>CM070026.1:25805999-26405999 GCA_036247105.1 Cirrhinus mrigala
TATTACTGTGTGTCTATTTGTTGTTTTATAAATGATTCATTTGTAAAGCATGTTTCCATTTCATTCTTACAAATGACAAACAGCTCTGCAGTATTTACATTTTCATTTATGCATTTGGCAGACGCTTTTATCCGAAGCGAACCTCTGAAGACAACATATTGCAAGGCAAAGGCATTGCTTGCAGAAAAAGTTTCAGTTGAATGCATGCAGCCCGCAATGCTTTACACGCAAACCTCAGTGATGGTGACAGGCACCAAACAATTCTTAGGTTTACAAGGAGGAAGTGATAGACAATGATTTTGACTACATACATCGACAATCACATAAATGTATTGACTATATACGGGACATTTAGTAATCAAGCAAATTCGACTTGGATAAAGACTCAAAAACACAATGGATCACACAGCTTTGATTTTTACAGGTGCTTATGATACTCTCTGTATCTGTATGTGCTGAAAACTAGGTCAGAGTGAATCAGAGCTGATTAACCTTCCTATATGACTTTTGATTGACATCGACCGCTTTTCTTGAACATTACAGTATCTGTTTGGCTAGCATTTACGTGACTCATACGGTAACTAGCACATCATAGGTTCAGTCACAGAATGACACACATGCACGGAGAGCTGCTTTCTCACTGACTGTACATCTCACCCTTCACACTTGTCAGAGACAAGTTCAGACCTGCCGATCTGATGAGACGGCCTTAAACACCCAGCATCCGAGCTTCGAGCGAGTTGGCACGTTCGTACCTAGGGAAAGCCCAGTAAATGTGGTCTGTTTTTTATTTAGTGTGGAAATATGATTATGTGTTGCAAAAGGGGCTTCAGTAAGAGCTGTGGTGGCATGTTAAAAGCATATCAGAATATCAACATGTCATGTAATTTCGGTAAGGCTCATAAGTCTTCCTTTGGATGCCGTTACCACCACAGACGTGGGGTCAAATGAGGCAAGATCAGCAGGGGATGAGAGACTTTTGACTGTCTCTATGTAAGAAGGGTGCCATCTGGTGACTAACAGAAGAAGTGAACATGCAATGAAAGGAGCCCCATGGGATTGTCCACCCAAAAAATATCAAATACTGTCACCAGTTACTCACCCTCATGTCATTCTAAACCTGTATGACTTTGTTTCTTCTGTGGGACACAAAAGAAGCCATTCTGAAGAACGTTGGTAACCAAACTATTTCGGTTCCTATTGACTTCCATTACATGGTCCATAAATACCAAACAGTGTGTTTCCACCACAGTATTAAAAAATTAAAAAGGTAAAGGTAATACTCTCATAAGTTTGACTTTTTTCTCACAGTTCTGAGTTTATATTCACAATTCACACTTTTTTACAGATTTTTTTTTTTTTTTTTCAGAAATTCAGTCACAGCTATATAGTTTATTTTTTTGTTCTGACAAAAAAAAAAAAAAAAAAACAGAATTGGAAGAAAAAAAGTTTGTATCTCAGAATAGCCCCCAAAAAATCCAGAATTATGAGATGTACACTCCCAATTGCAAGAAAAAAAAATAAATAAGATTAAAGTTGCATTTACCTTTTTTCCAAAGCAATAATGGGCTTCTTCCACCACTGAAAATAAGGTAATTGTGACTTATTTTCTATAAATCGAGTGATACAAACTCGCGATTCTGACTTTTTTCTCAGAATGGTGATATAAACTTACAACTGCGATTTATAAAGTCACTACTGCATCATATAAACTTGCAAGTGTGAGAAAAAAAAGAAAGTCACAATTCTGAGAAATAAAATCAAGAATTGTGACTTTTTTTCTTCCACAATTCAGACTTTATTATATGCAATTGCAAGTTATTACGTCAGAAATGTGAGATATAAAACTCGCAATTCTGAGAACATATTGGTCTTTTCCCCCCTTAGAATTGGACTTTATAAATTGCAATTTTGACATGAGAGTGAACTCAGAATTGTGAGCAAAAGTCAGAATTTCAGATAAATATATTTTGCAATTCTGACTTTGTAACTCACAATTGCAATTTACATCTCACAATTCTTCGGAATTGCAAGTTTATATTATGCAGTTCTGAGAAAAAAGTCAAAATTTGCGAGAAAAAAGTCAGAATTGCAAGATATAAACTTGGAATTGCAAGATAAAAATTCATAATTCTGACTTTTTTCTTACGAATGTGAGTTTTTATCTCGCAGTTCTGACTTTATAACTTGCAATTGCGAGTTTGTATCTCACAAATCTGACTAACTCGCAATTGCCAGTTTATATCATGAATTCTGAGAAAAAGCCACAATTCTGAGAAAAAAAGTCAGAATTGCGAGTTTTTTCATTTAATCCTGAGAAAAAGTCAGAATTGCAGGTTTCTATCTTGCAATTCTTACTTTATTTCACAGAATTGTGAGTTTATATTATGCAGTTCTGAGAAAAAAGTAAGAATTTGCGAGAGAAAAAAAGTCAGAATTGCAAGATATAAACTTTGAATTGCAAGATAAAAATTCACAATTCTTTTTTTTTCTTTTTTGACATTTTCTCATTATTCCGAGGCTATATTTTGAAGGTAAGACTTTTTTCTCCCAAATCCAAGTTTCTATCTCGCAATTCTAACTTTAAAACTTGCAATTGTGAGTCTATATCTCGCAAATCTGACTTTAAATCGCAATTGCCAATTTATATTATGCAATTCTAAGAAAAAAAGTCAGAAATTCGAGAAAAAAGTAAGAATCGCAAGATATAAACTTGGAATTGCGAGATAAAAATTAATAAATTCATCACTTTTTTCTCACAAATGCGTTTTTATTTTGCCATTCTGACTTTGTAACTTGCAATTGTAAGTTGGCAAGATGTAAACTTGCAATTGTGAGAAAAAAGTCAGAATGGTGAGATAAACACTAAAAAAATTTATTCGGTGGCAGAAACAGGCTTTTTATGGTCAAAAATGGAAGTCCATGTGAGGCAAAACTGGTTACCAGCATTCTTCAAAATATCTTCTTTCGTGTTCTACAGAAGAAGAAAGACAAACAGGTTTGAAACAGCATTAAGGTGAGTAAACGATGACTTTAAGTACACAAGGAATGTCTGCTTTAAAATTATTAGCCTTTAATACTGACCTAATGTGCATTATGTCATCATTCACTGCAACTTTTAACAAACCATCAGCCTAAATATTTTCTCATGCACAATGCACATGGTAGCACTCTCATAAAAAAGAAACAGATGTTCAGCTCTACATTAAAAACCGCCAATAAACTATCTTTATATTACTATCCATGACCTGAAGTGTTTATATTGGCTTGCATAGTGGTACTAATGTTTATAATAATGATAGCTCACCCATTCTCGTCACTCACATGACAGACGAATCCCCCACCCAGGCCCAGCTAGTCTAGAATGCCTCCATCTTTTCAGCCGCATGAAACTGTGTCAACTTGTTTGTCAAACACTCGGCTTCAGTCCACACCCGTTTCTTGTTTAATGAGTAATTTGCTTGAAGTTGTGTAACCGTTCTATTCTTGGTCCTAACGCAGGTGGTCAGAAGAGTGGAACGACGAGTTAATCAAGCTGTTTGACATCTGTTTTGCATATATCACACAATTCATGGCCTATTTTTTGCCACACATCACTTGCTTAATTCTGAAACAAATAGAGATACAGTGCAACGTAAGTGTTTACTGTATAGAGCTGCATTTTGGTTGCAGGTGGTTATTTTTGAACAAAAAAAAACATAAAAATTGTAATGTTTCTAATCTATTAACAGGATATCAGAGTAACCAATATTATAATTGAAGTCAGATACTGTGTATATCAGATTTACGACCCATCAATCAACAGTGAAACCGCATTTAGTCAGTAAACGGAACACTTCCTGGAAAATTCAGCTTTGCGAGAGGCGGTGCATTGAAATTTGGCGACACCGCGGCAATCTTTTTATGCTCTGTAGTCGTTTGTAAAGCTAACTGTGATCTATTTCTGTCCTTTTCAGCACACAACAGTTCTTCCTTTCATCATAATTGAGATGAGAACAACACACCATCGATATCCCAGCAGGACCTGTGGACTCTTCGCAGTGTGCATGTTTGCTGTGGGATATGTTGTGTGGTAAATGTCTCTTTTCAGCACAGTCATTTTTAATATCACACTGGGCTCATTTACAAAGGGCTCCCCGTAGGTATGATGATCAGGGGAAATTGGCTTTGCATTGTTCTTGCACAGTGTCAGTCAAAAGACAGATTCCATCTGGTCACCTGATCGTCCTGACCTCCAAGTCATTCCCTTGTGTCTTTCTGCACTGTAATTAATTTGCTCGAATTCTGGCACTTTCCACGAATAGGGTAAACTTTGGTCTCCCATTACATTGTTAAAAGCATTAGAGGCAAAAATCCCATGTAAACTATCCACTAACATGAAACGAACCTAGCGAAAGGAGGCAGTTCTTCACTTTAAACGAAGACTTTATAGAAAAATATAAGTTTATCAATAACTACAAACCAACATTTGGTCAGATAGCTTTAAGAGCAATCTGTGACCCTGTTAGACATTCTGGTGTGGTTAAAAAAAATAACAGCAGCAGCAACAAAACAATTACTATTAGCATTATTTTAATTATTATGAAATATATTGCATTATAATAACTAATAAATAATAATAATTAATTATTGCTAATAATAATGACTATTACTACTACTTTTTGCTAATAAATATTACAAAAAAAAATAAAATAAAATAATCACACAAACCAGGGTTTTTACACTATTTAGATAATGTTTTAGTTTAAAAACAACAACAACGCCACATTTATTTATTTGATTGAGCTATTAATAATCACAAATATCAATAATTACTTTACTACTACTAGTAATGTTTTTGTTTAAAAAATAAATCCACAATCGTATTATTATTATTAATAATATTAAATATAATAATTGAAATTAATAATAATAATAATAAAAATAATGATTGTTTTTTTTGTTTAGAAAATAACATTTACACAAATGAGGGTCTTGAAAATAAATTAGCCTCAAATAATAATAATAATAATAATAATAATAATAATAAATATAACAATGAGATTAATAATAATTATTGGCAATTAATTTTGGAAAATAACACATTTACACAAATAATGGTTTTCAAACTATTTAGATCTAATTTGTCTCAAATAATAATAATAATAATAACAACAACAACAACAACAACAACAACAACAACAACAACAACAACAACAACAATAAAAATAATCATCATCACCACCATTATTATTATTATTATTATTATTATTATTAATAATAATAAATATAATAACTGAGATTAACAACATCATTGAGAAAATAACATTTACACAAATAAGGGGTTTCAAACTATTTAGACCCAATTAGTCTCAAATAATAATAATAATAATAATAATAAATAATGATGATGATTATCATTACATATAATAATTAAGATTAATAATAATAATTATTGGTAATAATTTTTAGAAAATAACATTTACACAAATAAGGGATTTCAAACTGTTTAGATCCAGTTAGTCTCAAATAATAACAATAACAACAACAATAATAATAGTAATAACAACAATAATAATAATAAAAATAATAATAATAATGATATGTATTATTATTATTATTATTATTATTATTATTATTATTATTATTATTATTGTTGTTGTTGTTATTTAATATTATATATATTGTTATTACAATTATTATATATAATAATTGAGATTAATAATAATAGTTATTGGTAATAATTTTTAGAAAATAACATTTACACAAATAAGGGTTTTCAAACTATTTAGATCCAATTACTCTTAAATTAGTAGTAGTAATAATAATTAGTAGTAGCAGTGGTAAATATAATAATTGATATCAATAATAGTAATTATTATTTATTATCAATAATTTTTAGAAAACAACACATTTACACACAGAGTTTTCAAACAATTTAGATTCAGTTAGTCTCAAATAATAATAGTAGTAATAATAATAATAATTATTATTATTAATATTATTATTAATAAAGATAAAATATTAATAATAATAATTATTATTGGTAGTCATTTTAAGAAAATAACACATTTACACAAAAAGGGTTTTCAAACCATTTAGATTCAATTAATCTCAAATAATAATAATAATGATAATGATGATGATAATAATAATAATAATAATTATTATTATTATTATTATTATTATTATTATTATTATTATTATTATTATTAAATATAATAATAGAGATTAACAATAATTATTATTGTTAATACTTTTTTTTTTTTTAAGAAAATAACACATTTACACAAATAAGAGTTTTTAGACTATTTAGATCCAATTAGTCTCAAATTGGCAACAACATTGGAAAACTGCAAACCTCATATAAAATAAATAGAAAATAAAACAGCTCATATAACATTTAGTTTGACCTCCTGAGGTTGACAAGCACCATTTGTTGGGGGAAAACAGACATTTTAAGAGTTTCAAGCCCTGTTATGTACCCAATTCATGGAAAGTGCCTTTTGAAGATAGAACCCCAATTTCGGTGCCCCAGAAACCTTTGCAAAATAATCAGCCAAGGATTTATTTAGTCTTGCATATAACAGATTAATTGGCAAAATGAAGAAAGTCCTTGGAGCCAAACTAAACTAGCCTGACAGCATGGAGGAGGCCTCTGTCAAAATCACCTTAAGTATAAGATTATCAGCACACACCTCTCTGTCTTATTTCCCTTCCCTAAATTAAGCTGATTTAGGCATCGCATTTTATTTAGTCAGGGAATAAGACTCGCCTGCAGTTGTTAAATCCATAGGCAGCTTTACATGAGGATTACCTTCCAGAGACAGCTTTTATACACACCATTTCCCAGGACACTCACGAGTGTGAGAGAAAACAAGCCGTTTGAAAAGTAGGTAGATGGGCCTTCTTTAATATTCATCAAATATTAAAGCGAAGGTTATGTGTGCGGGAGTAGATTAAACAGGCGCAATCCATTACATAAACGGACTGTCAGACCGTAGATTATAAGCATGTGACTGCATTAAAATTGCTCCAGCAAAAAAGAATTTAAGCAGCACCGCATCGTAACAAAAAGAGCAGTGTCTCGCATTCACAGACGTGAATGGTAGACACATTGACAGTGTGGTGACTGCTTCTGCAGCCTTTCAAACGCTGGATTTAGCAGACAGAAGGACAAACACATTAGACAGATCGCGGGTGCAGAGGTAACAGATTTTCTCTGTCTCGCTCTCATAGGATGTGCTGGGTGCACAGCATGACGGGGGTGTGGGTTTATCCGTTGCTGGAGCACATCGGGCCCACGGCCAGAATTCTCTTCTTCATCTGCCTCACGGCTCTCATCAGCGTCTACTATGTCTTGGGAGAAATCCTGAACAACTACATCTGGGATTCCTCAAAGAGTAAGTTCAAGGGGTAGTAGTTCAGCCAAAAATGAAAATTCTGTCATCATTTACTCCCCCTCATGACCTTCCAAACCTCTACGAGTTTCTTTCTTCTCTGGAACACAAAAGAAGATGTTTTAAAGAACTTTAGTAACTAAACAGTTTGAGTCCCGTTGACTTGTGCAGAGAAGAATACTATGAAAGTCGATGGGACCCAAAATCGGTTACCAGGATTCTTTAAAATATCCTCTTAAAGGGATAGCTCACTCAAAAATGAAAATTCTGATAAAGGAGAAGTCCACTTCCAGAAGAACAATTTACAAATAATTTACTCACCCCCTTGTCATCCAAGATGTTCATGTCTTTCTGTCTTCAGTCGTAAAGAAATTATGGTTTTTGAGGAAAGCATTTCAGGATTTTTCTCCATATAATGGACTTCAATGGTGCCCCGATTTTGAACTTGCAAAATGCAGTTTAAATGCAGCTTCAAAGGGCTCTAAATCTCCCATCCGTGATAGAAGGGTCTTATCTAGCGAAACGATCGGTCATTTTTTTCTAAAAATAAAAATCTGTATACTTTTTAAGCACAAAGCTCGTGTAGCACGAGCTCTGGGATGCGCGTCCACGACGCTACATACTGCAGAACACGTCGAAAGGTCACACGTGATGTAGGCGGAACTATAGACCCAGTGTTTACAAAGTGAACATGCAAAGACTAAGGAAGTGAAAGTAAAAAGTCAAACGCTGTTTACAAACAAAAAGGTAAAACGATGCCTGACGATTCTGAAGTTGTAGGAGAAAATGAGACGTTTTTTTTCACCATATCCTACCTTTTTGAGCCGGAGTACACAGACAATAAACTTAGACGTGATTCCATAGTACGTAGCGTTGTGTACTAAAGTCTCAGCATTTTAGTCTAGTTTTTGTCAATAAAATTGTTGTCCCATTTTCATCATGCTGTATAATGATTAAACTGATAAAATATATATTTTTGCTCAAAATTATAATCGTAATGACTGTTTCCATTTGAGAAAATTACTTTTACATTTCAGGAATTGCACTTTCACCAGTAAGCACAAAGCAATAGATTGTCGACTCAGATTTTAACTTCTAGTGGTTGTTAGATTATAGTAAAGGTAATATACATGTAAAAATACAGGAATGAGCATGAACAATTACAAATCCAATATCAACCATTAACACTAATTTACAAACAATCTGTAATATCAGCTGATCAGTGACTCACAACATATCAAATGTAAATATGCTGTGTCAGAGAGGAAGATTTTCAGTAATAGCAACTTAAATTACAGTCTTTTCCTTATCAATTTATTGTGTGATTTCAGAAGACTCGAAAACGTAACTTACAGTCTAATTGGATTATTCTATATTATACTACAGGGCTGTTGAATGCTTGAATCTGATGGGCTGACAAACGTTCAAAGGTGTGCAATCATTTTCAGGAAAACACACGGCTAAAGTAGTTCTAGGCAGGTCTTGATCACATTACACATCCGTATCATTTCGCCAAATGATTTTAGTTATCTCAAAGGTCCTTACAGCCTAAAACAGCAAAATAACCAAAACAGTGACACTGAACAAGAAAATAAAGTTAACCATACAATAAAACAACAAATTATTTCCATGTTTCTGCCACAAAATTACATGTTATTATGTACGGAAAGCATACTCTGTTTGTCCCGCTATTTTTAAAGCAGATAATCCAGATAATTTTAAAGCAGATTTTTGCACCCTGTAATCCGAGGGTGCAAAACAATAAAAATATGGAGAAAATTGCCTTTAAAGTTGTCCAAATGAAGTTCTTAGCAATGAATATTACTAATCAACAAATTTTGATAAGTTTTGATATATTTATGGTAGAAAATTTACCATTTACCTAATGGTTAGGGAGTCGTACCTTGTAATCGAAAGGTTGCTTGAGCAAGGCACCGATCCCCCAACTGCTCCCCGGGCGCCGCGGCGATAGCAATATGGTTGCCCACTGCTCCGGGTGTGTGTGTTTGTTCACTACTCACTACTGTGTGTGTGCACTTGGATGGGTTAAATGCAGAGCACAAATTCCGAGTATGGGTCACCATACTTGGCCTCACGTCACGTCCTTTCCTTTCCTTTCCTAAATATCTTCACTGAACATGATCTTTATCTAATATCCTAATGATATTTGGGATAAAAGAAAAATCAATCATTTTGACCCATACAGTGTATTTTTGGCTATTGCTACAAACATACCTGTGCTACTTATGACTAGTTTTGTGGTCCAGGGTCACAGATGAGCAGGTGTTTTGAAATTAGCAACGGAGGAGTGGGATGAGATGTGTAAGAAATTAATCCTGCTCACATGACTGTTTTAAAAGAGAAGTCCACTTCCAGAACAAAAATTAACAGATAATGTATTCACCCCCTTGTCATCCAAGATGTTCTTGTCTTTCTTTCTTCAGTCGTAAAGAAATTATGTTTTTTGAAGAAAACATTTCAGAATTTTTCTACAAATAATGAACTGCTGTGGTGCCCTGAGTTTGAACTTCCAAAATGCAGTTTAAATGTGGCTTCAAACGATCCCAAATGCGGTTGTAAATGATCCCAGCTGAGGAATTAGGGCCTTATCTAATGAAACGATCGTATTTTCATAAAAATAATACAATTTATATACTTTTTAATGTCAAACACTCATCTTTTCTTACTCTGCCTGAACTGTTTTTTTCTGATTCATGACAGTTAGGGTATGTCGAAAAACTCCCATCTCATGTTCTCCCTCAACTTCAAAATCGTCCTATATCACTGTTTTACCTTTTTTGTTAAGGGTGTTTGATCTTCTTTGCATGCTCACTTTGCAAAGACTGGGTCGTACTTCTGCAGTGAAGTAGGATAATTTTAAAATAATTTTGAAGTTGAGGGAGAAAATATGATTGGAGTTTTCTGACATACCCTGTCTTGAGCCAGAATACACAGAGTGCAGGCAGAGCAGGAAAAATCGAGAGTTTGAAATAAAAAAAATTATTTTTTAAATGAAAATAACCGATCGTTAACCTACATAAGCTTCTTCCTCAGCTGGGATCATTTACAACCACATTTGGGATCGTTTGAAGCCACATTTAAACTGCATTTTGTAAGTTCAAACTCGGGGCACCATATCAGTCCATTATATGGAGAAAAATCCTGAAATGTTTCCCTCAAAAAACATAATTTCTGGAAGTGGACTTTTTGTCCTTTAAAGACAAAAACCTGACAAATGTCTTTAAATATATCAGTAAAAGAAAGTCATACAGGTTTGAAATGACAAAAGGATTGTTTTTTGGGATTGTTTTTCTGATTCTGTGTATTATCCACCATTGACTGGCTACATGAGTGAGTTTGTATGTTTATCATGTCTAGCTACACATTTTCTTGCTCCCCAACCCACGCCGGGATAACGGCTACAGGCATTATACGCTTCCCCTCAGGTACATATACATCCCGCTTAGCTTCCTGATGCACCCACGCACACTCCTCCACCTGTTAGCGCTATAGACTGGGAGCAGTGCATCGTGGGTGTAGTGCCGCCAAAGGCAGCGCGCAGCAGATGGGAACGGAGCCCGTGAGCAGTCTGAGAGCAGCAGACGGCGAAGGCTTCTCTTCCTCCCACCTGTTTGACACTGACCTGCAAATCACCGAAGCAGCACACACACACCTCGGGCTTTCTCTTATGGAGCTGATCTATGTCCCTTTATCCTCAGCACAAGATCTCCCTCTTATGTCCAAAGCAGCAGTATTGTAATCTCCGATAAACCCTCCAGCTAAACTAACCATGAACACTTCTGTCACTAATGCTTTGCTGTTCTTCACTCTGACTCACGGTTCGAACAGCTTGTTGAAATGCACAATCAGTTGCCAAGAGATCACAGATCTTGAATATGCAGGCACTGCAGTATCCAAAATGTGGAAATATCAAAGAAAAATACTAAAACTGTTTAGGAAAATACTGATATTTTAGGATAAATAACATATTTTTAAATGATCAGCATCTGACAAATTATGGTGAAGTGGCAAACAAGAATGTAACCACACACCAGTCGTGTGCAATGGTGTTCTGAAATAATTTTTTGTTTTATTAAATAAGCATTGCTTACACTACTAGAAAAAGTGAAAAAAATAAACAGTGTAATTGTTCTTTATAATTTTACATTAACAATGTAATCAATATTCTGTTTATTAAAGCCAAGTATGAATCTTATCAAGTTAATGTTTTAATAAATTTTACATTTATTCCAAAATAATAACTCACTGACAATTTAAACAATATATTTTATTTGTGAACCTCTGTTCAACTTATGTTCAAGCTGAACACTCACTAAAAACTCCAACAGATCATGTTTTCATGCCATTTTAAGACTTATTTTGACGTAACAATGTGGTTATATCGAAGTGTGTGGGTTGTTTACTTGATGATTCGCGAACAGAACGCGTATGAACACAAGAGGCTGGGATTTATCGCATGAACAAGCTCTTTTGCTCATGTACTATTGCTGAAATATCCATCATATCAGTTCAGGTCAAAAATTTTTTGATTATCCATATCAGCCAAAATGTCCATAATATCGCTAAAATACACCAAATATCAATCTACACTCCATACACCATAATGACAAAACACAAAACAGGTTTGTAACAACTTTGCAAATTTATTAGAAATAAAAAAAAAACTGAAATTATTCCATTGCATAAGTATTCATACCCTTTTCTAGGACACTTGAAATTGAGGAGCACTCATATTGCTTGTAGATGTTACTACACTTCGAGTGGAGTTAAACTGTGGCTGAATAAAAGGCACATGCCTCTCAATAAAAAAAGGTCTAACAACTGAAAATGCATATCAGAGCAAAAACCAAGCACTGAGGTCCAAATAACTGCCTGTAGAGCTCAGAGACAGGCTTGCATCAAGGCACAGATCTTCTGAGGAGTTCAGAAAAAAATTCTGCTGCATTGAAGGTTCACAGAAGCATGTAGTCTCCGTTATCCATAATGGAAGAAGTCTGGAACAAATAGGACTCTTCCAAACTGAGCAATTGATGGAGAAGGGCTTTGGTTAGACTAGTGACCAAGAAGCTGAAGGTCACTCTAGTTGAGCTCCATGTTCATATATGCAGATGGAAGAAACTTACAAAAGGACAAACATCACTGCAACACTCCACCAATCCAGTCTTTATGGCAGTGTAGGCAAACTCAATCCTCTCCTCAGTGAAGACACGTAAAAACCTACTTTCTCTGGTCTGATGAACCTCAATTCCAAACATCATGTTTGAAGGAAACCAAGCACTGCTCATCACCTACAGAGTACAATCCCAAAAGTAAAGTGTGCTTGTAGCAGCCTCATGCTGTGGGTCTGTTTTTTAGCAGCAGGGACTGAGGGATTCAACAGGGTAGAAGGAAAGCTCAACACAGCATAATATAGAGATAGCCTGAATGAAAACCTAGTCCAGAGCATTCAGAACCTCAGATTGGGCAGAAGGTTTACCTTCCAACAGGACAATGACCCTAAGCATATAGCAAGAGTGGCTTATAGACAACTCTGTGAATGTCTGGGCTTAAACGCAGTCAAATATTTCTGGGGAAACCTGAAAATGTCTGCCAACCCCCATCCAAGCTGACAGAGCGTGAGAGGTAAAGAGGTGAGGCGAAGAATGGCAGATAACTGCCGTATCATACCCAAAAAATCTTGAGGCTGTAAAGGTGCTTCAGCCAAGGACTGAGTTAAGGGTATGAATACTTATGCAATGTACTTATTTCAGTGTTTTATTTTTAATAAATTTGCAAAGTTGTCACAAATCTGTTTTGTCATTATCATGTATGGAGTGTAAATTGATGTGAGGGAAAAAGTAATTTAAAGCAGTTTAACATAAGACAACAACAACAAAATGAAGGGGTATGAATACTTTCGCAAGGTACTGTATATTGTGTATATCTAATGCTATCCACATAATCAACATTTAAAAGATATTTTTTTCCTTCTTCTAGGCTCTCTGGAATCAGACAAGACCAAAACCGACTGAAGACCACCACAAATGCTATCCTGCCTCATTTTTTCTTCTTCTAAATTGAAATCACTTGGACTTTGGAGTTCAAACCAATATTAGGCTATATACTTATCTTGGTCTCCTGAGACATTCATCTCATCCTCATTACTGGCCCTTAATTAAATAAAGCACAGACCTGTATTGGCTTGAACATTCAGTTGAATAATTCATTTTTAATTTGTTACGAATGTTACAGTATTGCAGAGTACCTCAAGCATTGTGTCAGCATTGAATGCTGTGTACTACACACATGCTGTATTCGTGTGTCCAAAGCCAGTTTAACAAACCACAATACATATATAACTCACGTCAGGTATTATTTATGTACACGGGGATGATTTATGAGGGAATTTGTCATTCTTTGCCCAGTAAAACAAATAAGCAACACCTTTATATACACAGTAGCATATGGCAAATGACAATGAGCACAAGAGAATTTGCTTAGATGAAATGTTTATGGTGTTTTCCGAAGCCATAAAAGTTTTTAAGATAAGCAGATTGACGCAAGAAATTCAAACATTGTCAGAAGAGAAATTGACCTTTCCCTATTTGGTAACACTTTATACTAAGTTCTCGTAAGTTAACATTAGCTAACATGAACTAACAATGATCAACATATTTTTTAAAGCATTTATCAATCTTTGTAAATGTAAATAAAATACAATTGTTCATTTTTTGTTAGTTCATAGTGCATTAATGTTAACAAATTACTTTTAATTTAAAAATATTTATTAAATATTTAAAAAAAAAAACAATGTTAACAAATGAAACTTTATTTTAAAGTGTTACCTACTATTTAAATGTTTGTTTGTTTTCTTAAAGAGATGTAATGCTTCTTATGTTATGGATATGTCTAGCCTTTTTTGGTTTAATTCACTAATATGTTGGGGGGGGTTTCTTCTTTTATTAATAAAGTTTGAAAACATTTTCTCATTGTCATTTTTATGAAGGAAGCCAGACAGAAGGAAGAGCGAATTGAAACCTACAGTCTTCACTCAGCGATTTTCTTTCTCTCGTTACGCTCGCACATACGCAGATGCACCACAATTCTGTGGGAAAAGCAGAGCCAACCGTTCAATTACCAAGGAAAAATTGTTGTACTTATGATTTAATGTTTGTCCTATATTTTCTCTGGCCTTTTCGCCCTCGCCTTTTAAGACACAGATGTTGCCCAAACATAACAATTCCTTTGTGCAGAGCTGGACATTCTTTTAATGAGAAACACACACATTTCAGGCCTGAGGAAAAGGAGTTCGCTCAACAAGGAATTGCAATCACCTTTTGATGGACAAGTCCAAATAACCAGGCTCTGCTGAGCCTCATCCCCTTAAAGTCCAATTTTCAACTCTAAGTCCAGAATGTGTGTCCCATATAGCCAGGAAAAAGAATTTGGCACAACACAACAGCAAAATGCGATAAAAGTCTGAGGAGCAAAGCCTCTCGGGCTGTTTAAAGAAAAAAGATAAGTGAGAAACCTTGTATTATCACATCTAAATTTCAGACGAAACTGTCAAAATACTCTCCTGCTTCAGGTTCACACCTCATCATGCGTTTCATTCTCAGAGGAATTGTCGAAAAATAGATGTAGGATACCTTTAGTACTGACTGGCAATTGAATTTCATTTCAATTCTCATAAATATTACGACAATACTTTTGTTGACAATTCAGTCTGGGGGCTGTGTGTTCGGAGGCATGTTGAGAGCGAGTGAAAGTGTGTGTATGCGTGTTTAAATTTCTGTCAGAGTGTAAATTTCAGCACGACACTTCATAGTCTCCTCATTAACACTGCCTCTCCTGCATGTAGAAATACCAAAGTGAATGGTTCCCTAATGTGTATTAACAAACTAAAAAAAAAAAAGATGTTAAAAAGGGTGAGTACAGCAGAATTGAAGGACAGCTCAATGACAGTCCATAAATGACTACATGCCACCTATTAACACTTTGAATCACATCATCTAAGCTTCATTTACTTTCTTAATGCGCATTCCTGGTCTTGTGAACAATTTATTGGTGGTGTTGTGGTAACGCTTTCTAATGTAGTTTAATCTATTAAAGGAACACTCCACTTTTTTTTGAACATAAGCTCATTTTCCAACTCCCCTAGAGTTAAACAGTTGAGTTTTACCGTTTTCGAATCCATTCAGCCGATCTCCGTGTCTGGCGGTAGCACTTTTAGCATAGCTTAGCATAGATCATTGAATCCGATTAGACCGTTAGCATCTCGCTCAAAAATGACCAAAGATTTTTGATAAGTTTCCTATTTAAAACTTGACTCTTCTGTAGTTACATCATGTACAAAGACGGACGAAAAATAAAAAGTTGTGATTTTCTAGGTCGATATAGCTAGGAACTATACTCTCATTTCAGCGTAATAATCAAGAAACTTTGCTGCCGTACTATGGCTGCAGCAGGCGCAATGATATTACGCAGCCGTCAACTCTGCCGACTGCAACTCTGCATCTACACAAACTTAGTGCCGGTCACTTTCAGGCGCTGCGTAATATCATTGCGCCTGCTGCACTCATGGTACAGCAGCAAAGTTCCTTGATTATTACACCGGAATGAGAGTATAGTTCCTAGCCATATCCGCCTAGAAAATCACAACTTTTCATTTTCCGTCAGTCTTAGTACAGGATGTAACTACAGAAGAGTCAAGTTTTAAACAGGAAAAATATCGTCATTATATATGGTCATTTTTGAGCGAGATGCTATTGGTCTAATCAGATTCAATGATCTATGCTAGGCTATGCTAAAAGTGCTACCGCCAGACCCAGAGATCGGTTGAATTTATTCGAAAATGGTAAAACTCAACTGTTTAACTCTAGGGGAGTTGGATAATGAGCCTATTTTCAAAAAAAGTGGAGTGTTTCTTTCACATTAGTTAATGTATTATAAATACACAATGAACAACAATTTTAAGAAAATGTACATTTTTATTTGTACGTATTTTTATTGTTCATTGTTTAAGGAACAGTTGTGTCATCATTTACTCACCCTCATTTTGTTCCAAATTAGTGTGAACTTCTTCTGTGGAACACAAAATAATATATTGAGAAGAGTGTTTCAACTGTTTCTATGTCAGAAGGGGTCTAAAACAACACCGGACGACATTTGCATGAACAAAAACACACCAAGACATTTTTCAAAAAAGAAAGAAAGAAAATCTATTGTGTTTCACAGTAGAAACTATAAAGTCATACTGGTTAGTAAATGATGACAGGATTTTCTATATTGAGTGTACTTTTTTCATTTATAACATTTGAAATGTTAAAAACATATTAGAATTGAGGATCTGGGGTCAGTAACTTTTTTGCATTGTAAAGACATTTATAATTTTGCTAAAGATTTCTATTATATATAAATGCTGTTCTTTTGAACTTTCTATTCAACAAAGAATCCTACAAATATATATATATTTTTTTTTAAAAACCTACAAATATTACTATTTTAACTGTATTTTTGGTCAAATAAATGCAACCTTGGTGAGCAGAGGAGACTTGGAATAATAAAGTAGTAACACTTTACAATAAGGTAACATTAGTTAAAGTTGAAGTCAAAAGTTTACACACACCTTGCAGAATCTGCAAAATGTTAATTATTTTACCAAAATAAGAGGGATCATACAAAATGCATGTTATTTTTTTTTTATTTAGTACTGACCTGAATAAGATATTTCACATAAAAGATGTTTACATAAAATCCACAAGAAAAAAATAATAGTTGAATTTATAAAAATGTTCAATTTTACCGTTCATAAGGTTTACATGCATTTTATTATTAATACTGTAATACTGTGTTGTTACGTGATTGATCCACAGCTGTTTTGATTTTGAGATCCATCTTTTCACACTTGAGGACAACTGAGGGACTCATATGCAGCTATAACAGAAGGTTCAAACGCTCACTGATGCTCCAGAAGGAGAAACGATAAATTAAGAGCCAGGGTGTAAACTTTTGAATGGAATGAAGTTGTGTACATTTTTCCTTTTTTGCCTAATATCATATTTTTTCATTTAGTACTGCCCTTCAGAAGCTACAGAAGATACTTTCACGTTTCCCAGAAGACAAAATAACATAATTTTACCCTGATCTTCAAATTCAAAAAGTTTTCACCCCCCGGCTCTTTAGTTAACATGAAATAAGAAATAACAATACTTCTACAGCATTTATTAAGCTCAGCTAATGTTAATTTCAGCATTTACTGATGCATTATTAAAATCACAAGTTGTGTTTGTTAACTAACATGAACAAACAATACATGACTATAATATTTTTAGTAACCAATATTAACAAAGATTAATAAACTGTAATAAATGTATTGTTCATTGTTCGTTCATGTTAGGTAATACATTAATCAATGTTAACAAATGACACCTTACTGTAAAGTGCTTTTACAAAAGTTATTTAATATTAATTAACTATAAAGTGTTACCAAATGTTCATCTTTAAATTTAATTATAATTAAATTATAGTAACTCATCAAATCAAAACGTAATGACTTTCTTTTTCTCTGAAATGAATTTTCTTTTCCATTAATGTCACTTGGGCCATGCAGACAATTGAATAATATTAGCCAATAGCTATTTAGCTATTAAGCAAATTCACATTTGATTATGCAAAACTTGCTTTTCACAATCCTGTCAACTCCCAACATTTTTTTTTTGCACTGAATATCTAGTTTCCCAAATCAAAGGCTTACTGAAGAAGCAAAACAAGTGACAAACAGAAAAACTTGTTGACTTTCAGACCAAAGTAAACTAGAAGGCTCAAACTTTCATGTACTTTTCTTCTGTAAATAATGAAATCACACCTCCTCATGTTTAAAAATAAACACTTGCTTACTTGAATAAAACACCTTGTGTCCTAACCATCTTTGTGAGCTTTCCCAAGCCCTCTGTGGGATTATACAAACCAACGATTTTCACCTCAGACAAAATATTAACATTGGAAAACCTATTACGAAATATACCGGTCCCTCACATGAATTCGACACTTCGATTCACTCTATTAAAAGCTGAAAGAAGCTTTATGAAATACCGTCTATGGACAAAGAGTTAGAGACCAAATATTTTTCTCAGTCCATGCGAACAGGGACAGCGTAGGTGGTTGCAGCTTGTTTTACGATGTTCTTTATTCGCACTGACTCATGGCGTAACGCTGCCAGGGCATAGCACCTGTCAAATGCTTACCAGGTGTGCGACCAGTGCTCTGTTGTTTGAGCCAGTTACGAAGACTGTACTATTTACACAATGAATCTAATGATTATTTTTATTTATTAATGACAGCTCCTTTCATTTCAACATCAAGATAGAAGAGTCTTATTAAAAAAGCCAGCTGTGAGTGCTCAATGTCTCATCATTCATCACGAAACAATAAAACCCATAGGTTCTCTGCTTACAATGACAATAACAGAGCAGTAACTGACCGAGGACATTTTTCAAATATGATATGGCCAGCAGAAGCCATAACCATGTAAGACGACAGGACTTGAAAAACGACAGACCTAAACATCTCAGACGTCTCACATCTACTTCCAAAACCGCTTGATTTCTCTTTCATACGCACCCACAGAAAACCCACTTCCAGCCACTAATAACACATTACATGGCAATTTAATAATGTGGGGTTTAGGAACTATTACGAGCTACGTTATACTTTAATAACCAGAAACGCAACATGACATGAATACTTGCACGACAAGTGGAGGTGTGCGGATCAGGATTAGTATTGTTAACTAAAACTTAACAAAAATAAAATAAATTATTAGAAATGCTGCAAACTAAAATAAGTTTAAGTTTCTGGCTGGAAATGAATAAAAACAAAAAGCCATAGATAAAGATAAAAATTAAAAAAAAAAAATCAGAAGCATATAAAAAAAAAATAAATAAAAATCACCGAAAATGAAACTGAAAATAGGGCTGTCAACGATTAATCGTGATTAATCGCATACAAAATAAAAGTTTGAGTTTGCCTAATAAACGTGTGTGAACTGTGTGCAATTATTATGTATATATAAATACAAACACATTCAGGTACATATATAAGAAATATTTACAAGTATATGTATTTATTGTAATTTTTATATAATTTATATTATATATAAATACAAATATTTTTACACAGATAACATATTTCTCTTAAATATATACATTAATTTGTGTGTATTTATATATACATAATAATTACACACAGTACACACACATATATTAGGCAAACTCAAACTTTTATTTTGTATGCAATTAATCGCGATTAATCGTTGACAGCCCTAACTGAAAATCTGATTCAAAATGTTAATTTAAAAAAACTTGTAAAGGCTTGTAAGACCTTCAAAAACTTCAAAACTTCAAAAACAAACAAACAAAAAAAACCACAGGCAAACCTAAGGAAAGACCTTCAAAACTTCAAAGGAAAGAACACAAAGCATCTAGACTCATTTTATTAGTCTGTTTTATGATAATTTTATGTTTTTTTGTTTTTTCCTATTATAGAGATTGACAGTCTCCGTCTTCATTCATATTAATTATCTAAAAAACTGTATATATATTAAAAAAAAAAAATCATAAAATTTACCTTTTGCGCTCCACTGAACAAAAAAAAAAAAAAAAAAAAAAAAACCTAGGGTGAGAAAACAATGAAAATTGAAGTATTTTCCATGTTAGTATGCGTGAGATACTGCCAAAATGAAATTCATAAAATAATAATAATAATAATAAAAAAATAAAAATAAATTAAATAAAAAAAATAAAAAAACAGGCAAACCTAATGAAAGACCTTCAAAAGCTTCAAAGGAAAGAACACAAAGCATCAAGACTAATTTTATTAGTCTGTTTTATGATACTTTTATGATACGTTTTTTTCCTGTTATAAAACTTGATAACCTCCATCTTCATTCAGTTTAATTATCTAAAAAAAAGGGACATATATTTTTGAAAAACCTTTTTAGAAAATGTACCTTTCGTGAAACGAAAAAAAATGTAGGGTGAGAAAGTAATGACAAATTTTTAAGTATTTTCCATGTTAGTTCACATGAGATATTGCCAAAAATAAATAAATAAATAAATAACACAAATTTAAAAAAAAAAATAATTTAAATAAAAAAAAACAAAACAGGCAAACCTAAGTAAAGAGCATCAAGAAAGAATACAAAGCATCAAAGATACTTTTATGTTTTTTTTTTCCTTTTATAGAGCTTGACAGCCTCCATCTTCATTCACTTTAATTATCTAAAAAAATGGGATATATATATTTTTTAAAAACTCTTTACCTCTTCAAATGTACCTTTTGCGCTCCATTAAAAAAAAAAAAAAGAAAAAAAAGTAGGGTGAGTAAGTAATGACAAATTTGTAAGTATTTTCCATGTTAGTTCACATGAGATATTGCCAAAAATAAATAAATAAATAAATGACACAAATTTAAAAAAAAAATTAATTTAAATAAAAAAAAAACAAAACAGGCAAACCTAAGTAAAGAGCATCAAGAAAGAATACAAAGCATCAAAGATACTTTTATGTTTTTTTTTTCCTTTTATATAGCTTGACAGCCTCCATCTTCATTCACTTTATCTAAAAAAATGGGATACATATATTTTTTAAAAACTCTTTACCTCTTCAAATGTACCTTTTGCGCTCCATTAAAAAAAAAAAAAAAGAAAAAAAAGTAGGGTGAGAAAGTAATGACAAATTTGTAAGTATTTTCCGAGTTAGTTCACATGAGGTATCGACAATAAATAAATAAATAAATAAATAAATAAATAAATAAAAATGTAAAAAAATATATATAGATAAAAAAAACAGGCAATCCTAAGGAAAGACCTTCAAAAACTTCAAAGAAAAGAACACGAAGCATCAAGACTAATTTCATTTGTCCATTTTATGATACTTTCATGGTTTTTGTTTTTTTCCTATTATAGGGATTGACAGCTTCCATCTTCATTCACTTTAATTATCTAAAAAAAAAATTTAATACATATTTAAAAAAAAAAAATTAGAAAAAGATTAAAGAAAAAAAAACATAGGGCGAGAAAGTAATGACAAATTACTTTTTAACTATCCCTTTAAAAAGTCTGGCCATGAAGTAAGTGGAAACTCCACCTGGGTCTGTCCTGCATCTGCTCATGAGCCCAAGACTGAGATCATTGAGAGTTCAGAACCAGTTCTGTGGGTTGTATGAGGACACAAAGAAAGCAAGAGCTGGAGAAGAACCTGCGCTTTAATGCAGAACAGGCCCAGTCTTTTGCTTCTCCACACTGTTAACAGACAACTCACAGCCTCCAGCCACAGAGAAGAGGAAGAAAGGAGGTTTACGAGCAATGTGGTCCAGATAATGAGCAAATGTGGTTCCTCAAATAGTAGATTAAATCCCTGATCTCAAAAAGATGGCAAAATCAAAAGTCTTTGAGATCCAGGCACTGACAAGGTCTTGTAAATGTCTCAATTTTTAAATATTTTCCATGTCAACTCAAAGGAGCAATTGTTTGTCTTTCTCCTGATCTTGTGGTCCTCGTTTTACCTGAATGACTACAGCGCCATCTGGTGGACTGATCAAATCTTTCCTCACTTTAGGTTTGGGAGCTAACAAAAGGGAGAAAAAAACATCAGTTTCAGAAACACATTAATGAAAAATGAAAACATTAGCATACATACATTAATCTGCCTTACCATTTGGGTTTTCTTGTTTATAAAACGTCTTGAGCATTTCAACAGCCTCTTCTGCTCTATAGCCAGCGATGCACTGTAATAAGCAAATAAGCATGTGCTACAGCTAAAATATGCAATGTGGTCTGGACTACAATTTAGAGAATGTGGATGTTTCTACAAGAAAAATATTCTAGCCACACAGAATTGTTTAGAATGTAAGGAACTGGCTTCTGGATCATGAGCTGGAATTTAAATTGAACTAGAGGAATTGGAGGGAAATTCTTTTACCTTAAACGAAGTTCCAGTGTGTGGTAAATGATCTGATGAGACGTCCAGGACGGAGCCACAGCCTCCAAAACGCTCATTTTTGCACCCATAAACAACAAGAGGTATGTCTGTCTAAATGTGAAGGTATCTTTTTAGCGCTGACATCATTTTAATACTACTAGGCAATAAAAACCAGGGGTAAACACAATAATGCATTAAAAATTTACTATATAAAAGAAAAACTATACTAGGAAGGGCTGTGATTGACACAAAGTTCAAATGTTTGGTGTCAAGTATTAAGAAATTAATACTTTTATTCATCAAGGATGCATCAAACTGATCAAAACTTTATAATGTTAGAATGCATTTCTATTTACAATAAACGTTTATAATAAAAAAGAATAAATAAAAACTTTCTATTAATTTTCAAAGAATTATAAAAAAAAAAAATAATAATAATAATAATTATTATTAGGCAGCACAACAGTTTTTAACATTGATAATAATAATAATAAATGTTTCCTGAGCACCAAATCAGTATACTGGAAAGATTTCTGAAGGATCACGTGACACTGAAGACTAGAGTAATGGCTGCTAAAAATTCTATCCTAACCCTAAATTGTACTATTCAATGGTAAACTTTAAAATTTAAATTGGTACAAATTAAGTACACTACCAGTCAAAAGTTTTTAGACAGTAAGATTTTTATTGTTTTTAAAGAAGCCTCTTCTGTTCACCAAGCCTGCATTTATTTGATCCCAAGTACAGTAAAAACAGTAAAATGTTGAAATATTTTTATTATTTAAAATAACTGTTTTTTATTTAAATATATTTTAAAATAAAATTTATTTCTGTGATTTCAAACTGGATTTTTTTTGCATAATCATTCTAAAATTCTGTTTTGCTGCTCAAACATTATTATTATTATTATTATTATTATTATTATTATTATGTTGAAAACAGCTGAGTAGAATTTTTTTATCAGGTTTCTTGGATGAATAGAAAGTTCAGAAGAACAGCATTTATCTGAAATAGAAATCTTTATAAAAACATTCTAAATGTCTTTATTATCACTTTTGATCAATTTAAGGAATTCTTGCTAAATAAAAGTATTAATTACTTTAATTTCTTCCTCCAAAAAAAACTTATACTGACTCCAAGGAATAGTGTATAATGTTACAAAAGCTTTTTATTTCAGATAAATGCTGATCTTTGGATTTTTCATCAAAGAAACCTGAAAAAATGTACTCAACTGTTTTAAATATAGATGATAATAATACTAACAATTAGGGCTGTCAAACGATTAATCGCATACAAAATAAAAGTTTGAGTTTGCCTAATAAACGTGTGTGTACTGTGTGCAATTATTATGTATATATAAATACAAACACATTCAGGTACATATATAAGAAATATTTACAAGTATATGTATTTATTATAATTTTTATATAATTTATATTATATATAAATACAAATATTTTTCACATAGATAACATATTTCTCTTAAATATATACATTAATTTGTGTGTATTTATATATACATAATAATTACACACAGTACACACGCATATATTAGGCAAACTCAAACTTTTATTTTGTATGCGATTAAACGCGATTAATCATTTGACAGCCCTAATAACAATAATAAAAAATGTTTCTTGAACAGCAAATCAGCATATTAGAATGATTTCTGAAATATCATGTGACACTGAAGTCTGGAGTAATGATGCTGAAAATAAAAAAAAAATACAGTAAAAAATTACTTTGGATCACATAAATGTAGGCTTGGTGAGCAGAAACATTAAAAATCTTACTGTTCAAAAACTTTTGACTGGTAGTGTATACTGAAAATTAAAATATTAAAAATTGAAGAAAAAAATATTTTAAACTGTAATAATATTTCACAATATTACTGTTTTACTGTATTTTTGATCGAATAAATCCAGCCCTTGGTGGACATAAGCGGCTTCTTTCAAAACCATTAATGGCACTGCATGTGTAAACTTTTCAAAACTAACAGTGATCAACATTTTGGCATCAAGGATACGAAGCAGGCGCAGAGCAGCTGCACACATGATACACGGCTCCACTGTCACATAAAGTACGGTCTGTTCACACACCTCCTTCGGGTCCTTCTCTCTGAAATGGCACCAATCAAGCACTTGATCCAGTGCCACCATTTCCGCATGCCGTGTAGCCTTGGGCAAAGCAGGCATAGACGTGAGGTTGTTTCATCTATTCCAGAGTTTCTCTGTGCTCTACTAGGAAGAACCATTAATCAAATTCTTAACATAACAGGAACTGTAATATATGGGTCAATGGCATTTGAGGATGTCTGAGACTACTAAAGTGAGAAGTTATTTTAAAATGCTTCATCAGTTGGTCATACTGGCAGCACTGAACGTATACAATACCACCGAACTGAACGAAACTTGCTGAAAATGGTCAATTATTGTCACGTTTTAGGCTGTACTAACCAGTCGAACTAGGAAAAATATTTGGAGTACTACAGACTGCCAAAAGTTACAACAAGTCAAGGAGATGAGTGTAAAAAACTGTCTGAGGAACAAAAGGCGTTTGCGGTTGGCCAAACTAAACCAGGATTTCCAGGGCAAGAATCTTGACAACATTCGTGTTTGTTCTTATCTTTTCCAGTCAGGTAGGTGAAATATTAGGCTAATATCTTAATTAATATTGCTCATATGTATCTTTACCACCTATTAACTTTAGTTTGTCAACATATTCTGCTTACTAAGTCCTTCTCTATATGATTTAGCAGCTTACATACATATTTTCCATGGTTTGGATAGCATAAATTAGCAGAACAATGTATTCAGTAGTACATTAATCATGCTGTTGTTTACCTCCGAGTATCTCCCATATGGCCGCGCATCCGGGTTACTGACCAAACCCATTATTTAAATGATCAGTAGTTAGGCACATTGTGAAGTTACTTACATTTTTGGTTTCATTCACCTCATTTCTTCCTTTTCCAATAATCTCACTGTTGTAAACCATCAGACAGCCAACTGGAACCTCACCATTCTCAAGCGCCTCAAGTGCCTTTAAAAGTAATTAATGTGTTTAATATTTTCTCAAAACTACTCGAAATACTTTTACCATGCAGGCACACACCATACACATTTACTACGACAACCAAAACATCATAGTACGCAGTTATTATTACAAAAACTGAAAATTCTTACAAGAAATTAGACATTAATCATTATAAATAAACACATACTCGGGTTTTCGACTGTTTCAAACGCCATGTCATGTTATTTTACTGAGATTTCAAACTAAAAATAATAATGCAGTGATGCAGTAACTGTAGCATTTGAGGGGAAATGCCAGTTACCGTGGTAAAACAGTAAACAGAGAAGTTTTACCATGTCAAACGCCTTTGACATCCATGTTTGTATCTCACTATCTAACGGCTGCAGAAAATCACTCTTCTCAGGTTCAACACTGTGTGCTTGCATCATCAGTATTCTTAACAAATCTATAGCCGTTTAAATAAAGCTACACGAATCAGAAAACACTAGCGTTTTGCTTACATGTGTTTATGGGGGACCGTAATCATGGACGGACCATTCAGGGCGGCATATCGACCGCGAAATCGTTCGATCGACGCAATCTGTTTTCTGTAGTTCGCCTGTCTGCTGCTAACACGAGAAGTTATTGCCATGTAGCATAGTGCTAGCTAGTGAGTTACGTTCAGACACGCTTTTGCATCTAGTTTGTTTCGTTTTTTTGCGGTGTCAAGTCTGTTTTTAAAATGTTGAGCTCTACATGGAATTTCATCAAACGCCATAAGAGGAAATTCATCTTCGCCGGGGTTTTTGTTGGAGGTAACGTGGGCAACTAGACCACCTGCATGTTTATAGTTTAGAGATTGTTAGCTGCGTGTGACTGTGCATTAACTATTCGTTTGAATAGCTTAATAAAAATACATGCTGTTTTAATATGCTATAATATGTAGTTCAGCATGTTATTACAGTGTTGCCAAGCATTAGATCTTATTTCCACATTCAACTAATCAATCTCAGTTCACCTGTCACCTAGTTTTCTATTGGCACAGTCAAAGAAAGTTGATATGGACTTTACCCTGGTATTTTTAGCTTGATTCAAGATTTTATGTCACTAAATATATCTGGCATATTTCAGCATGTGTGTTAGTTTATTAACATATTTATATTGTAATATATCCACAATCTTCATGCCCAGGTGTCTATCTACTTGGTAAATATGCACAAAGAAAACTTCAGGAGATGCAGGAGCGAGAAGCAGCCGAATACATTGCTCAAGCTCGGAGACAGTTTCATTTTGAAAGCAACCAGAGGACATGTAACATGACAGGTAAAAAAAAAAATATGAATGTCAAGAAAGTGATGTTCCTTCTGCCCGATGTATGTAATTGTGTCTTTTTTGTAGTGTTGTCAATGCTCCCCACTCTCCGAGAGGCAATCATACATCACCTGAACTCAGAGAGCCTTACCGCTTTGCTCAAGACTAAGTGAGTCATTCATGTAAATTAGAGATGTTTATTTGTATTATAAAATAAAAGAACATAACTGACATAAGTGATCATGTCTTTCTACACAGGCCAGCTAATAAACTTGAAATCTGGGAGGATCTAAAGATTATTAGTGAGTTGAAGAAGTTTTTTTGTTGTAGTATTACAGATTTATTCCATTGAAGTCAAAATGAAATCAAAATCGACCCCATTTACTTTCTTCAAGGGATAGTTCACCCAAAAATGAAAATTCTGTCATTATTGCTTACCCTCATGTCATTCCAAACCTGTAAGACCTTCATTCATCTTCGGAAAACAAATTAAGATATTTTTGATCAAATCCGAGAGCTTTCTGCCCCTGTATAGACAGCAGTGCAACTACCATGTTCAAGGCCCATAAAGGTAGTATGGACATTGTTAAAATAGTCCATGTGACATCAGTGGTTCAACCTTAATTTTATAGGACTGTGGCATTATTTTTGTTTTCTTTGCACACAAAAAGTATTCTCGTAGTTTCATAAAATGAAGGTTGAACCACTGAAGTCAGATGGACTATTTTATCAATGCCACAGCTGTCTATGTAGGGGGAAAGCTCTTGGATTTCATCAGAAATATCTTAATTTGATGTCGTTCCAAACCTTTGTTCATTACC
Organism: Cirrhinus mrigala; assembly: GCA_036247105.1. Lineage (NCBI taxonomy): Eukaryota > Metazoa > Chordata > Actinopteri > Cypriniformes > Cyprinidae > Cirrhinus > Cirrhinus mrigala. The sequence goes on from CM070026.1 coordinate 25,833,507, forward strand.
AGGACACAGAGTAACTGATGACAGAATTTTCATTTTTGGGTTAATTATCCCTTTAATGTAGATTCCTTGTGTTATTGTGAACTTTCAATCAGTTGTAAAAAATAAATTGTTTGTCTTTGCGAACTGTAACAATCTGCACAATTTTTATTTGCTTTTTCTAGTCTTTGTTGTGTTTTAATTATATTGAATAGGAATGACAATGCAATGCAGCTTTTTAAAAAACAAACAAACAAACAAAAACTTTCAAAAGTTTGACATTTGTTTTTAAAAGAAATTAATCATTTTATTCAACAAGGATATAACAGCAGACAATTAAGGCTTTTATATTTTTACAGTTTTTTTTTTTTTTTTACATTATTACAAAATTTTTTACTTTTTAATAATCAAAGAAGCTTGAAATCCTGAAAAAAAAAGAAAAAAATGAATCATAGTTTCCACAAACATATTAAGCAGCACAAATATTTTCAACATTGATAAGAAATTATTCTTGAGCACCAAATCAGCATATTAGAAGGATTTCTGAAGGATCATGTTATACTGAAGACTGGAGAAATGGCTGCTAAAAATACAGCTTTTCCATCACAAGAATAAATTATATTTTAAAATATTTAAAAATATAAAACAGTTCTTTTAAAGTGTAATAATGTTTCAGTAATATTACTCTTAATACTTAAAAAACATAAAAAACTTACCAACCCCAAACTTTTGAATAGTATTTAAATGTTAATGAAATGTAACACAAATTTTATTTTATGCTGACATCATGCGGGTTATTGGAAAATGTTGAGCAATGACCAGATAGTTATTAAGTACGGATGGGACGAGATCCGATATGTCTGGCGAGAACGTGACAATATCCTCGCAAAACATATTGTTTACATTAGAGCTGCATGATTAATCGTTAAAAGATCGCAATCTATATTCAAACACCCACGCAATCTTATTCCTAAATGACAACAAGGATTCAGTGGTGTCTATTCCGACTGTTGATGTGAAAAGACATTAAAAATGGATCTGATCCAAAAAGAGCAAAACAAACAGTCTTTTCAACCACATAATGATCATTATTTCTGTGTTACAGACATTTAAATAACAGAAGTACTGGGCTAAAAGTTTATAAACACTTATTGTCTACAGTAGCTATCAAAGCGAAAGTATCGTAACACTCGTATGTTTTGTAACTATTATCCACTTCCGCCAGGAGTTTTTACAATTTTGTTCCAATATATGTTTTTTTAAGCAATGAACATTTTGTTAGAACCAAAAGTAAATTACGTTGTTTTTTTTTTTTGGTTTAGATTAATCTAATCTTTCTTTTCTTCAAAATCATGAGAATTGTGATCTCTAATTTATTGAGAAAAAAAAAATTGTGATTTCAGTTTATCCAGAATCATGTACTGTAGCTTTAGTTTACATGTTTATTACTGCATATAATTCATTAAAATACAAGTTTAACTTCATAAAGTGCAAGTTCATATCAAAATGCAAATGCATTTTGAGTTTTTCAGTTGAATAAGATACTTTCTCGTCCCGTTCTCGTGAACCCAGTCTCGTGTCTCGTGTCTCGTCTCGTCGGATAAGCGTCTTGTCACACACCTATTATTAAGTCATTGTTTGGGCTCAATAGTGATGGATAAAGGAACAATAATGGAACACCTTTCACAATCAAATCGATTCCCGCCCTAAAATTTTTAGTTGAATGTCCTGTTTTACAATGTCACATTATGGAAGTAAAATTCATATTGACTTTAATCAAACTCTCATCTGTTCCTGATTCAAACCATGATTTCTACCCTCCAGGTTTTACCCGCAGCATTGTTGCAGTTTACAGCACTTGCATGCTGGTGGTGTTACTCAGAGTTCAGCTCAACATAATTGGTGGCTACTTGTACCTGGACAACTCTGTGACAAAGAATGGAACGGTATGGTGTTTAAAAGGCAAAAAATGTGATTGTACCATGTTACAGCATGTAAATGTATCTCATTTCTCGTATACTGCTTGTTTTAGACCCCCTTGGCCCCTCCTGATGTTCAACAACAGTACCTGTCAAGTATCCAACACCTTCTTGGAGAAGGTAAGGACAATGTCAGATCTGTATAAGAGCGTCTAATCTGTATTAAAGTTTAATCCTCTGTTTAAGAGGGCGCATACCCTATAGTTGATAACGATCTTCGTTTTTTATTTTTATTTTTTGTCTCGTCAGGGCTCATTGAACTGATAACTGTAGTGAAGAAAGCCGTCCAGGAAGTTCTTGGACCGTACGTTGAGTGATTTATTGGTTCATGAATGAATTTTAATCTACTCATCGCATGCTTGTGGCTTTATTTGCCATTGCAGCTATTGTGTTGTGTGAGTCTCCCTGTATGTTTAGCAGGAAAGCTAAAAATGCTGTCCATGTCTCCGCAGGGTGTCTCTGAAACAGAGTTTGTCTCTACAAGAGTTGGAGCAACAGTTAAATCAGATCAGACAGTTAGTGGAGGAGGGCTGTGCGTCCTCTAAACACAAAAGTCTGTCTTGGTACATGATGCCTGATGAAGAGAACACATTAGCCTCACAGGTTGGTTTGTTTTGTACTTTTCTGATAATGTACTCGCCCCCATGTCATTCAAGATGTTCATGTCTTTCTTCTTCAGTCGAAAAGAGGTTTTTGAGGAAAACATTCAAGGATTTTTCTCCATGTAGTGGACTTCAATGGGGATCCAAATTGCAGTTTTAGTGCAGCTTTAAAGGGCTCTACATGATCCCAGTTGAGGAATAAGGGTCTTATCTAGCAAAAACAATTGGTCATTTTCTAAAAAAAAAAAAAAAAAAAAAAATCTATATACTTTTTAACGACAAATGCCCGTCTTGCACTAGCTCTGCGATGCGCATCTACGTCTTCATGCATTACATAATGACATTGGAAAGGTCATGCATGGTTCGTTCTTCGTCTGTATACTCTAGTTCATAAATTTTAAGTAGGGTGAAAAATTCCAGCTCATTTTCTCCTCCAACTTCAAAACCGTCCGACATCGTTTGTAGGCATTTTGACCTTTCCAACATTACTACATGATGTGTGAAGTCGTGGAAAAGTATGTCAGTTTTTTTATTTTTTATTTTTTTAGAAAATTACCAATTGTTTTGCTAGATAAAACCCTTATTCCTCAGCTGGGATTGTGTAGAGCCCTTTGAAACTGCAATTTGGACCTTCACCCTGCTGATCCCCATTTATGTCCACTATATGGAGAAAAATCCTGGAATGTTTTCCTCAAAAACCTTAATTCGACTGAAGAAAGAAAGATATGAACATCTTGGATGACATGTGGGTAAGTAAATTATCAGGAAATTCTAATTCTGGAGTGTATTAATCCTTTAAAGAATTCTGAAATGTATCACATTTTCCACAAAGTAATATATAATAATATTTGATAAAGTTTGATTAAATGTATTATTGTATTATTGTATGTATTATTACTATTTTTACTATTTTTATAGTACTATAATTTTTATATATTACTATAATTTTATACATTTTATTAAAAAAAAAAAACATTTTATTTACATTACATCTAAGTTTACTTTTTTTTCCCCCTATGTAATATTTTTTAGGCTTGTGGTCTCACAGAGAATGATGTCACAACAATAAAGCTGCTGAATGAAACCAGAGATATGCTTGAAAGGTGAGGGAAATCAAGGCACCTACAGAAACGCAGATTAAAAAAGTGTAAACAAAAAGTTAGGACTGTTTAAAGTTTTAAATAATTACTCACAATAAATCTCATGATTTTTTTTGTACTGAACACCTAGTTCCTTTTTAAAGGAAATCCAATATTGGACTTACTTGCACAACTACTTCCGTGTTCTACTTATTACGGCTCGGGAGTTTCCGGTTAGCGTACAGCACACCTACATACAGACAGTTTCTAATGAGAACGCAGATTATTACTACATTTTAGGGCTGGCATTTCTTTAAAAAAAAACAATTAATCATATTCTCTGTGTTAACATGAATTATCTTAAACCTGCTGAAATGTTACTATAAATATATTTCCCTTCCGTTTGTGCATTCTGAATGATTCAGAATGCACATACAGAAGGGAAATATAATAAAATAATTAAATAATTTCCCCACTAACCTGCCGCATTCTCGTGAACAGTTTTTGTATAACACTTTTACTACAAAATCCTACCATCGTTAAACTTTGGTCAGTGTAGTAAAACCCGAGTTCATTTGTGATTATATGGTTTAACTTCAATTGCAATTTTTGGTTTTATTTGTAGTAAAACCATGGCTAATTTGTTTGTGTGCATTGGTGCTCTTATTCCGAGCCCCTACTGCTTATTCCATTGTTTAAAATGGCTGAATAAATGTGCAGTAACTGCCTTATTTAACGATGTTAAACATTTAAATAATTTTTAACAGTAACACGTTGACAGTGCAACTACTTTGAATATTCATATTTTGGCATTAGGCCACATACAGTGAAATGATGACATAGAATATGACACAGAATAGTGACTAACATATTTAATACACATAAATAAAGGTTCATTATGATCTTATTCATCAGATCTCACAAACACTGCGTTGCGATTAGGCCACTAGTGTAGAGCAGTGACACCCTGTGGTGAAACAGTCACTTATGATTACCAGCCACCACTTTCTCAGATCGGTTTACGTTGGATTAAAACTTCATGTTCCGTTGAGTTTGGAAAATTCTGTATACAGTAATCATCAGAATATGTCTTTTCCTTTCTATGCAAATTTCCGGATTTTGAAATCATCCTGCGAACTCTCATTTTATTAGGCGTTTAAGTCAACTAAATGATTACAGCACACTGAAAAATTTTTAAAAAATAAGATGAGACTAAATTGGTTGAAATCAATAGTTTTATAGAGATTATTTTAGCATAGATGGAGAGCTGGGTACTAATTACATCTAAACTTTGTTTTTCAGTCCAGACTTCACTACTGTACTCCGTACTTGCTTGAGCCGAGGCTTTATCCGATTCCTAGACAACATGTCAGAGTTTTTCCGCCCCCCGCAGGGAGACTCCAACCCCTCCAGCACACCTGACAGGTCAGTGTAAATGCATTTTTTTTTTTTCTTTCCCAGGAAGGTTTGTACAGTGACCCCAAAAAGTATTTGGACAATTAAGCAAGCCACATTTTAAAGGGATAGTTTGCCCAAAAATGAAAATTCTGTCATTAAATACTCCAAACCTGTAAGACCTTTGTTATTTTCAGAACACAAATTAAGATATTCTTCTCAAATCTAAGAGCTTTCTGAACCTGCATAGACAGCAAAACAACTACCATGTTCAAGCCCAGAAAGGTAGTAAGGACATCATTAAAATAGTCCATGTGGCATTTGTGATTCAACTCTAATTTTAATGAAGCAAAAAAATATCTTGCTGTGTGTCTGAAGATGAACAAAGGTCTTACAGGTTTGGAACGACATGAGGGTGAGTAATTAGTGACAGAATTTTCATTTTCGTGTGAACTATCCCTTTAAGCAATTTCATCATTTTCCCACGGCCTGTATATTCAGCTTTGTGAACAATATTGGTGATGAAAAAACAATCACTGCTGTTTTTCCACATGCTTTTTCTTCCAGACTATCACATGTAAGCCTCCCGCTAGCTAAAATCATTCCCATCATCAACGGACAGATACATTCAATATGCAGCGAAATACCCAGTCACTTTGTCCAGGTGAGAACCTTCATATGCATCGACTCACTTTGACTTGCACGTGGTATAAAATCTCCCCACACACCAGTGTTTGCTTGCTTTCTTGTTTTTAGGATCTCTTATTGATAGACCAGGTGAAAGAGTTTGCCGCCAACGTGTACGAAACGTTCAGCACGCCTCAGGAACTTCAGAAGTGAGCGCACGCACTGAGCAAGACGTGAACTTGTGAAAGCCGAACTCCTTACAAATCTACTTTAAAGAAACTCTCATGCCGTACAGCACAGAATTGTTCTCCTCGCACACCCTAAAATCAACCCGGAGGAAAGGAACTCGTGGCTGTTCTGAGAGACGAGTGTGTAATGGAGTTCAGATCCTCTTTTGTTAGCAGGCATAGATCTGCTAGATGTCCTGTCTGTATGTTGTGACCCCCTAGACTTGTCCCAGCCAGGCATGCCAAGGTTTTTACATGCTGTAATAAACTGTAGTACATTTTATTTATTTTTTTAATCCCTGTAGCATAACATTCTCATTATGTAACACTCACAACATGGCTAGCATGAAAGATCATATGTATGAATGATTTTCCATGCATTCACATATGCAGTATGGATTTCAAGGGTGAATTGTGGATGTTTTTGTATATGATATCTCTGATGTTAGACGATCTCCAGGACCAAAACAGTCATGCTCACCTCTGCAAAAGTAACAATGCATGATGTTTGCACTGCTACTGGTATAAAAATGCATATTTGGGAGTAATTTCAGTTGTATTTACTTGGTTCTACTAATTAATGAAAATAGACTGTCTTTTTCGTTTTTGCGAACTCTACAGGTTGTAGTATGCTACTTTTGTAAAATGACCCATGAATGTTAATAAATAATGTGAGTAATAATACTGTTCATTCAAATGACGCATTATTTGATTAGGAAACACTGCATGTTGTTTTGGCTTTTAGAAATTAAGCATTACTGAAGCAAAAGCCTGCTTTCTTACAGTCAAAGAAACATCGACGGCGTTTGTTGTGAGCGAATCTTCCTGGTAATGAAACTCTCCCGGGTTCCTCTAGAGGGCAGCACTCATCTATAATTGAGCTCATAGCAACTAAAGAAGTAGGTCACATCAAGTTCAAACAATACAACATTCATACTAGTTTGGGTACAAAAATAAAATCAGGAAGAAATTAAGTAATATCTGACAGAATAGATGCCTAAACATGTGGGAAGCATATGACGAATGCTGTTGCACAAAACACAACCCTATTGACGCAATACTTCCTTATACCCTGAAAAAACCTGTCTCTTAACTGTTTTGGACAAGACTATATGCCACCCTTCACGTAATGTAATGGAAATAAAGGAATGAATACATTCAGAAAAAATAGCTTATCGTTTACATCATAACGCTGCAAATACACACTGATTATATCTGTGTAATTTTAAGAATGTTACGGTCAAGAAATCATCATTTATTTTTAACACTAAGCCTACATGTATACAATCAATACAGCAATATGATGAAATATGATTACAATTTGAAATAACAGTTTTCTATTTGTTCACGTAATATATGTGTGTGTTCTGTGTATATTTATACGTATCATTAAATACACAGACATACATGTATATATTGGGGAAATATAAATAATTTGAATATATATATATATATATATATATATATATATGTCACACAATTAAAAAAAATAACAAATAGATACACATGTATATAAGAAGCAAAATATAAAAAAATATAAATTATATATATATATATATATATATATATATATATATATATATATGTGTGTGTGTGTGTATATATAATTATTTATCATTTATATTTTTATATTTTGTTTCTTACGTGTATTTATATATTCATATAGACAAATTTTATATATTAAATTTATATAAAAAATTTTTTAATATATATTATATATAATTTTTATATATATCATTTTTCATTTGTTATTTTTTCTTATATAGGTATGCATATTTATATAGACATCAGTTTGAATTTTATACATATATTTGTTTTTTTATGAATTTTATATATATATATATTTTTCTTACATTTATGTGTATTTATATAGACATCAATTTGAATTTTATATATACTTATCATTTATATTTGTATTTTATTTCTTATATATGTGTGTTTTTAAATAGACCACAGTTTGAATTTTCAATATATATACATATCATTATTATTATTATTCTAATTTATCATTTATATATTTTTCTTATATAGGTATGCATATTTATATAGACATCAGTTTGAATTTTATACATATATTTGTTTTTTTATGAATTTTATATATATATATATTTTTTTTTTTTCTTACATTTATGTGTATTTATATAGACATCAATTTGAATTTTATATATACTTATCATTTATATTTGTATTTTTTTTTCTTATATACGTGTGTTTTTAAATGGACCTCAGTTTGAATTTTCAATATATATACATATCATTATTATGATTATTCTAATTTATCATTTATATATTTTTCTTATATACATGTATGTGTGTGTATTTATATAGACAAATTTGAATTTTCAGCAGCCATTATTCCAGTCTTCAGTGTCACACTTCAGAAATCATTCTAATATTCTAATTTGGTAAAAATAATAATAATAATAATAATAATAATAATAATAATAAAAATTAAAAAAAACAACAAAAAAAAAAAAAACAGTTGTGCTATGAAATATTTCTGTAGAAAACTGAGATACATTTTTTCAGGAATCTTTAATGAAAAAAAAAAATCAAAAGAACATCATCGATTTGAAATAAGATTTCTAAAATAAATTGTAAAACAAAAGGTAAAATAAATAAATAAATAAATAAATAAGTCTTTTACTGTCACTTTTAATCAATTTAATGCATCCTTTTTAAATAAAAGCATAATTATAATTTTATTTTAAGACTAAATAAATTAATAAACGCCATTTGAAATTTTGATTTTATAAAGCAAACGACAGTTAAATTAAGACCTTTAAGATCTAGATATTACAGATGTGGTAGAATCACAGATCAGATAAGCAGTTAAATAAACATTTCAGCCAAAATTTAAAATTCTGTCATCATTAACTCACCCTTATGTCATTCCAAACCTGTATGACTTCCTTTCTTCCATGGAACAAAAAAAGAATTTTTGGAAATTTTGAGAAACATTCCACAGAAGAAAGGTTAGGAACGACAAGACGGTGAGCAAATGATGACCCAATTTAATTTTTGGTTGAACTGTTCTTTTAATACAGAGCTGATTGTCACTATAGAAAGTGTACAATAGAATGCTTTGGATAAGAAAGCATCTGCGGGATGTAGAGTCAGGTTATGAGGTCAACAGTCTTGTGAAAGTACCAGACATAGTGCTAAGCCCAAACATGTGGAGAAAACAAGTAAATTACATCAGATTTAGACATCATCCAGGCAGCTATCTGGGTCAGTTTGTGGCTAATACCACAGATACTTAAACACCAGTCAAGTATACAGGAAAAGGAGATCAGAAATTTAGTGATTCAAAGGTTGATTCAAAAACATGACGTCAATGTGCCAATAATTATGGGCTAGACAGCAGAAACTGCACTGGTCATGCTTATGACAAGTTTGTTTGACAAGGGATGAGCTATATATAGAGGAAACAACAAGAATGGGCTCATTGTTGCATAAGCCGCCTAAATATGCTGAATAACTACAAGGGTGTTTTCCACAGCGCAAATGGCACTTGTTGCACCTCTAGTCACATGACTCGCTCTGTGCTCAGCGTGCTCTTTGTTGTGTACCAGCAAACAGGAAATTCCCCTTCATCACATGACATGGGTCTTTGGTTCTGTCCCATGACCTTTTTACTGAAACTGTTTGCATCAAGTACAGGAATATAAGGGAAACATCCTGTAATCATTAAATAGACTTAATGACATTATCTCTGTTTGCTTATGATAGCCTACATAATAGTGCAGGGCTAAGCAATTTATGGTTCATTTCTGGATTTTAAAGTGCTTTCTAAAAGCCAATGTCTTATTATTCTTGTCGTGTGAACAAAGTACTCAAACATTTGTATAACAAGCTCATATGCTATTATAACAGTGCCAGACAAAGAATAAAACCAAATATTTAAGAACAGGGTGAGTTGAAGCCTGTTGGCGTGGTGCAGAAATTCACACTTCACCTTTACATAATCATGCTATGAATGTACAAAGCACAATTTAGTATGCAATGTGTATATTTAATTAATGAAGAACATTACACCCGTATAAAGGCACAATAGAGGGTTTGCACTTACGTCACGGTTTGGTCTGTTACCCGGATGTGCGGCCATATTACAGATACTCAGATGTAAACAACATCGCATGGTTAATGGAAGAAACGTGGAAGCTGCTAAATCATATAGAGAAGGACTTAGTAAGCAGGAAAGGGGACAATATTTTGACAAACTGAAGTTAATACGTGGTAAAGAAACATACGAGCAGTATTAATTAAGATATTAGCCTAATATTTCACCTACCTGACTGGAAATGATAAGAACAAACACGAATGTTGTCAAGATTCTTGCCCTGGAAATTCTGCTTCAGTTTGGCCAACCACAAACGCCCTTTGTTTCTCAGACAGTTTTTTGCACTCTTCTCTTTGATTTGCTATAACTTTTGGCAGTCTATAGTACTCCAAATGTTTTTCTCGGTCTGACCGATTAGTGCAGCCCAAAACATGACAATAACTGACCATTTTCAGCAGCAATAATCAGCAAAATATGCAAGTTGCGTTCGGTTTACATTCAGTGTCGCCACTGAATGAGATAAGAGACTTCTAAAATATGTATAATTTTTTTGATTGAACCATCCAAAAACCATTAGAACTGTTAAATATTTATATATTATTTTATATATTAATATATATATATATATATATATATATATATATATATATATATGTCGACGTGTGTACTTACATTTTCTCAAATGTTTCCAAAAATGTCTAAATCTAGAGAAATAAGCCATTTTAACAAGTGTCCCACCTGTCAGTGACGTCATACATCCTCGATTTCCAGTTTTATTTTGTAGAAAACAGGGCAACACCAAAGACGCTTTAATATGTTGTGTTTTAACAGACAGGTGACGAATGTACAGCGTAGCATCGTAAAGCAATAAGTTCCAAGAAGCCAAGGTTTACAGTTAATTTATAACAGCTAAGGGGCGTTATAAAAACCCCCTTAGCTGTTATAAATTCACTGTAGACCACGGCTTCACAGGGCTTATTGCTTTTATAAAACGGTTATTCCATATGTAAGGTCTAACAAAATAAAACAGAGCAAATAAAGTGTAATGATATTAATAAAAACATTATTCTTCCTCCAAACAATGTAGTTCCTCAAAAACTGTTGTGGATGCAACAAAGTGGTTGCTGAGCAACACACAAATGTAAACAAAGCTGTATGTTTGTAGAGTAATTTACAACAGCTTCTAAAATGGCTCAACCAATCAGAATCAAGGACTGGAACTATCCGTTTTATAACAGATGTTTCAACATCCCGTCGGATTGCATCGGCTGTAGGCATGAAGACGACAATTCCCATGATTCCACACTCAATCATGGCATCACCAAACTACACCTTTGTTTCTTTGTTTGTTTTGAATATGCACCCTCTAGTGGCGAAAATTACATACTGTGATTTTAACTGGTTTGTAATCTTGTAGATGCCACATTTTTTCTGTTGTTTAGACATCATAAATTAGTAAAATAACGTCTTCAGTAGTACATTAACCATGCAATCCATAGATTAGAGTATCACCACAATGGCCGTGCATTCCGGTAACTGACCAAAACGTGACGTAGGTGCAAACCCTCTATATTGTTAATGAAGAATGTTGTTTGTCAAAAAATAAGACTCTGTTAAAAGCACAATATGGCACGAATATCCAAAAATCATTAGAAATTTTGTTGACTTGTGTACTTAAATCCCACGTTTCCATAAAAGTTTAAATCCTGCCAATGACGTCATAAATCCTCGATTTTATTTATTTTGTAGAAAACATTGCAACAGAAGCTTTAACATGTTGTGCATTTTATCAGACAAATGATGAACACACAGTAGCATTATAACAGAACTTTAAGCACACTCACATGTGTCTAGTATGATAAAACAGCACTGCTTTACCTCACACACGCATGACCAGAAGTGAAAGTGGTTGATTGTGGCATAATAAAAGCTCCGCTGCTTTCAAGCCATGTGTTCGCTTGTTCGCAATCATTAGCAATCGCTCCATCGTCCTCATTTTGCTTCCACGGCTTTCAGCCCCACCCTGCTTCATAATACAGTGAATACTATGTTAATATGTCTTAAATACATTAGCTCATCCACGAACATGACTTCTGCCCAAGTCCCGTTGCATTGCATTGGCTGTGGGGATGAAGACAACAACTCCCATGATTCCACACTCAATCATGGCATCACCAAACTACTTAACCCAGGGGTGCTCAACCCTGTTCCTGACAAACACACCTGAACCAACTAATTAGGATCTGAAGAAGCACTTGATAATTACAGAGAGATGTGTTTGATCAGGGTTAGAACTAAACTCTGCAGGAGCAGGGTTGGGCACCCCTGACTTAACCTAACACTAAACCTAAACAATAACTGCGTCCCAAATGACGCGCTATACACTACGCACTTATACACTATGTACTTATGCACTATGCACTCAGTCATGTAGTGTATGAGTTATATAAGGTTATTTTGTCATTCATAATTGCCGTCTGGTAGCCCCTCCCCCATCGCTATGTAAGTAAATCTGCCACAGTTCAACATTCCACACTTCGTTTTTTTTTTTGGTTATTTAAGTGCATCATCCAGGTATCTAAAGTGCACTTTTTATTTTTGGATTTTTCAGTCTGAACACACTACTCGCACTATTTATACTACGAAATGTTATAGAATAGTGCATAAGTATGCATATTTTAGAGACGCTCCTATGGCCATTGAACCGAATGGAACTCATGCATGGGCTTGGCAAAAAAAGAAACGAAAGTAATTCACTATGTCGGGATAAGAAATAGAAGAATTGATGGGTCGTCAGTCTGCGACAAAGGAGGCAGATCATATATTTACTACCTATTACAGGGCCCATCGAGATGGACTGTTCTATCCACCTTATTTTTCCCATAAGAGTGGGTGCAGCCATTTGTAAATTTTTTGTGTCAGGCTTCTGGTCTCATCCACTTCCAGCTATTTTTAGCTGCACAAAAAGCTTGTTCTGCTGCTTGATATTGCAAACTGGTGTGTCTTACCATATTATTTTAATGTATTATCTTAATTATGAACACACTGGTTTGTAGTGCAAACTGTTTTACCGCATTTACTGCACTTCCATAATCTTCACGTTATTTCCCTATGGTGGATTATGAACCGGACGTCTAACACATTACCAGAAAACAGCTTACTTCCGCATTGAAAAATAAGGTGGATAGCCTGGTGCAACTTGTACATTCACTGCATTCATGTTCCAAAATGTCATTAGTGTGTAAATATTATGTTATTATTATATTTAGTCTGTAAAAGACTGTTAACAGAGGCCCGAAACGCTGAAGATGGACATAAATAGGTGAAAACACTGTAGCAGGCAGATTAATCTCACTGTTCACGATGCACAAAATATTGGAAGAAACTCCTAAATAATGAATTGCGGGTAGGTGTTTATATGACTATATTTCAGAAAAGTTTACATGGCGTTTTCTTTTCATGTAGCATCTGTATAATGCATAAAGCCGTGTAAATAGGCGTAGCGCAGCTTTGTGTACAGCAGTAACCAAGGAAACACTATCGCTGCTTAGAGTTGAGCCCTGTATTAACTTAAGTTTATGAAAATATAGAGCCCTTTCCTGCTCTAAGTCCCTCTCTACCAGATTTAGCAGCTTCCACACTATTTTTCCGTGGTTTAGACATCATAAATTAGTAAAACAACATCTACAGTAGTACATTAACCATGAAATCCCTGCGACTGTTTACATCTGGGTAAGTGACCAAAACATGACTTGGGTGCAAACCCTCTATTCATCATAGCACTATACTGTTAGTTGCATTATTTAATTATTTACTTATCTTAATATTTATTATTTATATTAAACATTTATTTTATTCTTATTTTTATAATTAATATATTTTTTTAAACTGTTTGTCTCTAAATGTTTCCAACAGACCCCCCTGGGTGTCTCCGAAACCCAGTCTGAAAACCCCTGGGTTTATAAGAGAGACAACTTCCCATAATTGCACAAAACTCCCTTTAATAATAACTGGAAACTTGCTGAGTGCATCTTAACACTGCAGTATCTGCATTGGACAATGCATACAATACGCCATACAACAAAATTCAAGAATTACAATAAAAGAGACATTGTAAATGTGACTTTGTCTTTTAGACAGCAGTCAGGAAAAGCAAGGACAGGGCGTTTTTGTTTTGCTTCTGTTCTTTGAGATTATGACTCACCTGCCTGCATTTCCAGGGTCCTGTTACTCTCTGACTCATCATGATGTCAGACTAAATACGCTGAACTCATCATCACATGAGCTTGTGCAAGTTAATATTCTACCTAATTGTGATTTATGACATGTAAGCAGACTTGAAAACAATACATAGAGTATCTGCTGAAAGCTAATCTACTGTATATAGATTTTGCATTGTGCTCTGAAATTTAAGAATACGCATTTTTAGAAACAGTATTCTGTTCGAAATCTTCATCCTTTATATAATTTCTCCCATGCTGAAGTTCATTTAAGAGTAAACATGTATATGCACTAACCTTTATTCAGGTATAAACAGACTATTATCACAGGTAAGGCCAAGCACAGGGACTTGGCTTCAGTCCCGCATTGCGTTGTCGGTTGTGGACATGCCCTGACCATGCTCTCTTCCCCCGCTCTGATTGGCTGATCTCAAGGGATTATCATTAACTATTAATCCTATGCTGCAATGATGTGTACTGTAGTCACACCACAGAGCGGTCGGATGATGTCATCTCACCTTAGCAGGCTGATTGGCCGAAGCCTCTCGTGCAGCTCTGTGCTCACCATATCAATTTTATATCACTCAGAGCTCAGAGATCCTTTACAGGCAGTCACGTGACTTCATAAATATGACGTGGCTCTTAAAGACTAAGTGCAGCGGGTTTTTATAGGAGGTCTGTGTTGCTTCAATTCCCTGCTTGAAATAAAATACCAGAAATCGGAGCGTTACGCTCGACATGCCGGTAAGAAGTCAAATGTCCCAATTAAATCAGTTCTTAGAATTTACAGCATATTGAAGAAGTGAGGAATGGGGAATTAATAATTAAAATGAGGTTCGCCTGAGGCGCTGCTCACTGGATGTCAGTCTCCAGTGAGAAAAAAAAAGTCATTAAAACTTCCTTAGTCACAGAACAGCGCAGCAGTTTACTTTCACATCTGCAGGAAGCAGATACCAGAGAGCGTAGTGCACGATACCAAACATAGAAGTTTCATTCTAAAAAGGAATTCAAAAACTGAGCGCCTCCGAAAAGAGGAAGTCCTCGCTAAATATGTTTCATTACATGTACTACGTTCCAAGCGTGATTCAATTTGGTTTCCTTATGAATTACGTAAGGCATTTATGCTTTAGTGGGGAATGACCTTTAGGTATTTGCTCCCACCCGGTTTGCTGTTTGCACATAGGACAGAAATAACAAAACGCAGGAGGCCTGCTGGTGAGAGAAATGAGGTCACGGCCTGTGACGGGCTTGGGAATCCTGGCTTTCCCTACTTCGACCGCCTGCACCGAAAGTCCTTTGGGCGGGAGTCTGTCACTATGGATGCAGCCGGTGTAAACATGTATACACAGTTCTGCGGTGTGTGTACCAGGGTGAGGGCAGTGTGAAGGTAGCACTGAGTTAACTGTGACTTTATAAATAACTATGAGTCCTACAGCTGTCTATGTCACATATGTAAGAGGGAAGCTATATAAACTATTATTTAGAGAAAGCAGTGTCAACTTTTATACTGAGCAAGTGATGCTATACATATTTGGGCCCCATTGCTGCTGAGTCATTTAAGACAATCTACCTTTTAATATTACCATTAACAATTAATTTAAAAAGTACAATAAAAAATACTCTATTCTATTCTATTATATTCTATAATATTCTATTCTATTCTATTCTATTCTATTCTATTATACACAAGTGGAAGAAGCTTGCTTACGTTTCGTATCCACTGACGAGGCAGCTTGGAAAATTTTAATCTCAGCCTACGTAAAACTCGTACTAAATATAGAAATACAAAAGAATAAACCACATGTCGTCTGACTCGAAATTTAGGCTATTATTTAGTTGTCACTTTGAGATTTATGAGGTAGAAGTCCTGAAACCACCTGGAGCAACTGTTTAGCTTTAATACCCAAAGACTCAAAGATACCCAAAGATTATACATTAGAAACCATGTGACGAACCAACATACAGATTTTTACATCTTCTGCTCACCAAGCCTGCATTTATTTGATCCAAAGTACAGCAAAAGCAGTAATATTGTGAAATATTTTTACTATTTAAAATAACATTTTTCTAATTGAATATATTTTAAAATGTAAATTATTTCTGTGATCAAATCTAAATTTTCATCATCATTACTCCAGTCTCCAATGTCGCATGATCCTTCAGAAATCATTCTAACATGCTGATTTGCTGTTTAAGAAACATTGTTATTATTATTATTATTATTATCAATATTTAAAACAGTTGAGTATCTTTCAGGATTCTTTGATGAATAGAAAAATCCAAAGATCAGTATTCTCTGAAATAAAAAGCTTTTGTAGCATTATACGTTATACCATTCAAAAGCCTAGAGTCAGTAGAATTTTTTTTTTCCTTTTTATTTGGGAAAGAAATGATAGAAATTAATAATTTTACTTAGCTAGAATGCTTTAAATTAATCAAAAGTGATGATAAAAAAACATTTATAATGTTACAGACGATTTCTGCTTAGATAAATGCTGTTCTTCTGAACTTTCTATTCATCAAAAAAAAAATAAAAAAATAAAAAAAACCCTGAAAAAAATATACTCAGCTGTTTTCAACATAATAATAATAATAATAATAATAATAATAATAATAATAAATGTTTTTTTGAGCAGCAAATCAGAATATTAGAATGATTTCTGAAGGATCATGTGACTGGAGTAATGATGCTAAAAAATTCAGCTTTTAAATCACAGGAATAAAATACATTTTAAAATATATTCAAATAGAAAACAGTTATTTTAAATAGTAAAAAATATTTTTAAAAATTGTACTATTATTGCTGTACTTTGGGTCAAATAAATGCAGAAAAGACTTTAAACAAACATCAAAAACTTTTGACTGGTAGTGTATAAAAAAAGAAAGAGAGACTTTTAAATTACCATAATCTGCATATAGCCAAAATTATTAACTAACAATTTGTAAATATAGCAAAAATGTGACACACAACAAACACTGGGCCAACTATTATATTAATATAAGACATATTTCTATATCAGACACGTCACCCATTTTTGGTGTCTTGACAAATACCATAAATACTACTACTTTTACTTTTATGTTTAAACGTTTGTAATTAGTTTAGGAATTACCAAATAATAACCCAGAGTTGATGTTCATCGCTACATCTTGCCACAATATGACCAAATTAACGCAAACGAGTTATTTAATTTTAGTTTCAATGATAGAAAATGATTTTCTTTTCGATATGGATTAATATGATAATGTTTATATTTTTTATATTATATCATTCCGACTGCAGTCGGTTGATGTGTATAAATCAAAAGGGTGGGGCATAGTTACGTAAAACTCCACTACATTTGGCTATATACAACAAAAATTACCATGCTCTGTATAGTTTCACGAAGTAAATACAGTTCTAATTGTAAAACCTAAATTATTATAATATAAAATAATTTTTGTTAAGGTAGCCTATCGACTGTGCTACATGGTATACTAACAGACGCTGTATTCTGTCATTTGATTTGTCAATTTAATGACATCTACAGAGAAACCATCAGGCGTTTTCGATGACTAACGTTTGACTGGAATGCCAGGTGTCAGACCGAAAATGCAAATCAAAATATCGATCCCGTCTTTTCATCATTCCAGCAATATACGTTTCGTTTCAACCGCGTGATGTTTTGGGAAAAGGGTGATTTGACTTCTCACCTCCAAGCCTAGAAAACAAGGGACAGTCTCAGGATTACTGTAGTCTCAATTTCCCGGAAGGATGACGTATTCTCCCCTGGCGAGAATACTCGAGTGGTTGTCTTAAAGAAACAAAGCGGTCTTGTGTTTCTCATGAAAGTGCTTTGTGCGCTTTTTAAAGCCCACAATATTAAAAAAATAAAATAAAATAAAATACATTAGAAAATACAGGAAATATATTCTTGTTTGAACTTAGTAAAACAAGCCATGGTTTTTCATGCCCACATACATTTGACTGGAATTGGAAAGAGAATGAAAGAAGAAGAAGAAGAAGAAGAAGAAAAAGAAGAAGAAGAAGAAGAAGAAGAAGAAGAAGAAGAAGAAGAATATCAGTCTTTTTCTTTCTTTGCTTTAATTTTTTTTTTAGAAAGTACTTCATTAAAAAGTACATAAATGGTACTGACAGAATAGACATAATTAGGACATATTTTACATAATTTTAATTGCAACGATAATAATGTTGGTTGTAAGTTAAATAGTGGAAGTGTGGTAAAAACAAAAGTGAAAGTTAAACACTTTGTACATAGTACAAATATTATTCAAAATGAAAATGAAGCCACAAGAAAGATATATGTAGCAGTACTACAATAAATAAAAATTTAGTACATTGACTGATTTTACTGTGATTCAATGTATTTTTAATGTAATAATTTTACAAATATGAAATAAATAAATAATACATACATACGTACACACACACATACATAGCAAATGACGTCCCATAAAAGGTGACCACGTGTTTTTATCAAAAACCTGATCAACAATAAAGATAAAGATAGTTTGAGAGGAGATGTTGTAAAAACAAAACTGAAAGACATTTAAAATAGGTCTGTAAATTTTTCTTCACATCATACAGAAACTGAATGGATAGGATCCTGGATTATACTGAATCCCTTTATCTTATCCAGCTTTCCTTTTACTTGAAAACTTTTAAAATTTTTGTTGACAGACGACAATCATCACATAACAGATGGAAAAGTGAAATCACTTCCCTTAAATCTTCACTGTGTATTAATAGCTAATAGGTCAATATTGACATCATAACAGCTGTATCCATGTCCCAGACACGAAATGGCCGCAGGCCTTTAAACACCTGTTTGACTTTATACGACGGCCCACAAGCTGAACTCTATGACGTGACTTTGCCTTTCCAGATATGATAAAGAGATGATAAGATGCTAAATTCTGCTATATTTAGCTCTGCGTAAGGTTTTAGATACAGATCATTCGGATAAGTCCACACATGTCAGGTATACATTTTTAGCTAAAACATAAACTTAATATCATCTATAATTAGAAGTATTAGTGTCAATTTGTCTTAGTGTCAAATATCTAATATTTAATAAGTCAATAGTCACATTTGCTTTGTAAAAATATCAAAAATTTCAACAGCACCAGTTGTCTTTGTGGCTTTGGTTTATGTATAAATTAATACATTTCATAAGATATTACATTATAATTTATATATTTCATTGAATTAGCCAACACAAAATCAAACCCAGTTACATCTGCCAGCAAATAATATACGAGACCTCTTCTCACAACTTCCCTTTTCGAACTCTCTTTTTTTTTTATGGCTTTTAACCAACTGGAATTGAGATGATAGTAAATGTTTGAAGTCAGTTCCCGTCAAGTTCACACAGCTGTCCAGCAAATTAACCACAGGTGTAGTTTATCGCATTAACTATGGAATTTTTTTCTTAACCAGAAATAACATTACATTTGATTTAATATTGAGCAATACTGTTTTAGTTTTTTTTAACTGATTTTCACTTATTAACAAACAGAAACAAATACCACAACCTTGAACAAGAGTGAGAAGAAAAAATACTAATAAAGATAAAAGCAATAAAAGCAATAATGATAAAACCGTAATACTGAATCATACAACCGTACAGTCAATACAGAGACACAAAGTCTGTCTCACAATTTTAAAACCTACTAAACTACTTTGTAAAAATAAATAAATTACTATTATTGTTATTATTGTTGTTATTATTATTATTATTGTGTTTTACTTTTCTGCTACTTGGTTTGTAAATCTTTTTGGGGCCAGTGTACAGTCAAAACAAAAATGATTCAGACACCAGATATATATATTTTTTAGAACACTACAGTTCATTTATGTAAGTGAGGATACCAAAATAAAGTAAACTGTGACATATTATACCCAAAAAAATTCATACAGTGTAAAATTGATAAAAATTTGGCACCAAAAATTTGATTTGACACTTTGACTTGACCATGTTTTGTTACATGCGTTCTATCAAAGTTATTGGACATTATCAAGATGAATTTGTTCTGACACAGTTTAACTCTTGAGCTCTTTTCATATTTTATTACCATTTTCTAAACTATAGCAAATAAACTGTGATAATGTGAGAAATGTTGAAGGTGTCTGAATAAGTTTAGGTCTGACTGTATCTTCATTTCCATATTTTTTAATTTATCAGCAGATATTAAAACAGGGAAAAATAACAAATCAAATAAGTGAAAACGCAAATAAGGAAAAATAAACCACAAAAGGGAAAAATCAGAAACCTCATGAAATGCTATTTAAAAAAAAACCCTGAATCAGATTCTCTAATATGCAAAAAAAAAAAAAACATACACCAATTGTAATTTCCATATATCTGTTGATGTCAAAACAACAACAGCAAGTTCACTTTATAATAGTTAATATTCAAGTGTTAGCTATGAGTCAAATGGAACTTATTCATAACCCAGATTCATTAATTCAGAGAAATTTGTTTTTAAGCCCGACAGTCTCTTGGGGAAAAGGAGAAATAAATATTGCCATGTTTAAACGTTGTGTCATGTTTAGACATGGCTCCTTAGTAACAATATTTTGTGTACAAGCACAATTGTATATAATAAGGGAGTGTTTTAGTAGTGATTGCACCAGGACCAGTGAAGAAAGATCACTGGAAATTTCCAGAACACAGAGGTAAGAACATGTACTAGAGCAAGAGAGCTGCGCTTCACATCCAGTAGAGGAATGCAGACGCTGCCGACTGCCCACTCCCTGAAATCACTCCAAAATCATTCCACTGAATATCCATCCACCACAAATCAAAGTAAACAGACAAAAACTATGAGCTCTAACTTTTGCTTCACTACCCTTTTTCAATCTGATTATTTCATAGATATATATAGCAAATGATTTGTTGGATTTTTTTTTTTTTTACTAATACTGCTGTCTGTTCTAAAACACCTCCATTTGAATTTGAAAAAAAAAACAAAAAAAAAAAAAAAACATATCTCATATCCACTAGCTTAACAATTTAAGCCCACAGATAAACTGGGATATCAGAAAAGGTTAAAAATAATCCAAACATAATAGAATAAAGCCATGTGTAAACTTACATGCAGCAATATTTACTAGAATAATATTTACAACCTTAAATTATATGATTAAAGTTGACCACACTGTAAAATTTCAACTCACTAAAACTGACAACCTAGTTTATGCTCATTGACTACACTGATGACTTCAATTTTTGAATTTAAATACTGCCAAAGAAAATCAAACCAACCTCTAAAAACTCATAAGTGTGATGTAAACCATAGAAATTACTGGGTCAAGTTGAACGGCTGGTGAAAAAAAAAAAAAAAAATATTGTGGACGTGCAAAACTAAATGTTAGATCATTACACTTGCTCACTCATGGACTTTAAAAGACTAAACAGACTAAGCAAAAGACAGCAACACACTGACCTTGGGATAATTTCTCCATCTTCTTCAGTAACAGACAGTATATGATATGTTTACAGAATATGTTTAACAGAGTGTGAGTGATATTCTGATGTCATTCTGACCTCCTAGCCAGTCAATCTCTCCTCTCCCATGTCTTTTTTTCATAACTATTCAGTACATTACACTAGAGCATACCAGAGATCCCATGTCATTACACGGGTATGTCTTTATTTGCTCATTAGGTTAACATATCAGGCTACGACTTCGATTCCTCCATTGTACGGGGAGGGCGGGGGGCTGAGCTTGCCCAGTTATGGTGCGCGCAGAGGGTTGCCTGATTGCATCATCGAAAAGACAGCTTAGTTGATACTATAAATAGGGTGACGTCACTCGCCCCGCCTCTTGTAGTAGTTCACGTCCTCCAGCCATAAAAAGGGGTGATGCAACGAGCCGGCGACAACTGTAACTTTACCAGCTGAGAGCGAGAACACTCCACTCGGAGGAGAGCATCACAACACGCGCGTTTTATTCAGTCAAAACAAGGTGAGTGACAACATTGTTTCACTTGTTGTTTACGGGGGCGATTTTGTTCTAGAACGCACTGTGGAAAATGTCTACGCTGTGTTCTAATAAATAAACTCAGCCAGTGACTGATTTTAGTAGAATTGTGTTTTTTGGTCAAGCGATTGTACTTATCGGAGTTCATTTTATAGTCATAATGTAATCTTTTATGCTGTTTGTATTTGTATTTTATTGTATTTTTAACGTTCTTTCATCATAATCCAAGTCATCGAGAATAGTTGCAAAACGTGTGGAACTGGGCTGCGGTTGAAATGTGTTGAAATATTTGAATAACTGATTATTTCACGTTGCCTAATTGTGTTGGCGAATCGTTATAGATGACTGTAAAAATTATTTACAACAATAACAGTTCTTTTAACGATCCACACATACAGTGTAACCGAATTAGAGCTCATTAAACCGTAAAAGATAATGATCTTATCGGTTTATAGACCTGCAGTGAATATAAATATGAAATGGGTATAGTTTTCAAATAAATGGAATATAGTAATTTAATGTGGTCGCATAACATTTAAATAAGTTAAGTAATAAATAATATGTGAAAAGTCAGATAGATAGATAGTAAAGCATTATGGAATAGTAACTTTAACTGTATAGTTTTCTTTATAGTTTCTATCTGTATGTCTTATTATTTTATTGTATTATTTTAATATAATAACTTTGAGCTATTAAACTTGCTATGTAAGCTCAATGTACTGAAATTAATACATGTGGTACAACTGAAGGACAAATGACTTTAAACTTTAAGCTTATAAAAATCTGCCTCTTGTACTGTATATAAATAATGCTGCTGTCAAGCGATTAATCGCATCCAATTTTATTTTTTTTACATAATATATGTGTGTGTGTACTGTGTATATTTATTATGTATATATAAATACACCCACATGTATATATTTAACAAAAATGTTATTTCTATATATTAAAAAAAAAAAAAAATATATATATATATATATATATATATATAAATTATATGAATATAAATGTATACAGGCAAATACATGTAAATGTTTTCGAAATATATACTGTATGTGTGGTTATGTGTACATAATAAATATACACAGTATTATGTAAACAAAAACTTATTTTGAATGCGATTAATCGTGATTAATCATTTGACAGCACTAATAAATAATAATATAAAGACATAGTTTTATAAACGTAAAACACCAACCTATACACATAAAATAATAGTGTAAGAATTAACTTACAGTACAAAATAAGATTGGAAATACCCCTTACTCACTAAAGTAGAAGGGGATTTACTTTCTGTAATTTTAACAAGCATATTTAGGCAGTATATTTATTGACTTGTTAAAATAATAATAATAAATTTAATAATAATAATAAATTAATAATAATAAAAATTTCTTCATATAAAATGTTTATAATAAATCTTAAATGTATGCATATATTTAATACATTTATATACATGGATAGTTTTATTTCTGAAATACGTATTTAAATTTAATGTTAAAAGTATTGTTTTTAATCTACTTTTTCAGATTACTATACTAATACTAAGTTTTTACAGTTAAGGCAGAAGTTTAATCATACATAAAGAAGGCGGTAAAGTTCATAACCGTCTACAGAAAGTTTACTATGATCCACTTTCCTTATTTAAGTCTTACTTCATACGTTTTAGATTTCGTAATGATGCTTCAGCATCCTGGTTTGGGTCCTTCGGAGATCAGCGCGTCTGCTTTGGTCCCCTGCCTCTCCCCGCCCGGCTCACTCACACTGGACGACTTCACCAACTTCACTCCGTTAGTGAAAGAGGAGCTGCGCTACGCCATCCAGAGCAAACGCCTGTCCAACGGCATAAGCACCCTGACCACTGACCGAGCGTGTATGAACACAGAACGCCCCACTGAACTACATGTGATGAAGCGTGAGGTAAGAAAGACTCATTTACAGTCAGAATATTGAATCAAATGTGATTTCTTGTATTTCACGTTGGACACATTGAGTAACATGCATGCAGAAAAGCCATGCTTGCATAAGTCACTTGTTCATCCACTTGTGGAACTAATTTAAAATCATTAGGCAGTTTCGGCTTTCATAAAATCAGTGTTTATTACACAATGTAGGTATATTTGAACCTATGTGATATTGTAATTTCAGGTCACTCCAGAGGAGACTGAAAGGAGAAAAAGAAGGAGGGAAAGAAACAAAATTGCAGCAGCGAAATGTCGAAACAAGAAAAAGGAGAAAACAGACAATTTACAAAAGGTTATTTTCTCTTTATTATATTTAAGTTTCATTTAAAACATTTTGTTTTTGTATTATTTATATATTTTATATTATTTTATTTTTTATTTGTATTTAGAATATATTTTATATTATTATTTTATTTTATATAAGTTTTTAATATTTCTAAAATATTACTTGTTGAGTTTTACACTCAAGAAAAAAGAGAAAACAGACAATTTACAAAAGGTATTATTTATGTTGTTTTCTCTATATTTATATTATTTGTAGCAACAGCCAACAATACGTTGTATGGGTCAAAATTATCGATTTTTCTTTTATGTCAAAAATCATGAGAATATTAAGTAAATATCATATTCCATGAAGATATTTTGTAAATTTCCTACCATAAATATATCAAAACTTACTTTTTGATTAGTAATAAGCATTATTAAGAACTTCATTTGGACAACTTTAAAGGCAATTTTCTCAAACTTTTGATTTTTTTACACCCTTAGATTTTCAAATAGTTTTTTAATATATATATATATATATATATATATATATATATATATATATATATATATATATATATATATTTTTTTTTTTTTTTTTTTTTTTTAAATGCTTATTTATTCAGCTTTCAAATGGTGTGTAAATCTCAATTTTAAAAAATTTAATCTTATGGTTTTGTGGTCCAGGGTCACATATTTAAGTTTAATTTAAAACATTTTGTTTTTATATTATTTATATATTTTATATTATTATTTTATATGATTTTATTTTTATTATATTTAGAATATATATTTTCATATTATTATTTTCATTTAGTTTTTTTTTTTAATATATTTCTAAAATATTACTTCTTGAATTTTACACTCATATATATTCTATAAATGGCTTTTATTTTACTTCAGGAGTCAGAGAAGTTGGAGTCCATCAATGCCGAGTTGAAAGCCCAGATTGAGGAGCTGAAGAACCAGAAGCAGCAGCTAGTTTACATGCTCAACCTGCATAGGCCCACCTGTATCGTCCGTGCACAGAACGGCCAGACCCCTGAAGACGAGAGGAAGCTCTTCATCCAGCAAATCAAAGAGACTACACTGCAGGGTCTGAATCTTACCACAAGTGGACCAACGCACACTTCAATACCAACTAGCTGTGGGCATGTCTGAATCACAAACTGTACAGACAAAAAGCTAAAGGTACAGCAGTCCTTGCCAAGGAGCCCTGGAAGGTTCACCCAACGTTGTAAAGGACTAAACACGGGTGCCTGCCATGCTGCAGGTCGGTCTAATGTACACTGAAAGAGACTGTTGAAGCACTAAAGTGTTGAAGGACGTTCGATGTGTTTTCTCCTATTTAAATGTGTTCGTAATCATATGATATGCTTTTTGTATGCACCAAAGCCTGATGTCATGTTAAAGCTAGAACAACATGATTTTATTTATCAGCTTGTTGGTTAAATGAAACCCTGGCGGTGTGTTTGACAGCAAGTACTATTCTAGTAAGAGGAGAAAACATTTTGTGTGTATCTTTTTCATTTACTGGCAAGGGTGATGAAGTTGTGTAGTTTAGTTACATATTTATCTGTGGCCTCTGCCTTGTCCACGTAACATGCCACATGAAGTATTTCAAGCTGCTACTAATCTCTCAGGACTTGGTCTAAATATATTACAGGAAACTCATATTAAACAAACAGATAAAATAACAGGGAAGTTGACGCCGAGCGGACTTTGAGACGACGAGGTGTCCCGCACGCTACTTACAAGGAAGTTGCTATCCTTCATCACTGAAAGCCTGTTTGCTGACTATGTCATTGTTACAATGCTGTGAGCAGGAAGGTCTGCGTTTGCCAGCCTACTGTAAAAAAAGAGTGTTTCGTGCTATTAGCGAGGACATACTTATTTTTGATGTTGCATTTTTCATATACCGTAGCTGTGTGTTGTTATTGTCTAGATGCACAAACCTCTACACTCCCAGCTGACAAGAAATGTTCTCAGAGCAAATGTCTAGTAACAATAATAGAATTGACGCTTTTTTGTTCAGAACGTTAGCCAAATGTTCTTAGAATTTATTTTTTGTCAGCTGGGCTTGTCCGAAAGAAAAACACTTGAAGTAACGCTCTTATTAATATGTTATTAGTTATGTTCCTAGATCATGTGTCAAGCAATTTTAGTGTCACACCATGTTGTTAGTGAAGAAACACATACCACAAGACATCTGATCTGGCCCTGTGACTGCATTTCCTAATTTGACAGAAAGGTGTACTGGAGTATAAAAATCACTCTGTTTCTTTTGAAGAAAGCCCCTAATTTTTTCACAAACTTCTCCCTGCTTTTTTGAGCGTAGTTTAAATTTATGTACCGAAAGGTTAAGTGACGCAGGCGTCAGGTAGCTTTTTCCTTTGTTTTATATTTGTTCAAACAGGCATGCCACAAAATGTGGTACTACTGACATTAAATGTTTAATGAAAAATTGGTCATGTCATTGGTGTCCACTTAAAGTGTTCAAGTGCAATTGCTACCAAAATGATGAGAAGATAATGGCCTGTAATATTCAATTGCTTATTTATATGAAATATCTACAGCTTCATTTTGACTGTCTGTTGTTTGTTTTTGATACTTTATTAATAAAAAAGCTATACCACCTCCATTTGAATCATTCTGTGCTGGTTTTAAACTGCTGAGGCAACACCAAAACAGTGTTGCTTTTGAAAGTGTACTTGACGTGCTCAAAAGGCAGCACCGTTTATGGTTGTGTTGAGAAATTTGCGGTAGGGCAAGTCTGCACATGCATAACCTGAGGGACGTGCCGACTGTAACCCTGAGGGTGATCGAGTTCATCCTGCCAAAGAGCAATGATTCGGCACTTTCTGCTGATTTATATGATTATTTATAAAGGTGGGTGGATTTCATACAAGGAAAAACATCTATTATTGTTATGTTTTGGAATTGATTAAAATTGCATCAGAAGATGGTAATCTTAAAAGCCTTCTGAAATTCCTCAGAAAGAACAAAGCTGCTAGAGAACTCAGCCGTGGCGGTACCTGAGTTTGGGCAACTCCCTTTTTAGGGGAAAAAAAAAGAGGGAATTATTTAGAATTCTGAATAATTGCTTCCAAACGCTCTGGTTTGCTTTTCAAAATTCTTTCTAGAAAGATTCATGGTTGTACAGGAAGTAAAAGTATTGTTTTAACATTCATGAGAAGTTTGAGAGGTAATACAAAAATGATTAAAAAAAAAATTCCTGCACAAGTAGAGGCACAAGAGTGTGTGTGTGTGTGGGGAAAAAAAACAGTTTTACCTGGAAAAACTATTAGAATTTCTATTAAATTATTAAAAGGTATTTTATTTTTATTTATTTTAAGGGCTTTTTTTAAATTAAAGTACTTTAATCTTGACATGAAAAAGCCTTTAAAGGAGAGGTTTACTTCCAGAACAAAAATTTATAGATAATGAACTCACCCCCTAGTCATCCAAGGTGTTCATGTCTTTCTTTCCTCAGTTGTAAAGAAATTATGTTTTTTGAGAAAAACATTTCAGGATTTCTCTCCATATAGTAGACTTCTATGGTGCCCGTGAGTCTGAATTTCTAAAATGCAGCTTCAAAGGGCTCTAAACGATCCCAGCCAATTTGTATAATTTTTTAACCTCAAAT
The DNA here is from genome assembly GCA_036247105.1 of Cirrhinus mrigala. Taxonomy (NCBI): domain Eukaryota; kingdom Metazoa; phylum Chordata; class Actinopteri; order Cypriniformes; family Cyprinidae; genus Cirrhinus; species Cirrhinus mrigala. Next base: position 25,861,535 of record CM070026.1, read on the forward strand.
GCTCATCTTGTCTAGCTCTGCGTGAACTCTGTGCATTCCGGTTCAAGACAGTTGGGGTATAGGTCAAAAAACTTCCATCTCATTTTCTTCTCCAACTTTAAAATCATCCTACATGTCTGTTTTACCTTTTTTTTGTAAACACTGGGTCGGTACTTCTGCAGCAATGTAGGATGATTTTAAAGTTGGAGGAGAAAATGAGATGGGAGTTTTTCGACATACCCTAACTCTCTTAAACTGGAATACACAGAGTACACGCAGAGCTAGACAAGATGAGAATCTGAGGTTAAAAAGTAAATAAATTGTCAATCTTTTTAGAAAAAAAACAATCATTTTGCTAGATAAGACCCTTCTTCATGGGCTGGGATCATTTAGAGCCCTTTGAAGCTGCATTTAAACTGCATTTTGGAAGTTCAAATTCGTGGGAACCATAGAAGTCACCATTGAAGTTTTTCTCAAGAAACATAATTTCTTTATAATTGAAGAAAGAAAGACAAGAACATCTTGGATGACAAGGAGGTGAGTAAATTATCTGGAAATTGTTGTTCTCGAAGTGAACTTCTCCTTTAATGCTAATATGGAACTAATCTAATCTAATAAAATAAAATTAAATAAAATAAAATAAAATTAAATTAAATTAAATTAAATTAAATTAAATTAAATTAAAATAATTTTTTAAAATAATTAAAATAAAATATTTTTTTAAATAAATTAATACATAAATAAATAAAGGTTAATAATAAATAATAAATAGCATGTGTCATCATTGCTTTGTTCCCCACCCTTTCTATGAACCACAATTTTTATTTGCTATATGTTCTAGTTTAGTTAAGTCATTGCGTTTGCACACAACCCTTAACGTAAGAAAACATATTTATGGGGCAATCAAGTCCAAGTTCATGCTCATTGCTTCATCACTGCTGATGCGGACAGATGTCAGACATGTGATAATGAACTCTGAGAAATGACTGTGGGATAACTTCCACCTCTTTTCTGAAAACATATAGAGCCCATAAAATATGAAACACTGTATTATCATCACCGGGAACTGAACACTGTATACATTTGTTTCCCAATCAGTGCAGTGAAACTAAACTAAATCACGATTTTTAATCAAAACTATTCAACCAGATACACTTTACACTTTGGAACTAAATGATCAGCCTATGGAATACATAATATGGGACTTTATATTTTCAAAATATTATAAAATTATAAACATTTTGAATGTAGACTAAATATTTTTTTTATATAAAATTATAAATATTTTGCAATTATGCAATATTTTGAATAAAATTTAATCATAATATCTATTTAAAATGGCTTTTTAAATACCCAGATTTCTAACAACATGACCTGATTTTCACCACAATGCAAGCACACTTTGCCCTGCCTGAATATGAGCCAACATAGTCACGGCCCTTGGCAATAAATGCAATCAGTGGAAACTTAACATTCTGATGCAAGCATCAAAACTGTTGTAATGGAATCTACAGATGTCAGAGTGTTGTAATGCTATTTCAAACATGCATGGCATAACCTTTAAAAATTATTGTAATGATTTTAAAGTATAATGCATTCATGACTGACAGGTTAACCTGTAAGATCATCGGAATGCTTTAGTCATTCAGGGAATGACTACATTGCAGTGTATATTACAAACCGATGCCTATGGAACATAATTAACATTTTTACGGCTCATTTAGCCATTACTATAATAATATACCTCCATAATAGGTGATCTTTTATCCAAAATATGATGATATACATATATATATGATACATATTTACACCATCCTTAAACGATGCTTTACTCATCCAGGAAAACGTATTTTGAATGACAACCCTGTAGTGTACATTACAAACCTTTCGTTTGAAACGACTGGTTTTCCCTCAGGGTGCATACAGATTGATGCTAAATGCATTTAGCGAACAGTCTGGACCACTTCCTTGCCAGTATACTATGAAAATGTCCCTTCTTTTTACTTTGGGGGAGCTCACGGAAGTGTAGGTTCAGTGGGAACTTCAAGGTCCACATTCTTCTTTAAGTTCCTGTAAGGCTTCCAAGAGTTTTGAGATGCGAGGGTAACCACCTACAGTCGCTACCAGGAACTTACATATCAGGAAGGAAAAGTTACCATAACAGAAATTTTTTACTGCTTAAGACACACCCCTGATGTGCGTATTTGCATGCTCCACTGTTCAGATTTCAAAACGTGTGCTTTATAGGCAATGCTAAACAGTTTATGATAATCCTTTCTACTTCCTTTTATTTTCGTGTAGTGACAAGAAGAGATATTTACAGCTCTGACCCAACATGAGTTTTTAGATAGATCAAACCGGTCATGTCTAGTTTAAATACATTTGCGTATTATAAACATAAGCTATTCATTACAAAAATATATCGATGTCATCTAAATATACTGATTATATAATATACGTCGAAATTTTAAATTTAAACGCAAGTTGAGTAGTAATGTGTCCACTAGATGGCATAACAGTCAAGGAATTGTAGGCCACAATATTATTTTTGAACACTAGAAACATCAAGTTGTGAAGAATTTGAACTGTTGAGATACACTTTTTAGAAAAGATGTTTAAGATCTTATCATTCACACATTATTATTACAGTTGTAACAAAAATAGACGCTAAGTTGAAGGACATGCACTGGACTCTTATTTCCGCTTGTCTGGATGCATGCAGCTAATATGTAACTAGTCTTAAGTAGCATGGGTATATTTGAAGCAATAGCCAACAGTAAGTTGTATCGGTCAGAATGATAGATTTTATGCCAAAAATCATTAGGATATTAAGTAAAGATCATGTTCAATGAATATATTTTGTACATTTCTTACTATAAATATATCAATACTTAATTTTTGATTAGTAATATGCATTGCTAAGAACTTCATTTGGACAACTTTAAAGGTGATTTTCTCAGTATTTTGATTTTTTTGCACCCTCACATTGCAGATTTTCAAATAGTTGTATCTTAGCCCTATCCTAGTAAACCATGCATCAATGGAAAGCTTATTTATTCATCTTTCAGATGATGTATAAATCTCAATTTTAAAAAAATTGACCCTTATGACTGGTTTTGTGGTCCAGGGTCACACACATGTAATACATTCATGCAGACAGGAACAGATCCAGATGTTCTGTGATACTGTAACCAAATCAACCAAGGAAACCAAAACATATGAAACTTTTGAAGCAGAGATAACTGTTGATATTTGATTTGTTAAATGCATGTATATATATGTGTATGACTATAAAGCACTGGTTCTCAGCATTTTGACTCTAAGATCTTCCTTTGTCAGAGATATGTTTATGTACTCCTGATATGTACTTCTGTTGTAATAAAAAAAATCAATTAATAAATTATTATTGCTCTGTGTCTCTCTCTCTCTCTCTCTTTCTCTCTCTCTCTACTGTTCCAAAGTCAAAATTCATCCAAGAAAGACATTTTTACACGACCTTTGTGGCTGGTGCTACATTCATATTCATTTGTATTTTAGGTTCTTTCACACCATACATACCAGAAAACGCAGTGATGCATTACTGAAATTACAAAACTTGCTACATACATCGTCACGCCCCATTTAAAGCAATTTTACTTTCTGTAGGAACTATATCCTTTGCACTCATCCCATTCTAAACTATTGCATTTGTGCATTTAAGTTTCCAAAAGGGTGTTTTTTTAGTTTCCCAAAGAACCTTTCAGTGAACAGTTCCTAAAAGAACCATTTTGAAGAACATTTTAAAAATCTAAAGAACCTTTTCTGCATTTGAAAGGTTCCATAGATGTTCAAGGTTCGTAATAGAACCACTGATACAAATAAAGAACCTTTATTTTTAACAGTGTGAATATACTCAAATGAACTGTTTTATGATTTTTTTTAAACATTAGCAGTTCTTTCTGGCTTTAAAATTTTAAAACGAAAGTCAACAGATCTGTTCGGAGCTCTAGGACTTTTCAGAAGAGAAGAGAAAACTGGAAGAGAAATGTAGAAGTGTGTACCCCATGCTGGTTAGGAAGGTAAATCCACAGTGCTTTGAGGAAGTGATACATTCAAAAAAAAAAATCTGACCACCATCTTACCGCAACCACCCCCAGATTTGGTTTCAACACAAAAGAGAAAAAAACTACACATCCTGGTCCTTTCTTCTGATTTGGTGACCTCATTTTAATAGAAATTGTATGACTATTTCAGTCTGAGTAATTACTAAATTTCAATTTGCGTCACATAAACAGAGAACATTTTTTTTTTTAAATAATTGTTTATTTTTAAAATACTTACAATATACTCCAACAGTAAAACATAGTCAAGCAAGACAGAAACGTAACACTAATATTTGAATTGAGCTGCCTAGGTTATTTAATAACACGCAGACTTAAAGTCAGGTTGACTTTTGAAACTAACCTCGAGTATTTTGGTCAGATTGGCTCTCATAAAGCAGAAGTCCATCGTCGCGTGTTGTTCATTCACAGCCAGCTAACTGTGGTATAACAGATGGTTAGTTAGTGGTTATTTACTCTATTAGAGTGAATACCAAAGTGGATACATTCACGTGAGCCGTGACCCTGGGAAAAACGAACATATGACTAGAGATTCTGTCCTCTGAACACTTGTTACAATGCAATTTCAAGCTTGCATATTGATGGAAAACACTGCATACTGAACACACAAGATAATACTTTAGAATAAAAAACAATTAAATTGCATGCTGCTAGTATGCATAAATCTCTTGCATGATTACAAGTACACTTAATTTATCCTTAAATGGAAATTCGGACATCATGAGCAAGACGTGAGTGTCTTTATCTAGACATAAACTCAGGTGGCACTGTGCCTGTGGACCTTGATGTGGAGGTCATACCACAGTTCAAGACAGGGCACAAAGGCTCATGGGCTTTGAGGGCATCAGACAAGCGTTGCTGTTCCTCTATCAAAAGCTGGACTTCCTTCCTCAGCAGACTGTTCTCCTGTTCCAGACATTCATATGCCTGGTTACAGAAAAATTTTGGCATATTAAAAACCACATCGGCCATATGCATGAATGTGCATTTGATATATTCTGCCATGTCTGCCCACAATTATCAACATACCTATCAACATGTCTGCATGGGGCAAATAAAGATGACTAAATCAACATCTTTTATATTTAATATAATGTGCAGATTGCAAACCTCATGTAACTCATCAGCTCTCTGTGTTTGTCTTTTCCGGCTCCTCTGTGCAGCAACTCGGTTCTTTTCTCTTCTTTTCAACCTTTTCTCTTCATCATCAGAGCTCTGAATCACAATCATAGGTTATGGTTGTTATTATGTGTTGTTTCTTGAACATTTTCAATTATGTGCAGGATTACAAAAGAACAAATCACAAATAGCAGTGAACCATAAAATCATTTTGGATGGCAACGATGAGAACGCAAATGTTCGGTGGAAAGTTTATTAGCAATTTGCGATTTTTTTCTACATTATTTACTTATGTTTTACGTTAGGTTATAAACTTACTTTGCACTTATGTATAGAAAAAAGAAACAAGAATTAAGAAGTAACATACCTCACTCCTTCGAAACAACCGTAAAGCTGAAGCATCGTTTCGAATAAAGTTACTTGTTGCATTAAAAAGTGACATGACAGGTGCAGGTGACGAGCACAATAAAGACTTAAGTTCACGAATTATACGGAGAATTAAGGCGAATTATTACGTCGTTTTAATTAGCGCATAGTTACGCATGTTTAAACTGTCAGTCAACATCCCTCAGTAACATTAGTGATTTCTTGCAAATGCCTTCGGCGGATGTTCTTTGAAGTCACGTGGTGCTCTCGAGAACTCCAATAACTTCTGGCGGTGTGATTGTTTTTGTATTTTTAACACCTTTGGCTCATTCCACGAAATGACTGTCTCTTCCATTTTGTAAAAGTTATTTCTGAAAGCTTTTTTAAGACTTTAATTCAGGCAGTAGATGTCTTTAAGAGTAAAATTAAGTGCAGTTAAATACGTTAAATTAAAAAAACGTTAATAGCCAATGGTAGTATATAGATATGCTTTATAAAGCGTATCATGACGGACAATTCTACAGTTCAACTGTTACTAACCTTGTGTTTCAAGTTATGACACTATATTGAGTTGATCAGAAATAGAATTTAATAAACAGATTTATTTATTTTAAAAGATTTAGTCAGATTTTCATCTATGTTCACTTAGGATATAAAAAGTGCCCTTCTAGTCCATGTTTATTGGTCCCATTTGTTTAATAAAACCGTGTTCAGTGCCAGTATTTGGAAACCAACACTGGTAGACCAAAAATACCTTGTGGTACAAACCTGGACCACATCAGCACAATAGTTCTCTAAAAAGTAATTTATTGTAATTGAAGAAGAAAGTGCTGAAACACTTACAGTACCAGTCAAAAGTTTTTGAACTGTACGATTTTTAATGTTTTTTTTTTTTTTAAAGAAGACTCTTCTGCTCAACAATCCTGCATTAATTTGATCTAAAGTACAGTAAAATATTTTTACTATTTATGTTTTCTATTTGAATATATTTTAAAATGTAATTTATTCTTGTGATTTCAAAGCTGAATTTTAAGCATCATTACTCCAGTCACATGATCCTTCAGGAATCGTTCTAATATTCTGATTTGCTGCTCAAAAATATTTATTATTAATATTACTATTATTATTATTATGTTGAAAGCTGAGTCGAATTTTTTCAGGTTTCTTTGATGCATAGAAAGTTCAGAAGAAAAGCATTTATCTGAAATAGAAACTTTTGTTTATTATTATAAACGTCTTCATCAACACTTTTGATCAATTTAAAGCATCACTGCTAAATGAAAGTATTATTTTCTATAATTGCTTTCCCCAAAAAATGATTGATATAGTGAATAATCTTACAAAAGCTTTTAATTCAGATAAATGCAGATCTTTGGATCTTTATATTCATCAAAGAATCCTGAAAAAAATTACTCAACTGTTTTAAATATTGATAATAATAATAATACAAATTTTTCTGAACAGCAAATCAGCATATTTTTAAATAGCAAACACATTTCAAAATTTGCTGTACTTTGGATCAAACAAACACAGGCTTGATGAGCAGAAGAGACTTCGTTAAAAACATTAAAAATCTTACTGTTCAAAAAAAAAAATTTACTGGTACTGTATTTCCTAAACTATATGCACAAAGTATTTCTTCAATATTTATTTACAAAATGTGTATAAGAATTAGCATACAAAACACTTATCTGATAACAGGTGTCAATACAACACTCCCATACTGCCCTTCTCCATTCCCACACAAAATCATACACACATACCGATTACTGATTACACATTAATTTGCATCAGTCATTTGGATGATTTTTGAAGCAGGTACATAGTCTGCACTGTATTCTGAATCGGATGCAGCTCTTTTGATGGTGGAGGGAAGCCTGTGGTGAAGGTCTGGACAGACGCCTCCTACTGAGCTGCCGAACACTTCTCTGTAGATTTCTACCGATTCCGCTGAAGGCTGCATGTCCAGCACTTGCCGCAAGCCCTCGGCTGCCTGCTTCAGACTTTTCAGAGACTGAACAGAATGAAAAAAATGGTGCATGTTAATAATAATAGATCCTTTTTTGTCTATGGCAGGGGTGCTCAACCCTGTTCCTGGAGATCTACCTTCCTGCAGAGTTCAGCTCCAACCCTGATCAAACACACCTGAACCAACTAATTAGGATCTGAAGGAGCACTTGATAATTACAGGTGTGTTTGATCAGGGTTGGAACTGAACTCTTCAGGAAGGTAGATCTGCAGGAACAGGGTTGGGCACCCCTGGTCTATGTTAATTAATGAGACATTCATCTCATTGGTATACTTAAATAGTATTAAACAATAAAATGGATAAGCAAGTAGCAACATGCATTCAAGAAGCACTGTATATACAAGTAATTAAAATAGATTTGTACCTTCATAACCGCACTGGCTTGTTTGAACATTGCAGGTGCAGCAGCGGAAACATTTTTGATGACAGTGTCTGTAAAAAAACGTTTAACAGCTAGTACTTATGTACTTTAGCCCAAAAAAAAAAAAAAGAAAAGAAAAGAGCACATACCTTGAGCTGGGTCTGGCTTGAGGTCTTGTGGCTTCACTGCTTGTTCATACAACCCCTAAAATAATGGATGAGCAGTGAAAACATAAGCTACATTCACGCAGCAACATTTAGGTCTTCTAAAAAATATTTAAAAAAAAATTGTAAAAAATCTGAAAAAAGAAAAAGGAAAAAAACAAACAAAAAAAAAAAAACACAGTGTCTCATGAGTTACAGCTAACACAATGGTTTAATTTCATATATATTATGACATCTAGTGGCCAGAGGTGGAACACCTACAATTTTTTTAAATGTAAAAAAATGAAATTATGACCTTATATATTGTGACATCTAGTGGCCAAGAGTGGAACATGTACAATTTTAAAATAACAACTAATTTACCCAGTGGGATGGCTGTTCCCAAATAGTTCCAAACATAAATAAAATCCTATAAAAAAATAACACCTTTACTAATTAACTACTAATGTCTTTACCAATATTTGACGTTTGTAATGTTATTATTTCAATAACTGAAAAAAGTGATTTATTTATGAATTATATACTGGGAGTATGGATGAATGAATGGATGGATGGATATATACACACACTACCAGTCAAAAGTTTTTGAACAGTAAGATTTTTAATGTTTTTTAAAAATTTCTCTTGTGCTCACCAAGCCTGCGTTTTTGATCCAAAATACAGCAAAAGCAGTAATATAGTGAAATATTTTTAATATTTAAAATAACTGTTTTCTATTTGAATATATTTTCAAAAGTAATTGATTCATGTGATCAAAGCTAAATTTTCAGCATCATTACTCCAGTCTTCAGTGTCACATGATCGTTCCGAAATTATTCTAATATGCTTATTTGCTGTTCAAGAAACATTTATTATTATTATTATTGTTATTACCATCATTATCATTAATATTTAAAACAGTTGAGTACATTTTTTCAGGATTCTTTGATGATTAGAAAGATCCAAAGATCAGCATTTATCTAAAATAAAAAGCTTTTGCAACATTATACACTATACCATTCAAAAGCTTGGAGTCAGTATATTTTTTTCCCCCAGGAAATTGTAGAAATTAATACTTTTTATTTAGCAAAGATGCTTTAAATTGATTAAAAGTGATGATAAAACATTTATAAGGTTACAAAATATTTTTATTTCAGATAAATTATGTTCCGAGAAAGAAACCTGAAAAAATTCTACTCATCTGTTTTCAACACAATAAAAATAATGGTAATAATAATAATAATAATGTTTTTTGATATTGATAAAATATTTAAAAATTTTACTGTTTTTTTTTGCTATACTTTGGATCAAATAAATGCAGGCTTGAGCAGAAGAAACTTTAAAAAAACATTAAAAATATAACATATATAATGTGTGGGTGTGTGCGCATGTAAAAAACCCTCAAAAACATCATGTCTTACCAGAAGTTTCCTCTCTGCTTTTAATGATCGCACAACCTGGTTGCGTATTTGCTTTGGATAAGTGATGCGTTTGCAGGCAGTCTCTACTATTTTCTCATCCAAAATGTCATTTATTGTGTTCTCATTGTCTAAACATACAAAGTAATGGTTAATAATGCCATAGCTTGGGTTTGGTTTAAAAAAAGTATGATGAGTTCTTTGAAACTGTTGACAGTTACTTACCTTCACAATAATCCTCTGACACCTCGTCCCATGACAAGCCACCAATAACCAGATTTTCTTGCACAGTGAATTCAAAGTTCTGAAAGATAAATGAAACAAATAAGGTGAATGGCAGAAAAATAACAACAACAACAAAACACAGCAACAGCAGGAGCAACAACAACAATGATGAGTAAAAACACATTTGAGTAACTGAGTTTTGGGTCTTAAACACATTTAGAAAGTCACTGCCATAAATAACTCCCATAATTGATCACCACAGGTAAAACAGATGGTGTTTCTATAGTAAAACTATGGTAACGTTACACTTGATAAAGACAAAAAATAATTGAACTGACATTTCTTTTATTCTACTAACTAGACTTACCACAACCATTTCTTGCAGCAATTTTGCTTTGTCTTCCTCAGAAATATGGCATTGGCCGTCGAGCAACTTTTTAAATAAGTCTTTATATTTTTCAAGCTGCTCACGAACATGTTTTTTCGACTTGACGTTTACTCTAAAATCCGCCCCGTTTTCACGATCTTCCTCCATGACTGCCGCTTATTTTTCAAAATAATCCTGGAAACGGAAGCAGAATGTTTTACAACTAAACAAACCCTGACAGAAACACTTCAGTGGAAGAAGCGTTCCGCCCTCCACGCAGTCGTATCGTAAAGACGCCAAACGGACAGATGAAGAAAATGCCCTAGAGATCATGAAAACAACGAGTGGTTTAATAACACGTTTTATTTACAAATCTACACAGAAACGTGCTCAACGTATTTTTATATATACTTACATCATGGCTAGAGGGTTTATTGACTGTCACTGTCACTTGTCAGCAAATGAGTTTACACAGGTAAGAAATCTCATGTAGTCAAATAAATGGCAAAGTCTTATCTTTAAGTAATAAAACACCGTGTCTTTATGAACTGATCTGTCAGCGCTTTATAAATGTGTGCTACAGCCCTACTGAAAACAAATCCCAGCTAAACCAGCTTAAGCAGGTTTTCTCAACTTGTTTAAAGGAGAAGTTCATTTCCAGAAATTAACAGATAATTTAACGTTACTTACCCCAAGATGTTCATGTCTTTTTTTCTTCAGTCGTAAAGAAATAATGTTTTTCGAGGGAAAATTTTCAGGAATGTTCTCCATATAATGGACTTCAATGGTGCAAACGATTTTGAACTTCCAGAATGCAGTTTAAATGCAGCTTCAAAGGGCTCTAAACGATCCAGCCGAGGAAAAAGGGTCTTGTCTAGCGAAACGATCAGTTCATTTCTAAAAAAAAACATTACAATTTATATATTTCTTAACCTCAAACACTCGTCTTGTCTAGCTCTGCATGATAGGGATGGGCGGATCGATCCTGAAGTATCGATACTTTCGATACTGACGTTGTATCGAAAGGATCGATCCTCAATAAAAATATCGATTCTAACGAGCATTTTTATAACATGAATTTAATTTATTTAGCAAGACAATTAGGTGCATAAAATAAGCTATAAGAGGACCATCTATACTATTAGCGAATTCTTGTGTAGATAGGCTACTCCTGCTCAATCGGAACACACGCAAATGCTGAAAAGACAGAATCTAATCAATCACAGATATTCTTTCGCTGCTGACGCTTCGCTTTACAGTGCTTGTTCAAAATAGGGCATATAGAAGAGCACAACTATTTTCAACATCGATAATAATCAGAAAGTATGTTTTTGAGGAACAAAATGATATTTAGAATGATTTTCTGAAGGATCAGTGACATGAAGATGGAGTAATGATGTTGAAATTTCTAGCTTTTACCACAGCCTGCTTTTTAAATTACAATTTTCAAAATATTAAAATGAACATAGGTTATTATAATAGTAATATTCCCCATATTGCGTTTTTGCTGTATTTTTGTTTACCAATAAGTGCAGCCTTGGTTAGCTGGTTTAAAGAAACATTACAAAAATCGTACCTGACACTCAAAACTTTCTTGAACAAGTTAGTGTACATGGAAGTTTTTATATAATTAGTTAACTATTTGTGCTAAAGTTTCACCTTGGGGTTACAACTGCCTGGCAGCCTTTTACAAAAAAAGAACCATGGTTTTACTAAGTAACACTATTTTCCACATATTTGTAGTAAAAATGCAGTAACAACTAAAATTTACCATGTTAACACTTTCTCTCTTCACTTTCGCTTGCTTCCTTTTTACCATGGTTAACATACAGGAACATTTATTTCGCCTTAAAAAAATTTGTAGCAAAAACCATTGTAGTAATAATTAATAATGATAATAAGAATTTCATAAATTTTTTATTTTAAGTTAATTTTAGTAACTTCTGTAACACTTATGGTTGTTTTTGTACTATTTGTACACTTTCTACTTACTACCCTTTATGTGTGTGTACTTGTTGGTATTAGTGTGCTTCCTGGCTTTTAGGGGTAGAGAAGGTGCACCTTTGAGGTTACTGCCCAGTATAAAGAGCTAAAATACAATTTTGGGTCGATTTTTATAGACTTTCAAATATTGTTAGTGAGTATTAATTACTTGTTTTATTCTATTAATAATTTAAAAGATCATTTTAGTTATAGAGGTATCGGTATCGCGTATTGATATCGGACGCTACTGGGCTTTGAATAATATCGGTATGGATCGAAAATAAAATAAGAGGTATCGCCCATCCCTACTGCATGAACTCCGTGTATTCCGGTTCATGAAAGTTAGGGTATGTCGGAAAAACTCCCATCTCATTTCTCCTCCAACTTCAAAATCGTTCTACATCGCTGTTTTACCTTTTTTTGTGAAGGGTGTTTGACCCTCCTTGCGCGTTCACTTTGTAAACACTGGTCGGTACTTCAGCAGCAATGTAGGACGATTTTGACGTTGGAGGAGAATTGGATGAGATTGGAGTTTTTCGACATACCCTAACTGTATTGACCCGGAAATGCAGTTCACACAGAGCTAGACAAGAGGAGTATTTGAGGTTAAAAAGTATATAAATTGTATACTTTTTTAGTAAAACACCAATCGTTTCGCTAGATAAGCCCCTCAAGAAGCATAATTTATTTACAGCTAAAAAAAGAAAGACATGAACATCTTGGATGACAATAGGTGAGTAAATTATCTGTAAATTTTTGTTCTGGAAGTGAACTTTTCCTTTAAGTTGTTTTTTTTTTTCAGCAGGTATTTCCAAGTGATTTAATTGATTTGCCGTGGTGCAGTGTTTATAGTAAATCGGGCCACGTTTTAGCTGAATGAATTTATAATAAATCAAAGACAAATGTTATAATATATTGTTTTATGTAAACTGTTGTACAGGTTATGTTGTATCAATGTGTTTATGTAAACTATATGCAGACAAAGGGTTAGTTGCCATACCAAACAGAAACCAGTTGCAAAGCAAATTGTTACAAGACCTATAATATAGTCACTTTCATGGTTTTCTCTAGGACATCGATGATGTACTTCTGAGAGCTAAAAAGGTAAGCTTTTGTCAAGCCAAAGAGCTGACAAAAAAGTTGACTCACTCAGATGTTGCAATGATGACCTCTTCTGTTTAATTAATGTAATTTTAGGCTGGAGTGAAAGCTCTTGTGGCAGTTACAGAGGGAGCCAGTGAGTTTGAGAAAGTTATTCAGCTGTCAAAAAAGTAAGTTAAACACCATTTCTGGTGTCAGCAAAAGCTTTGGATAAGAACGTTCACACTGAGACGTTTCCTGTGGTCCTTGGAATGATGATGCACACACCACATATGCTTACACAGCAATGGACACATGCAGATTGACTAATATTTAATGTTTTTGATATAGCTATCCTGGTTTTGTGTTTCCTTGTTTTGGCATTCATCCCCTGCAAGGATCAGGGCAGGACTTGCATAGTGTCAAGATTCAGGTGAATATAATCTAACATGACCGATAGGTTTACCATGCTTAATATGCAATATTGTGACCTTTTAGTGTAAAAAAATATTAGTTTTGTTTTAACAGAACCTGGAGCCATTCCTTCCTTTGTTCCAAAAGTACAGAGATGATATTGTTGCAGTCGGGGAGGTAAAGTATGATATTATCAATTTTGGACAATTTTCAACAGATACTGCTGGGGAATTTTATAATATTATATAATGAATATAATGAAATGACTCAGCACCAAAAAAAAAAAAAAAATTAATTGATTACATTGCTTATGTACAAAGTAGAGAAGTCGTAGAGAACTTTACAAAATGTGAAATGAATTAAAAGAAGAGAGAAACAGTAAAGAAGTCCTTTGCAAACTATAAAGGGGCATCAATATGAATTAAAATGATTTACAGTAATGCAAGAGAAGCTTTAAAATAATCCAGAACAAATAAAAACAACTAAAAATATATTTATTTTAATTCACACATTCATCAACTTTTTTGGAGAACTAGAATCTAATTTACTAAAATCTTCTAACTCCATATTTTATCAAGTAAAGTAATTTTTTTTAATCTTTATGTAGTTAATCATGAAAAACTGAAAAAGTCATGGAGCCTTCAAATATTGTTATATAAACTACCAGTCAAAAGTTTTTGAACAGTAAGATTTGTAATGTTTTTTAAAGAAGTCTCTTCTGCTCATCAAGCCTGCATTTATTTGATCCAAAATACAGCAAAATCAGTAATATTGTGAAATATTTTTACTATTTAAAATAACTGAAGAAATAATAAAAAGTTAATACTTTTATTTAGCAAGGATGCATTAAATTGATTAAAAGTGATGATAAAGACATTTATAATGTTACAAAGATTTCTATTTCAGATAAATGCTGTGTTTCAAATTATAATATTAGAATGATTTCTGAAGGACCATGTGACTGAAGTAATGATGCTAAAAATACAGCTTTGAAATCACAGGAATAAATTACATTTTAAAATATATTCAAATAGAAAACAGTAATTTTAAATAGTAAAAATGTTTCAAAATTTTACCCTTTTTGCTGTACTTTAGATCGAATGAATGCAGGCTTGGTGAGCAGAAGAGACTTTAAAAAACATTAAAAATCTTACTGTTCAAAAACTTTTGACTGGTAAAGTCTTGTTACATAATGTGATTTATGCTTGCTCATATTTTTTTCTCTCCACAGATTGGTCTTGACTTTACCCCTTGGTTTGCAAACACTGCTCAAGAACGTGATGAACAGATAAAAGTCTTTATGAAACAACTTGAAATATCTAAAGAACTGGATTTGCCAGTGTGAGTAGCAACATGACTTGAGCAGAGTGTAACAGGAAATCAGATAAGCAGCCTAGAAATGGTTTGCCACTTTTTAACATTACTTTGCATAGCAATATATAATGTACATTCTGAACTGACTTTTAACTTTGTAGCTTTTTAACACTCATAACTCAGTCCACTCTTTTATCTAGGAATGTACATTCCCGCTCAGCAGCCAAAGTTACTATAGCCACAATGAAAGAACTAGGTAAGAGCTAGCAAATCATTGTGTCTCTGTGACCTTTACAGTCGCGGTTGAATGTCTTGCGTAATTCTACTTTTATGTCTTTAGGGATTAGACAAGCATTGTTGCATAATTTTGCCGGGAAGCCATCGGTTGCTATGGAAGGGGTTCAGGCTGGATTCTGCTTCTCCTTTCCGCCTGCCGTCAGCAAAAATGAGCAGGTTGGATAAGGATTCTCATAATTGACATTATGCCTGTGTCCCATAAAGTCATAAATAAGTCTGATAAGTATGCAATAAAAACATGAGATGTATATTAAAAATTGACCCTGTTCCACGTCACATGCCATACACTTCCAACATTAGCACAATCTGTGCGTAGGAATGGATTTTAAACTGGAAATTATGTATTATTTAAAACTATATGGGCATTATGTGGCTTTCATGAAGTTTGACATAAGTGATTATAATGAGACTGTGTTTTAAATGCAGAGAGCAAAATTAATCAGACAGATTCCACTGGAACACATTTGCCTTGAGACAGATTCTCCAGCCTTGGGGACCGACAAACATGTAAGTCTTGACCTGTTATAATAATAATCTGATTTTCTGTATGACTGAGATGTTTTGAAGCTCACCATCTGTGTTTTTCTTATTGCTCTAGGTTAGAAATGAACCTGGAAACATAACAATCTGCTGTGAATACATTGCAAAAGTTAAAGAAATATCTTCAGACGTAGTTATGGAAGTCACAACACAAAATGCCCTTCGATTGTTTTCTAAGTTAAAAGGCTAGAATTATTCTACTTATATTATTTAATTTTTCTTAATAAAGAGCTCACTCAGAAAACAAATGCACTTAATGTCTAGAGTTTTTAATCTTTCTGGAAGTTTGCTGTAAAGGTATACCAAAGGTACACTGTAAAAAAAACAAACAAAAAAACAATAATAAAATAATTCACTGTTTTATTACCAGGTTGCTTCATTACACATTTATTGCTGTCTGAAGACAAACATTTACTCTTCACAGAGCTTGATTGCAGTTCCTAATACCAGATGAGTTTGATCTGAAAGGATAAAAAAGATCTTGTTTACTTTATCTTATATCTTATTTAAAGTTTCTTCTGCTCGCCAAGCCTGAACTTATTTGATCCAAAGTACAGCAAAAACAGTAACATTTTAAAATATTTTAGTATTTAAAATAACTGCTTTCTGTTTGAATATATTTCAAAATGTAATTTCTTCCTGTGATTTCAAAACTAAACTTTTAGCATTGTTACTCCAGTCACACGATCCTTCAGAAATCATTCTAATATTTAGATTTGCAGCTCAAAAAAACATTTTTTTTTTTATTATTATGTTGAAAACAGTACAATACAGAGTATTTTTTTCAGGTTTGATGAATAGAAAGTTCAGAGGAGCAGCATTTATACACATTGTAACATTATAAATGTCTTTGTCATCACTTTAGATCAATTTAAAGCATCCTTGCCAAATAAAAGTATTAATTTCTATAATACTTGATCGTAGCATCTTTATATTCATTAAAGTATCCTGAGGAAATGTACTCAACTGTTTTGAATATTGATGATGATAATAATAATAGAAATTGTTTCTTGAACAGCAAATTAGCATATAAGAATGATTTCTGAAGGATCATGTGACACTGAAGACTGGAGTAAAGATGCTGAAAATTTAGCTTTGATCACAGTAATAAATTGCATTTTAAAATATATTCAAATAGAAAGCAGTTATTTTAAAAGGTAAAATTATTTCACAATATTTCTGCTTTTTCTGTATTTTGCATCAAATAAATGCAGACTTAGTGAGCAGAAGAGAATTCTTTAAAAACATTAAAAAGAACACTTGACTGTTACTTGTACTTTATTAGTTGTAGTTTAAATTTGAAACGCAGTTAAGACCCATCTTACAGCTGTCTTCAAAGTGTCTTCGCTCGGGATGTCTGGTGTTGGTGGTGTTGTTGTTGTCCATCCAGGAGGAGCGCTGCTCGGGACGCGCTGTCTGCAGCGCGCTGAAGTCACAGGTGTTCTGGAGGTGACGACGGAAGTGTTTCCTTTCAGGTAAATTCCAGAACCTACTGGTAGTCTCCACGCGACACCACGACTCCCTCTGCAAATTCAACTCGTATAGTTGGTCTTGCTTTGATTTTGACATATTATAAATCAAATGTACTAGATTAGTCGAAATAGCGCGCAGCCTTTAATGTTTGGAAAGCTGTAACTATGGTAACCACACGTGTAGCCAGGTAATGTGTGTCACCGGAAGTGTGTTACAATACCGAAGTCCATTGACCCCGTCCAAATATAGGAACTCAATATATACTGCTTCCATACCTAAAATACATATCTTACAGTCAATGTTATGCATTATACGCAATTTCAACTTGAAAATCACTAGTAGGAATCAAGCTCGAAGGCTGCCCCTCACAAAACTCATAATCTAGCACAGTAGGCTATTATCATTGATAGAATGTAAAACATTTCAGTACACGCATTTCAGCCAATTTATGCAATTATTGCAAATTATGCAAACCTTTAAACTGCGCGGCAACACTTTATAGGTAGGCCCAATTCCGTGGGAAAACTGCGAACACTGATGTATCCAATATCTACACAGGTGTTCATAAAATTTGACCTATATTTAAGAATTCGCCAGTAATTTAGGTTGTCGTCGTTGGCTGATGATTTTACGGATACCTAGACATTAAAGTAATTTGAAGATCATATTCATTCTTATCAACAATATTTTTTGATAGGAACTAAAAAAGCAAAAACATTACTCACTCCCCTAAACACTATATCCTCGGGCCATAACTCAGTACTGTATATAGATTAAAATATAACTTGAATCAATAACCTAAATGCTTTTTTTTACTGTTAAAACTAGGGTTATCAGTATAATGAATTTAACATGATTGACCTCATGATTTCTAACAAGCAGCATTACTGAAACTTAGTAATGCTGCTTAAATTGCTTATAAAGCAGCATTACTGAAACAGCATTGTCAAATTCAGTAACAACAACACCACCAGACATCCCGGGCGAAGACACTTTGAAGACAGCTTTAAGATGGGTCTTAACTGCGTTTGAAAGTTAAACTACAACTGATAAAGTACAAGTAACAGTCAAGTGTTCTTTTTAATGTTTTTAAAGAATTCTCTTCTGCTCACCAAGTCTGCATTTATTTGATGTAAAATACAGAAAAAGCAGAAATATTGTTAAATAATTTTACTGTTTAAAATAACTGCTTTCTATTTGAATATATTTTAAAATGTAATTTATTCCTGTGATCAAAGCTAAATTTTCGTCATACTCCGTCATACTTCAGTGTCACATGATCCTTTAGAAATCATTATAATATGCTGATTTGGTGTTCAAGAGACATTTTATTATTATTATTATTATTATTATTATTATTATTACTATTATTATTATTATTATTATTATTATCATCATCAATATTTAAAACAGTTGAGAATTTTTTTGTCAGTTCTTTGATGAATAGAAAGATCCAAAGATCAGCATTTATCTGAAATAAAAAGCTTTTGTAACATTATAGATTATACCATTCAAAAGCTTGGAGTCCGTTTTTTTTAAAGAAATTATAGAATTTAATACTTTCGTTTGGCAAGGATGCTTTAATTGATCAAAAGTGATGATAAATACATTTACAATGTTACAAAAGATTTCTATTTCATATATGTTGTTAATGCTGTTTTTCTGAACAATGTTTTTTTTTTTTGAGCAGCAAATCAGAATGATTTCTGAAGGGTCATGTGACTGGAGTAATGATGCTAAAAAATCAGCTTTAAAATCACATGAATAAATTACATTTTAAAATATATTTAAATAGAAAACAGTTGTTTTAAATACTAAAAATATTTCAAAATGTTACTGTTTTTGCTGTACTTTGGATCAAATAAGTGCAGGCTTGGCGAGCGGAAGAAACTTTAAAAAAACATTAAAAATTTTACTGTTCAAAAACTTTGACTGGTAGTGTATGTAATATGTATACTGGAAAAAGAAAAAAAAGCGCATGAAACCCCATTTAACGCAACTCGCATTGTTCATACAGTCTCCTTAGCAGTGTAGATCTGCTATCGAAGCACTGTAGAGACTTGGCCCGCCCCATCTGCAGTCTCATTGGTTCTTGCCAAGCCTATAAATCCACTTACTGTAGTGGTCGACGAAGCAAAGCGGAATAAGCAAATCCGAGGAGGATGCGCACATCACGCCATCATCACCCACATGCTGCTGAAGCCGGTAGTGATCCGAAACGCCCCAATTCAGGCGGTTAAATTGTAATTACAGGGTCTTCTTTGCGTTATTATCAAGTGGATCATCTGAAAACGTTATCATTATCTCTTTGTCTCATACGGTTAGCGCTTCAGGAAGAGAATTTCGCACATCTAGTCCAATTTTATATAAACTAGAATCGTTTATGCCTAAGTGAAGGCGTTAATTTTGCCGAAATGGTGGCAGGTGAGTATCTTCAGGAGCAGCATGTTCTGCCCGACAGCACGCCTGACGGCGGTGGCAATGTAGGAAGCGCAGACGAGGAGCCCGGCTACAAGGAGCTTTCCAATGGATCGGTCCATATAACGCTGGATCCAAAGGTGCTGGAACAGGAGCTTCCACCACCGGACGAAAAAGAGGCGATGCTGCCAGGCGAGCAGAATAACGGAGAGTTAGAGACGAGACTTTATTTAAGGCGGTTTTCCGTTCTTGCGGTGTTCAGCCTTTATTCGCTCGTCAACGCCTTTCAGTGGATCCAGTACAGCATCATTACGAACATCTTCATGGACTATTATAATGTTTCAAGCATTGCGATTGACTGGCTCTCCGTGGTCTATATGGTCGCATATGTTCCTTTAATCTTCCCCGCGACGTGGCTGTTGGATAAGAAGGGGCTGAGGATGACGGCGTTGTTAGGGGCCGGGTTGAATGCCCTGGGCGCGTGGGTAAAGTGCGCCAGTGTGGGGCCCAGCCTGTTCTGGGTCACCATGACCGCACAGATCATATGTTCTGTGGCACAGGTCTTCATCCTCGGCCTTCCCTCCAGAATCGCGTCGGTTTGGTTCGGCCCGAAGGAAGTTTCTACGGCATGTGCCACAGCGGTGTTGGGCAACCAGGTGTGGACTGTAAATGATATGCCATTAGTGATAAAATTGGTTAAATATTACTTAACATTTGACATAATACGAATCTCGGTTTAGTATTAAAATTACGTATAATTGTAGTCACCATAATTTCACCTTGTCAAGTTGCATTTGCCGTTTTAAAATACCATGGTAATCATAGTTTTAGCTGGAATGTGTGTTTTTACACATTTTTGCTCTAAACAGGTCTTTTAATCATTCAGCTGGTTCTATTTGATAGTCTAGTAAATTTTATTATTATGTAAGATTATTTTATAACAGAATTATTTTAAGAGAGTGACAAGATATTCTGTCATCGATTTCTATTATTTAAAATAATAGTATTATTTTATTATAAAATAGTTTATGAGATCTATCCTTTGTAGTTTTATTTAAAATAATTCTATAAAAATAAATACAATACGTTTTAAATGTTTAATTATTAAATAATTGTATTATTTTAAAAGTTAAAAAAAGATAGTCTATTATCAACATTTTATTATAAAATAACTTAATTATTTTATAATTATTTTAAAGGAAAAGTTCACCCAAAAATGCAAATTGCTGTTACAAACCTGTATGACTTTCTTTTTTGTGTGGTAACACTTTACTATAAGGTTCCATCAGTTAATGTTAGTTAATGTATTCATGTATTAATGTTAATGTACATTTATTACAGCATTTATTCAGCTTTGTTAATGCTTTGTTAATGCTAGATTTGGGTCAGGATTCGAACACGGGACGCCCGGAGCGCAACAGCACTGTATGTCGGCGCACTGCCCAAAAGGCTGTCGGCACCAACTGTTAATGCTCATGAAAATACAGTTGTTTATTGTCAGTTCATGTTAATTCACAGTGCATTAACTAACGTTAACAAGCACAAGTTTTGAATTTTAATAATGCAACAAGATTAATAAATGCTTGTTGTAAAAGTTGTTAACTAATGAACCTTAGGTAAATTATTTTATGAGATAGACAAGATAATCAATTATTAATTCGTAGTATTATAAAAATAATTTGAAAAATATTGGTAACAAAGCAGTTCTGTTTTCCATTGACTATCCCTGTATGTTGTTATTTTAGCAGGAACTATGGTTACCATGGTACATTTTTGCAAGGGTGGCAGGTATTTAATTACAGAGCTAATATGAATACTGTGATCTAAATTGTGACCTGAAATATTTAACAGTGTGTATTTATTATTCTTAAAGGGTCTAGTGTTTTATTATTGTTTCATATACAGATTTGTTCATTAAACTTTGTGTAATTATTTCTTTTTCAGCTTGGTGTAGCCATAGGTTTCCTGCTTCCACCTGTACTGGTTCCCAACACAGCTGACGACAAAGATCTCATGGGCCACAACATTAGCATAATGTTCTATGGAACAGCTGGAGTTTCAACTCTGCTCTTCCTTCTAACAATATTAGGTAATAACCAGTATCTGCATTTCACATTATTAGAACTTTTCTTTTTCTAGCAGTTGAGAGAAAGAGGTAGGACATAAAGAAATAATTTCAACTGATGCATGTACTAATGCTTGGTCTAAACAAATCATGCAAAGCATCCTTCTCTCATTCAGTCTTCTGTCTGCTTTTATGCCAGTATAGATCACAATGCACAAACAAGTTGTAACTTGTTGACCTGGAACACCTTGCACATGATTGTTGCATATAATGACGTGTCATTTGTTGCCAGAATATGGAAAAAAGCTGTTTTATAAACATAGGAAATAGAGAAAAGAGTGATTCATATTTTAAGGAGTATCAAAACTAATACAAGTACATCAATCGCTCACAGTGTTTCAGTGGCTAAGATTATTAGAATTAGAAGTTCATGTGTCTCTCATTTGTTTTCTCAGTCATTAAGGACAGACCTTCACTCCCACCCAGCAAATCACAAGCTGTTCTCTCCACTGGTCCAGCCGAAGACTACTCATACAAGAAATCAATCACCAACCTTTTCAAGAGCATTCCCTTTGTTCTGCTCCTCATCAGCTATGGTGAGAAAGACAGTTATTTAATACAAAATTAAAATTCTGTCATTCTTTCCTCACATTTATGTCATCCTTAAATCTGTATTTTTGTATCTGTTGACTTATTTCTGTGATCTGTTTTTTTATATTTTATTTTAGCAAATCATTTGTAATTATGCATTTTATATATATATATATATATATATATATATATATATATATATATATATGCGTTTATTTATGAACTATACACTATTCAATATAAGACTTCTGTTATTTTGTAACGTATATGGCTTATTAACTTGGTAATAATCAGTGTTGGGAAGGTTACTTTGGAAATGTAATAGGTTACACATTACAAGTTACCCTATTTAAAATGTAATAAGTAGTGTAACTTTTCAATTACTTTATAAAAGTAATGTAACTTATTACATTTGATTACGTTTTGATTACCTTTTTTAAATTTCTAATATTTTCAATTGTTAATCATTTTGAAACATTTAAACCAGGTTTTCAGAGTTAACCTTACAGCAGCACTCAACACTGATTACTGTCAGACTTCATCACTTGAATTAAGATTATAATAAGTAAGGAATAATATACATCTTTATTTTACGATAACAACTGGCTGGATGTTCATTATCCCACTTATTACACAGCTGCTTGCCACAAAAGTAAATAATTAGACACAAAACACTGATCTGAGCTGAAGTTTTTTGAACGCAAAGCTTCAATGAAGAAATCAGTTGCTAGCAAGATGCAGGTTCAAACTAGACTGACATTTAAAGGATACAATGCAGTCAGACCAGTTTTATTACACAACATTTCACCACATGAATAATTAAGTACTAGCAATTACAGTACTTGTTAGTTATCTTATAATCCTTTACAGTGTACAAAACAAAATGGCAGCAGCTGCGTTTGTTTGAAACAATGGAGCGAGTCCACGATACAAGGATGACAGAATTAAGAAATTGTACACATAATATTAAATTGAGTTTTAATATTTTATTAGCTAACCAAACGCAAAGCTTCCACCAAGAAAAACTATCAAGCGTATAGCGCTAACCTAAGTCGCCCGGATGAGTCTGTGTTATTAGCTTTTACCAGTTGTCATCTGGGAATAACATACCTTGGAATGTCATGACTGACCAATCAGAATCAGGCATTCCACAGAGCCGTGTAATAATTTAATTTAAAGCACAGATGCCACAAATTCAGACTTAACACCTCTTATTTACTTTGAGATCATTCTGAGGTTAAATACAGATTTTAAATCATAACAAGAAATAGTTTCATAGCTATGATACTGGTTTTGAAATCAAATGTTTGCACAGTTATGACAGGAAACACTGGCATCTAACAATGCCTTGGAAAAACAATTAATCTATATATCTATATATAAAGTGTATGCATAATCCCAAATAGGAAATAAAACAGTTATGAAATAAACGTGTCCTATTCTGTGTTCTAAACTCCTAAAACACTGGTGTCTCATTTTAGAGCAGTCAATTGGCTAGTCAGCATTACAAAAGATGACTGTCAATCACCAGCTCCAGCGGCATATATAGTAAAGCTTGTGTCGTACTCTTTTTGACATGATCGACCCGGGTTCGAATCCACCTTTTGCTGAACCTTTTTCTCCCTTTTTAAATCTCATATCACACCAAAAAAAAAAAAAAAAAAAAATGAAGGAAATAATCAAAAAGTTGAAAATAAAGTATTGAGTAGGTTAGGGTAGGTGTAGAGAAGGCTTTATTGTCCTAATAAGGTGGCATCCATTTAATAATTTGAATTAAAATTATAATTTACACTCAGTAAGTTAATACTGCATACTGTTTTATAATGTACTACAATACTGCTATTTCAACAGTGTAAACTGAATCGATAGCTGTTTGCACATGGTGTAAATAGTATATCATTTAAAAAAATACTGCTATTTTCACTTATTGTAAATAGAATCCATTGGTATTTGCACTTAGTGTAAAATATGCTATCAAAATATGCTATATATATATATATATATATATATATATATATATATATATATATATATATATATATATATATATATATATATATATATGTAAGCAAACAAAGTAAAATCTATTTTAAACATAATTTATAAAATACTTGTTATCATTTTTAGGCATCATGACTGGATCATTCTACTCTGTATCTACACTTCTCAATCAAATGATAATTACGCACTATCCGGTAAGTGACCTCACTTAAAATTCAGCATGAATATGTCATGTGCATGTTTCGTAGGAGTCTTTCTATGTCTGTTTGCTGGGAATGGGTGGCTTGTCACCGATTTATTGTCCAGACTCTTGCAGTTCATTAGCCGTTTTTCATGCATGCCTGCTACTCATGACAGAGTCCAAATGAAAAGACGAGCACTGTGTACATTCCCAAGTTTGATGTGTCCGAATATTCTGCTGGCTTTCCCACCAGGGCTATAGTATATACCACACATCATGTGATAATACTTACCACGCATAACTTGTCCATATCTGGTCGTGAGATCCACTCAAACGAGGTGCCACTGTCAAAAGACTAAAAGTTAGTCAGAAGTGTTCAGGGTTTGGTTGCAACAAACCCCTTAAGCTGTGAATACCCTTAGTTGTAATTATAAACAAATGATCGCTAATGGTTTTCTTGGCTTAAGGGGGTTTGTTGCAACCAACTACTGGTTAACAAACTGGTGGCCGGTTGTGAGCTTTTAATCCCAAAAGCTCACTTGAGGACAGTATTACTAGCATGCTTAAAAATAATTGAAATGGTCATTTACACTTCTAAAAACTCTTTCTTTAGGGTGAAGAGGTAAACACAGGGAGAATCGGCTTGACTTTGGTGGTGGCTGGAATGTTTGGCTCCATACTGTGTGGAGTCTGGTTGGATCGTACTAAAACCTTTAAGTATGTATATCTGCCTAAATGAATATTATTTTCCTCAAATATTTTGATTTTAATTGAATTGAAATGACTTTGAAGTATTTAGCTCTGGCACTCGTATTAGTGTCGGATTTTCATTATTAGCAGCTGCTAATCTTTTAATCTTTTTCACTTGTTCAAGTAGGTTTGTTTTATTACTAAAAAAATAGTTTTAAGTGCAGTCACGTTAGCAAAATTATGGTGAAATATTGTAGACAAAGAAGGTCCATTTTCTATTCTTTCTAATAGTTTAACAATGTATTAAGTGCAGTTCACACAGAAGTCACAAACAAACAGCTTGCTTTTGTTTAATGTGTGTGACCAACTAGATTTGTATTGAAATGACTGGATTTTGCCAGTGTTAACAATGATAAATGTGACCACATCTTTACTTGTTTTTAAAATGATTAACCCTCATCATGTAATTTTATCCTTTTACTGGTTATTTATCAGATCTGGGAAAAGCAGCTTGTCTGTATTTTACGTTTTTCTCTCGCCCATTAGATTGACCACACTGATTGTCTACATCCTGTCCTTCATTGGAATGGTGGTGTTCACATTCACGCTGAACTTGGGAACTCTACTTGTTGTCTTTTTTACTGCTGGTGCCCTAGGGTAAGCCTGCTACTAGAGTTTAACTTGTTCAACTGTATATTATGCATAGCATGTAGCATGTATATTATGCATAGCATATTATGTTATATATTACATACAGTGGTGGCCAAAATTGTTAGAATACTGGTATTTTCATCAGCAAAAAATTATTTTAAGTCAGTTGTTTCTATCTTTTGCTGCAGTGTGTCAGTAGGAAATATCAGTTTACATTCCCAAAGATTCATTTTGCCATTAATTGTAATAATCCACTAAGATTTTTGTTTGCACAAGAAGTCTGACAACAGCCAGTGCTCCAAACAGAGATCTGTCTGGAATGACATGAAGAAACAAAACAAACTGAGACAGACTAAATCCAGAAGAACTGTGTCAACGTCTCCAAGATGCTTCAAGAAACCTACCTGCAAAGCTACCTGAAAAACTATGCACAAGTGCACCTAGGGCAAAAGCTGCTTTAAATGCAAAGGATGATCACAGCAAATGTTGATTTTAATTTAGTTAATAGAAGTCAATTGATAAAGAAAATCTATTTCTGACATTATTTTTGACAGTATCCTCATTTTACAGCATTTTTACACAAGTGCCTAAAACTTTTAACAGTACTGTAGCTTTGCAGGTAGGTCTCTTAAAGCATCTTGGAGACGTTGCCACAGTTCTTATGTATTTAGTCTGTCTCCGTTTGTTCTGTTTCTTCATGTCATTCCAAACAGAATGGATGATAATGAGATCAGATCTCTGGTTACTGACTCCTTGTGCAAACAAAAATCTCATTGAATTATAACAGTTAATGGCAAAATGAATGTTTGGAAATGTAAACGGAGATTTCCTACTGATACACTACAGTAAAAGATAGAAATAACTGACTTAAAACCATTGTTTTTGCTGGTGAAAATACTAGTATTCTAATAATTTTGGCCACCACTATATTTAGAAAAAAGATATATTATGTATAGATTTGTTTGAAGAAAATTAATCCTTAATAGCAAGGATGCTAAAAGTGACAGTAAAGACATTTAGAATGTTACAAAAGCTTATATTTCAAATAGATTTATATTATATTTCAAATAAATTTCAAATAAATAAATCTTTTTCAAATTAATTCTCTTCTTTTGAATGTTTTTTCAAATGAATTTTTGAATGAATATTTATGGATCAAAAGTGGCAGAAATATGCCCAGTTGCACAGTTCTGTGTTTAAAGACAGCAGAAGTGGTCACTGGTCAAGTTTTGCTTCCCCATTGTTGTCTGATTCACTTAAACATGTCTGTACATGCCGTACTTCTCACATTCAAATAGTTTTCTCTGCCAGGTAAATGACTCATGTTACTACTGTTCTTCTCGAAAGATTTTTTATGACCGGTTACCTTCCCATTGGCTTTGAGTTTGGCGTCGAAATCACATACCCTGAGTCGGAGGGCACGTCATCTGGTCTTCTGAATGCATTTGCACAGGTATGATTGACCTGCTCAATACTGATAAGCTGTCAGTTGATCATTTCCATACGCCATGGTAACCACTTTCAGTTTGAACAGCATTGTAAGATACACACCAAACCATTTCATTTGCATTTGCGACTGAAACCTACTGCGTGTGACTATGAAAAATATTTAGGATTGTTGAGTAATGTATCATAGACATATTTTATGAATCCTTTCATAAACAAAGTGTAGAGAGAGTGTAAATAAGAAATTCATTGTCTGAGAGTTTCGTTGTTATGATGGAACTTTGTGAGATTGCGATGAACTAAGATAAGTTACAGCTTTTAATGATTTTTAAGGGAGTTTGTAAATGAGATATTGATTTAATACAACAGTTAAATAAACTTAAAGTTAATATTAAGTGACTAACATTGTCTGACTATAAAACTGTTGCCTGATTTTGCCCTATTTCGTCATCAAAAATAGTTTGAAACAAGTCAGAACTGAGCCGCTGCGCATCTCCATTCAAACACAGCGGCTTTGTTTATGAATGAATGTGCGTTTTTAAACAAATCTAGTGAGTCAATGATTCAATTTCCAGTTCATAAAGACATTCACTTGCTTTATTCCTGAATGAATCAGCCGTTCGAATAAATCAAATGAATGAATGATTCAGGAATTAAATCAGTGTCTTGCGTCACCTCCTGCCAGTTTTACTTTTATTTTAAAGTATCTTTTTACTTATTTATATCATTTAATATTTCTATATTCAAAATTTTATATTTAAAACATTAATCTCAACATGAATTTATGAATTTGATTGCACTCATGCCACCTCTGAGCCACATTAAATATATGAAAATACACCTACAAGCCACTTTTGTGTTCTTCTGTGCTACCTCTGTAGTACAAATTAATTTTGTTAATACTTATTTCATTTGATTGGTAACTTAATCTCATTCCACTTGTTCTTATTCTGTTGTTTATATTAGAAATTTAAAAAGCTTACAAAATATAATTTTGTAAAAATTCAACATAAAAGATGACATATTTTTAATAAAGTTAGAAAAATTTCATTACAAAGGTAAAAACAAAATTCCCCTGTAA
The DNA here is from genome assembly GCA_036247105.1 of Cirrhinus mrigala. Classification (NCBI taxonomy): domain Eukaryota; kingdom Metazoa; phylum Chordata; class Actinopteri; order Cypriniformes; family Cyprinidae; genus Cirrhinus; species Cirrhinus mrigala. The sequence goes on from CM070026.1 coordinate 25,889,867, forward strand.
ATCACTTTAAGGAGTCAAATATCACCTCGTAATGGGAAGGCTAATTTTTGATCAGATTTTTTGATTATTGATTAGAAGGTGCTCCAGAAATTTTGACTGAGCTCCTAAATATTTTAAGAAAAGAAGAAGATAAAAAGAAGTAAGCGTAGAGCCCTGCTATATATCCTCCAATATGTTGAATAACAGGTTTAGATTCTTCTTGAATAAGTCATTGATATTTACATACAGGTATTTCCATCTCATACTCTGCTGTCTTTATTTTTAGGTGTTCGGCATCATTTTTACTCTCATCCAAGGCCAGCTTACCACAGACTATGGCCCGCTCAGTGGAAACATATTCTTGTGTGCTTGGATTCTCATTGGCATTGTTCTAACAGGTTAATTTACTTATTTACACACCTTTTTCTTTATTGACAGTATTGCTGGTGCAAAGCATTAAGAAACTTCTGTGTTGTTTTTACAGCTCTGATTAAATCAGACCTCAAAAGACACGGCGTCAATGTGAGCAATTCAAACAAAGGACAAGCAGTAAGTCCACCTCATTTTTATGTCTAGTGTTGTTTTTCATCACTTCTGTGAACTAAATATGCACGAGGCTCAACCATGCAAACCTTGATAATGTGAAGTGAAAGATATCTCAGTGCATTTATAATCAGATTAGTGCAAGATCAAAGCCATAAGGACTTGAATAAAATATTTCACATAAAAGATGTTCACATATAGTCCACAAGAGAAAATAATAGTTGAATTTACAAAAAATGACCCCATTTAAAATTCTGTTGTTACCTGAATGATCCACGGTTTTTTTTTTGTTCACTGATAGTTGTTCATAAGTCCCTTTTTTGTCCTGAACAGTTAAACTGCCTGCTGTTCTTCAGAAAAATCCTTCAGGTCCAACAAATGCATTTTTTTCAGCAGTTTTGTGTTTGAACCCTGTCCAACAATTACTGTATGATTTTGAGATCCATTTTTTCACAATGAGGACAACTGAGGGACTCGTATGCAACTATTACAGAAGGTTCAAACATTCACTGATGCTCCGGAAAGAAAAACAATGCATTAAGAGCAGGGGGTGAAAACTTTTGAACAGAATGGAGATGTGTACATTTTTCTTACTTTTCCTAAATATCATATTTCTTTCCATTTAGTATTGCCCTTCAGAGGCTACAGAAGATAGTTACATGTTCCCCAGAAGACAAAAGAAGTTAAATTGACCCTGATCTTGAAATTCAAAAAGTTTTCACCCCCTGGCTCTTAATGCATGGTTTTTCCTTCTGGAGCATCAGTTTGACATCAACTGACAGACACTATTCTTAATTAGAAACGAATTGAACGCATGTTTGTTTCTCCTGAAGGTTCCCACTGAGCTGCCTTCTGAAAAAGAGTCCAGTGACGTCAAGCTGGAGTCTTCTAGCTTACCTCGTGAGACTTCAATTTAAATCTTAAATGTCTCTAATAGCACACATCAGACATCACAGACTCTCCTGAGATAACTTGAAATCTTATTTTGCTGTAATGTTGTGATGTTATAAAGTCTTTTCAGTGAAAACTGACCATGATGATTATTCACAAATATACTGTGAATTAATTTCTCCAAATCTAGGCTGAAATGTGTACATACAATCTGTCTCTGAATTGTACATGCATGATACTTTTTATTTGTTTCAAGAATCATGGACCAAATATTAGGTTTTTAACAGGGCTTGTAATGCCCATATGCACAATCCTGTTAGTGTGATTGGAACAGCATGTTTGTTTGCTTCGTCTCAAAGGACCTTTCTGACTGTGTGCTACTGTCAAGCAATGTTGTACATTTCTCACATCTGCTGTTGCATTTCAGAACATCTACATGTATTAATTCCTATTAATTTCAGGAAGGCCATAAGTTCCCATTTAATTTATTCAGGATGATGAAGATTGTCCATGCATTAAATGAAGAGTGTTTTTAAACCGAAAGGGCTTACTATGAAAAATGTAACAGAAGTGAGTGCTTTGAAAATTCACTTATCATGAATTGAGACTGATGCCATTTTAAGTGCTTATGCAGTCATTGCGAGATCAAATCGAATGTTGTTTAGTGCTTTTTTGACTTGAAAAATAATGAAATTTATACTTGTTTAGTCCTTTCCAGAGAGCACAACTCAATCTGTCAGCATGTGTACCACATTAAGAGTGTTTCCTTCAAAAAAGAATGTGGTTTTATTACAAAAGTGTGTCGCTGACAGGCCTAGTGAGGTTTTATGAAAATGTCAGACCTCACATAGAAAGTAGAAAGAAGCACTATTATTTTATAAGCCTAGGTTTGCCTTTTATTAACTGATTTTTGTATTTTAGATGCATATTTATTGGAAAGGTTGCTTTTTCAGCATTGTTGTTGTATTTATTAATTTTTGGTTTCAATTTCTACCGTTTCTACTTAGTGTACTTGTCGGTTAATGAAGGCAGCTGTGCAAACTTGGGATTAACATGATTGTCACAAACGATGCTAGGCATTTCGCTGTAAAGTAAAACTCTGTACAAGAACTCATTTGCATTACACACTGAACATTGGAGGAGTGGAGGTGTATCATTCCATCACCGCTGTTGTAAAATAATAAAAAGAACATTGCAGAAAAATTCTATTATGTTGATTGCTGAATCCCATTTGTACATTTTATGGGTCTGTTCCGGTCTCATCCACGTCCAGCTATTTTTAGTTGTACAAAACATCTTGTTTTGCTGCTTGAAATTGCAAATGGTTGTGTCTTACCATATTATTTTAATGTATTATCTTAATTATGAGTACACTGGTTTGTAGTGAAAATAGTTTTACCGTTTACTCCGCGTTGTTTTTCTTCTAGTTTGCTCACTAATGAACCGGAAGTCTCGCCCATAGGCTTACCTTCGCGTTGAAGAATAAGGTGGATAGAGACCCATATTATACTAAGAAATCAATATCATGAATGTATAAACCATTATTCTGACAATATTTAGTTTCTATTAAGTGACATGTTTTGTTTCTACTCATTATGCAGGATTGTGAGGTAAGATTTTTATCTACCTATTGTAATTATTTTTTTATTTATGTATTTTAATCTTTTTTTTTTTTTTATCAATTTTTATATTTACACAGTCTTTCTCTGATTTTTTTCATGGGCCCACTACCAATATGTAGTAAGATTTCTTGGAAGACGTTTTAAAAAGTAACTAAATCTATTAAAATATTATGATGACATCGAACATACCGTTTGTGATTAGTAGGCCTATAAAGTTTACAAGAAAAACAACTATAGAAAGTACATTTAAAGTTGAACTTATCTACAAAACAACGTTTGAATGGAGTTTGTACGCAGGTTCAGTAGTTCGTCCTGAGTGAAACGCAAACCTCTGAGGGTTGGCGCGGGTTTAAATTTAGAACTCCAGCGCCCTCTAGTGATCTTAGAGGACAGTTGTCATTTGTTACTCAGCTGTCTTGTTTGGTTCTTTTGAACTTCATATTGAAGCGAGAGCAGTAACTAAAAGTATTCTGAATAGTTGGAATATCTTCTGCAAAATATCTTATTTCAGACACCTAGAGGAGAGAAACAGTCTTAAGTAACCACAAAACCAGTCTTAAGTAGCACGGGTATATTTGTAGCAAAAGCCAAAAATACATTTGTATGGTTCAAAATGGTCTATTTTTCTTTTATGCCAAAAATCATTAGGATATTAAGTAAAGATCATGTTCAATGAAGATATTTTGTAAATTTCCTACCTTAAATATATAAAAACTTGCTATTTGATTAGGAATATGAATATGGATTGCTAAGAACTTCATTAGGACAACTTTATAGGCGATTTTCCCAATATTTAGATTTTTTTTAATTCGGCCAAATATATGTAAGATAATCACATTTGTTAGTCTGGTTCAATTTTTGAAGCCTCTGCTAATAAGCTGACGAGTGTGCTCAGATGTGCTCTATAGGGGAAACATCCAAAATATGTAGCACTGATAGATGATTCATTCTGCTCGTACACCTTCTGTTGGAGATTGTAGATATTTGAAAGATACTTCTGAAACTAAACAATGAGTATCGGGGCGTTGTTACATACCACCACTGCTCAAATGCCCTCAACAGGAATAAAATATTGGCATTTCTTCTTTTTTTAGTAGAACCACATTCTGAGTTAGGGTTAATATAGTTAACCAAATACTAAAACCTTAAAAATGCATTTCTGTCAACTTGAATAAAAAAAAAAATAAAAAATAAATAAAATATAAAAACTTTTCTTAAAAATTTAAGTTAAATGCCAATAAAGCATTTTTTTTTATTTTTATTTAGTATGACTTGATGTACTAAAATAACTACATTTAATGACATAATGACATTTAAATAAACTAATAAATTAATACTTAAAGATTTAACTAACATTAAAAAATAAACGGTACAGATACGAATAAAAACGAAAATCTTAATAAAAACCATAATAGCATCTCAATGATAGTAAAACAACACTCCTGTGAGTTTTTACTTTAATATGTTTTGAGGCCATTTTTAACAGAAAGAATGAAAAGGTGCAAAAATGATCTTACTAGAAAAAACGTAGCGAGAATTAAATGGTTAATGCCCTCAACATACATTTTTTAAAGGAGAACTCCACTTTCAGAACAACAGTTTACAAAAAAATTACTCACCCCCTTATCATCCAAGATGTTAATGCCAGAGCCTGTGCTACAGGAGCTTTTGTGCTTAAAAAGTATACAAATTTTATTTTTCGAAAAAAATGACAGATCGTTTTGCTAGATAAGACCCTTAGTCCTTGGCTGGAATCATTTAGAGCCCTTTGAAGCTGCATTTAAACTACATTTTGGACATTCATAATCGGGGCACCAATGAAGTACATTATATGGAGAAAAATGCAGAAATGCTTTCCTCAAAAACCATAATTTCTCAACGACATCTTGGATGACAAGGGGGTGAGTAAATTATTTGCAAATTGTTGTTCTGGAAGTGGAGTTCTCCTTTAAATGGTAACATATATTTTATGGCTTGGGTTTGACATACACTATCACTTTAAATGCACATTTTAAAACCTCACAAAAAACCCTGCTGGCTACAAAACGAAGGTCCACGCCCATTTCCGCCATTTTGGCCAATCGCAAGCGGATCCATTGCCCTTATATGGAATTGAGCCCGCCTCGCTTTGTTGCTTCAGCCAATGAAAATCCAGGAGAACGTGGTTGGCTGTAGTTTATGGTGATACAACAACAGTATCAAAAAACGCTAGAGTGAGTGACCATTTGTTGAGACCGTCAGTGAAAGCGGTAACACGCCTACTCAGAAAAACAGATCATTCATTAATACTCTCCAGTCAGGTGTTACATTATTCTACCGTGGATTATTTAGCCTGTGATCTATCCGTAGGAATCGGACGCCTCCTCATTGGTTTTTTGGTGAAGGGATGAAGTAGTTTCTGTGGCACCCTGACATCCGGAGCTCATCGCCAACTACAGTATGCGGTATGCTGGGAACATATATGACCATTTCTGAGCTGAAGCACACTCAGCCATAGTTTGCTACAGAAATGGTATCGCTGAGCATTTTTCTATCTTTGGGTCTTTTTCAAACCACCTGATTTTTTTGTGGTTTTGGCACATTAGTATGCATGCTCAAGGCGCAACATGTCTTTGTGCATGAATGCTGGGCAGTCATAACTGATCTGGGGAAAAACAAGGGGAAACTCCCCCTCGGAAGACTTCTGAACAATGACTGGACCTAGCGCCACCAGCAGCGGCTCAACGGCCAAGATCAGCAGGCACGGTCGGTCCAAAAGCACCAGTACCTACTGTCACACTACGGGTCCGGCTGCTGAATCCTCCTCATCCACTGCCGCAAACAACACCGGTAGGTCGTCCGGTGAGGAAGAGGAGAAAGACGGCGGGGTCCCGTTTTTCGTGAACAGGACGGGCTTTCCCATAGACACTGTCACCTGGGAAAGAATGTGGTCTCACGTCACCAAAGTTCATCCTGATGGACAGGAGATGGTGGATAGAATACGAAATGCAACACACCTCCCTAAAGTAAGTGGAAAGTAGTGGATTATTTATGTAGATAGAGTCTGAGTCTCAAAATCCAGTGAGCAGCGTGCCTAAACAACATTTTGGGTGTCATATAGATGTCCAACAATGCTGTCTTAAAATATATATGATACCCCATCTTGTTAGGAAGCTCATATATATGAGGCAAATATGTATCTTACATATGCTCATATATAAAATGATGTGATACACAGCGTATTAATAAGCAGCTGGTTTATATAATCCCCCCAAAAATGCTGTCTAGGTAGACAACTTGTTTATATAATGCCCAAAATTGCTTTCTGGTTTGGCAAGTTAGTCACTGTATGTTTGTACAGATGTCAGTTAAAATGGATATAAAATGGACAGTGGTCATTGTGTTACATGTTTCTGGATATCTTTGAAGTACAATGAATATAATACATTTTTTTATATATATTAAAATTTTCTTATGTAATGCCATTTGATACATCACTATACCATGGCAAACACATCTTTTTTGTCAAAGCAATATTTGACGGTTTAATTTTTTTAAAGAAATGGATAGTTTTATTTAATAATTGTTATTATATAATTGACTGTAATATATTATTCAATAAATTGTAAGTGACCATATTGGCATTTATACACTACCAGTCCAAAGTTTTTGAACAGTAAGCTCACCAAGCCTGTATTTATTTCTAAAATCTAAAATACAGCAAAACTGGTAATATTATAAATATTTGAATATATTTTAAAATGTTTAATGTTTAAAATGTGTTTTTTTTTTTTTTTTTTTTGTGATCAAAGCAAATTTTTTAGCATCATTACTCCAGTCTACAGTGTCACACAATCCTTCAGAAATCATTCTAATATGCTGATTTGCTGTTCAAGAAACATTTGTTATTATTATTAATAATATTTAAAACATTTGAGTACATTTTTTAAGATTCTTTGATGAATAGAAATGCAAAGATCAGCATTTATCTGAAATAAAAAGCTTTTGTAACATTATACACTGTACCATTCAGAAACTTGGAGTCAGTATAATTTTTTTTTTTTTTGAAAGAAATGATAGAAAATAATACTTTTATTTAGCAAGGATGCTTTAAATTGATCAAAAGTGATGATAAAGACATTTATAATGTCACAACAGATTTCTATTTCAGATTATGTTCTTCTGAACTTTCTATTCATCAAAGAAACCTGAAAAAAATCTACTTTTTTGAGCAGCAAATCAGAATATTAGAATGATTTCTGAAGGATCATATGACTGGAGTAATGATGCTAAAAATTCACATGAAAATCACATTGAAATCACATGAATAAATTACATTTTAAAATATATTCAAATAGAAAATGGTTATTTTAAATAGTAAAAATAATTCAAAATTTTACTGTTTTTGCTGTACTTTGGATCAAATAAATGCAGGCTTGGTGAGCAAAAGAGACTTCTTTAAAAACTTTAAAAATCTATTGACTGGTAGTGTAATTTATAAAGATTTATAAATAGATTTATAGTTCTTTTGAACTTTATATTCATCAAAGAATCCTGAAAAAATGCATCAGTTTCTACGAAATATTAAGGAGCACAACTGTTTTTAATATCAATAATAATATAAAAAGGTTCTTGAGCAGTAAATCAGCATAGAATGATTTTTTTAAAGATCATGTAACGCTGAAGACTGGAGTAATGAATGCTAAATATTTACGTTTTAAAATATATTAAAATAGAAAATGTATATTTTAAATTGTAATAATATTTCAAAATATTTCTGTTCTTATTGTGTTTTGATCAAATAGATGCAGCCTTGGTGAGTATAAGATATTGTTTTCAAAAACACACACAAAAAAATATCGGGTAAAACTGTTGAACCTCAAAATTGGCCTATATATGAAACCCTGGACACATTTACAGGAATAGTGTTTATGTATAAATAGCATCGCAAACTGCCATTTGTGTGACCCAGTTTCCACCAAAAGGAAGTGTAGACTATGTGACATGTGAGTGGATTTACTCATCCATGTGTTTCCAACACTGTGCCACATTGTCCCTTCCCATAATTTCATTACAGACCAGGCAAATGAGAGATCTGATCCAACCAATGACATCTATGCAGAAACATGCATCTGCTAATGCAGATTAAATGAGAAATGATGCCATGTGGCATTTTACGACTTTCACTAGGATTAAGGTTGCTGCCATGTCCCTTTCTCACAATGTTGCTTTAACCTCCAAACATAAACCAATCAGACCTGATCAGGCTTCATAGAGCATGCAAACGAAGGGCCTCGGAGGGGATAAAGTGAGTCTTAATCACAGACCAAGTAATCCTCAGTGCTCAGACGGACACCATTCGCAGGGTCAGTCTGTTTTTTTTTTTTTTTTTTAAACTAGCTCTTTTGTTTTGTTTAACACTATTATGCATTCCTGCACGCTCATATGTGCTGATGCGTGCAGAACAAAGGCGTCTGATTGGCCGAAAGTGTTGAGTCAAATCCCTAGATGCTAAAGTGATTTATTAAGGGACATTCCCCACCAGCAAGTGTTGAACAGGTGCGTGGAGTGAATCCCAAAAGATCAGCCAGATTAGGAGTCACTCGAACGGCTGTGACACAAGCCAGACATTCCCGCTTAAGCCATTAGACAGAGAGTGACAGTCCATGGGAAAGAACTCGCCGTGAACCTGTAAATGACCGCAGTGATGGTTAATCTGAGTCTTCAGTGATAACCTTGGATCCGAGGACACTGCAGTTATTATGTAAACAAACCACATACCAGTACAGCTGTGTCCATTTTGGTGCAGTTAAACTATATTTGAAAGATGAATAGAGAAAATTGAAAATTCTGTCATTAATTACTCACCATCATGTCCTTCCAAACCAGTAAGACCTTCGTTTATCTTCAAATAATGCAAATTAAGATATTTTTGATGAAATCCAAGAGCTTTCTGACCCTGCATAGACAGTAATGCAACTACCATGTTCAAGGCATTGAAAGGTAGTAAGGACATCGATTAAAATAGTCCATGGTTCAACCATAATTTTATGAAAATTCTATGAAAATACTTTTTGTGTGCAAAGAAAACAAAAATAACAACTTTATTCAACAATTTCTTCTCTTTCGTTGAGTCTTCGCATGGGTCGTGGTACACTCGATAATGTGCATTGAAGACTGACATGTAAGAGGAGAAATTGTTGAATAAAAGTCATAAATTGTGGTCTATGCATGCAGAAATGTAGCCAATCTTTTGGTAATGATCTTCTGGCTTTGGTTTTTGGATTCAATCCATTTGCAAGAGTGTTATTAGGGATAATCTGCATAATTCCTGTTGTTTTGTCTAGCAGTTGGGCCTTTATCAAATTGTTTTTGGGTCATTCCTTCTCAGCTAAAAAATTGGATTTTGATCATTTTATTTATGGTGAAAGAAACACAAATGAAGAATAAAGCCAAAATATTAAAGAAGTAGTTCACTTCCAGAACAAAAATTTACAGATAATGTACTCACCCCCTTGTCATCCAAGATGTTCATGTCTTTCTTTCTTCAGCTGTAAAGAAATTGTTTTTTGAGAAAAACATTTCAGGATTTCTCTCCATATAATGGATATCTATGGTGTCCGTGAGTTTAAACTTCCAAAATGCAGTTTAAATGCAGCTTCAAAGGTCTCTAACTCGAGGAAAAAGTGTTTTATCAAGCAAAACAATCGGTTATTTTCTAAAAAATGTACAATTTATATACCCTTTAACCGCAAATGCTCGTCTAGCTCTGTGTGAACTGTGTGTATTCCTGTTTATGACAGTTAGGGTATGTCGAAACTCCCATCTCATTTTCTCCACCTTCAAAATCATCCTTCATTGCTGCACAAAGTGGACATGCAAAGAAGGTCAAACGGCCTTTACAAAAAAGGTAAAACAGCGATGTAGGACGATTTTGAAGTTGGAGGAGAAAATGAGATGGGAGTGTTTTGACATAACCTAACTGTCATGAACCGGAATACACAGAGATCAGGCAGGGCTAGACAAGATGAGCGTTTGAGGTTAAAAAGTATGTAATTTTTTTTTTTTTAGAAAATAACCAATTGTTTCATTAGATAGGGCCCTTCTTCTTCAGCTAGGATCGTTTAGAGCTGTTTGAAGCTGCATTTAAACTGCATTTTGGAAGTTCAAACTCGGGGGCACCATAGAAGTTCATTATATGGAGAGAAATCCTAAAATGTTTTCCTCAAAAAACATAATTTCTTTACGACTGAAAAAAGAAAGACATGAAGATCTTGGATGACAAGGGGGTACATTATCTGTACATTTTTGTTCTGGAAGTCAACTACTTGTTTAACTCGGAATGACCAATTGGTTTTCCGCAATACTTTGTTATTGTAACGACTGAAAAGTCTACATCTGTTCTCTTAGATTGACAAATGTTCTGGGCGGCTTGTATCGTCACCTAATGTAGTGAGTCTCAAGTTTCGCTACAGTCCCACGGGTGGGCAGAGGTCAGCTAATGGCCCTGTGCGTGTGGATTGTGGCCTATTTATTGCTGACCTCCTTTTTTTAGGGTATGAGAGACCCAGTTGAGCCAGTAGAGTAGAGCGTAGATGTAAATGAAACCTCTCTCAGAGAATTCAGACTGGCAGAATCAATATCCAGAGTGTCATTTGTATTCAGATAAACTTTCTGGAAATCCATACTGAATTGAACGCCTTAACATAAATTAAAATGAAAATGGTGCTGTGATCATTTCAAGCAGTGGTTCTCAACTGCAGGGTTTATGTTCCGGACAACAGGGAATAGGATGATAAATGCAAACGACCTTTGAAAGAAGTCTCTTATGTTCACCAAGGCTGCGTTTATGTAATCACAAATACAGTACTTTTTGTTTACATGTTATACAATAAAAATGTTGGTACTATGTTGGGTTGCCATTTGTGACTCTGAACATAAGAGTTAATTTTTTGAAATTGAGATTTATGCATCATGATGTATGATTTGTTAGAATATAACAGTATTTGGCCGAGATACTATTTGAAAAACTGTAATCTGAGGGTGCAAAAAAGTCCAAATATTGAGAAAATCGCCTTTAAAGTTGTGCAAATGAAGTTCTTAGCAATGCATAATACTAATCAAAAATTAACTTTTGATATATTTATGGTAGGAAATTGACAAAATATCTTCATGGAACATGATCTATACTTAATATCCTAATGATTTTTGACATAAAAGAAAAATCCATAATTTTGACCCATACAATGTGTTGTTGGCTATTGCTACAAATATACCCGTGCTACTTACAACTGGTTTTGTGGTCCAGGGTCACATTTAAGTCTTAAAGCAAAACCAGTTGAGACACACTGTTCAAAAACACCATTTTAATGAGGCTATAAGTTCTTGTGACAGTTGTCACACCTCAGGTTTCTAAACACCTCTATTTGAGTACTGAGAAAGAAGGTGTGTATTTGCACCTATGTCTTTCAAAAGTTATTCTACTCCGAACAGCTCCATTGTTATTCTGCCATCATAACATTGGCACAGATTTTAGACGTATTGTACAATGTATTTCTCTGCTTCTGTATCATGCATTCAAAGAAGTCAGCACAGACAGAAAAGACTGTTCTAATCTGCCTTTTTGCAGTCTCTCATTCTTTTGCGCTGGGCAAAGAGAGATAAAAAGGAAACAGGAGATGATTCTCTTTCTCATTTCCTCTTGTGACCAAGTAGCTCTTGCATGCCTCCAACATGCATGGTGCTCTTATTGAAAATACAACCGATACTTAGTTTTGCTCCTGCATTCATGTGGCAAGCTTTGGTTTGATGCTGTTAATGTGTTGTAATAAAGAGCCTGTTTCAGATAGAGCACAGCCGTTTTCCTATCCTTCATTAATTGCTTCTTTTCTTCTAATGAATGGAGGCTTGTGTGCGAGAGGACGACCTTTGTTCATTGCTAATTCTCTACGCTGTCCTTTTGCAGTTAGAAGTGTCATTGTAGGGGTTTCAAATGATCAATGAGGCACTGTTTCTATAGATGATAAGGAGTTTGCATGCCATTGAGACATCAGATTCTGACTGATGAATCTCCTTGTGGTTACAAAAGTCATCTTGTGACTTGGTTGCCAACTTCAACTGGGTAAAAAAAGTGACATTTCATTTATGATTTAAAAGGATAGTTCAGACTAAAATAAAAATGATCATCATTTATTCACCCTCAAGTCACTCCAGAACTGTCTTTCTTCTGGAGAAAGTGAAGGAAGGAATAGTTTACCCAAAAATGAAAATTCAGTCATTAATTACTCACCCTCATGTTGTTCCAAACCCATAAGACCTTCGTTCATCTTCGGAACACAAATTAAGATATTTCTGATGAAATTAGAGAGCTTTCTGACCCTCTGTAGACAGCAAGGGAACTACTAGGGCTGTGTATTGCCAAGAATCTGGCAATACGATACGTATCATGATACAGGGGTTGCGATACGATATGTTGCGATACATTGCAATATTGTAAACAAGGCGATATATTGGGATGTTTCTTATTTTATGAATAGGAAATAACTTTAGCTGTAATTAAGAACACACCACCATATACAAACCAATGTTATTGAATCACTTTTTGTGCAGGAGTGAAGGGGGAAAATAAAGTGCTTGCAAGATTCTTTAGTTATTAAATGTATAAAATGTAAGCTTATAAACAGACCATATATATTTTTAGACCCTACTTTACAATTTAAGTTTACAATTGTAACCATGTCAGATCATTTTGATCTAAACTGAAGAATTAAATTGCTGAATATCAATAAAAAAATAAAGTGCTTACAGGATTTCTAAAGAAAACAAAAGAATTGTTCTGAGAATTTCGAAAGTTTTGGATTTCGCAAGTTTTTCGATGTGAGCACCGCATCAACTGCACAAAACAGCCCCACCACGTGAGAAAGCGGCGGGCAGCCGCGCGGCTACCCCATTGCACCCGGCGTGAAGGCCCTTTTACGGGACGCAGCAAGCTGCGGAACCGCGGCGCGGGCGCCACCTCGGCTGCACGGGGCGCTTCTGCTGCACAGACGGGTGGCGGCCGAGCTGCGGTTCCGCTGCTTGCCGCGTCCTGGAGCGAACGTTACCTCAAAAGCCGAAATGACGCCACACTTTACACCGAGGCGGGAGCAGGAACTATTATTTCATCCGCCATTAACGCTAACATTAGTAGCGTGCCCTTATGCTAGTATGCTCATGTCACTGTTTAAGTTCAGAGATAAGAAGACTGCAATCTAGCGGTCAGGATATAAGCTCAAAACGAGCTTCGTTAACCTAACGCCATATTGTTTTTTTTGGGTTTGCAACAACAGGAGGGTGAGTAATTTATGACTGAATTTTTATTTTTGGGTGAACTAACCCTATAACTGTTCTTGTCCATATACAGTGAAAGTCAGTGGTGTCCAAAACAGAACATTGACTTTCATTATATGGACAGAAACAGAGACATTGCATGCATTATTACACACATCAGTTTAGCTTTTGCCAAGGCAGATTTTAACACTAGAAAATTATGACTGTGCATAAATAATTTAAGATGACTCATGTTCAGCTTGATGTTTTTAAACAAACCCGGTGAAAATCTAATGTTAGCTCGTAGTAGTACCTAACATCAATGATGCAATAAACTAGAATAAAGATTTATGCGCACACAAATACTGGGCATCTGAATTCTCTTCAGTGTTCAGCATATTCTAATATGCTGATTTGGTGAACAAGAAACATTTCTAATCATTATCAATGTCAAAAACAGTTGTGTTGCTCAAAGGGATAGTTCACCCAAAAATAAAAGTTCTTCGTTCATCTTCAGAACCCAAATTAAGATATTTTTGATGAAATCCGAGAGCTTTTTGACTCTGCATAGACAGCAATGCAAATAAGACATTCAGGACCCAGAAAGGTAGTGAGGACATTGTTAAAATAGTCCTTGTGACATCTGTGGTTCAACCTTAATTTTATGAAGCTACGAGAATAGTTTTTGTGCACAAAGAAAGCAAAAATAACTTTATTCAAAAAATCGGAAATATCAGAAATATCTTAATTTGTGTTTTGAAGATGAACGAAGGTCTTACGGGTTTGGAACGACATGGTGAGTGATTAATGACAGTATTTAATAGAACTGGATTTGGCTTACTGACTAAATGACAGGATTCTTTGATGAATGGAAAGTTCAAAACAGCAGCATTTATTTGAGATTGAATCCGTTGTTGCATAATAAATGTCTTTCCTGTCACTTTCGATCAGTTTAATGCATCCTAGATGAATAAAAGTTTAAGGATATAGTTTGCTAATTTTCTCTCTGATTTCGCAGCACCCTGTGCCATCGGTTCCTAACTTTAAGCCATCGATGTCTGTGCCTGATTGGCTCCATGCCGTCCAAAACTACATGAGAAACTTGCAGTATCCTTTACCCTGCACAAACCGTTCATTCTGGAAAAGTGTGACTGATGTATTCTAAACCTTTGCTTCTTCTGTATGCATTATGGATTCATGGGCATTCATTTCTTTGGAGTGTCAGTTATGCTTTTTCGCTCAGTGTAATTTATTCAGTCAGCTTGAGTTACTCAAAGTGCCTTTTTGGTTGGAGTGTCAGTCACTTTAATGTAGAGTGATATTAGCCACGCGTCTGCATACTTCTGGTAGTCTGATTTTAAGAGTTTTCTGCCTCATGTTTTAAAGCCTGACAAAATGTGTGGCTTTGATATCGATTAAAGTAATAGTTCATCCAAAAATGAAAATTAGCTAAATGTTTATACACCCTCAGGCCACTCAAGGTGTAGATGAGTTTGTTTCTTCATCTGAACAGATTTTAAGGAATTTAGAAATTGATAAATTACACTACTTGCTCACCAATGAATCCTCTGCAGTGAATGGGTGCCGTCAGAATGAGAGTGTAAAACAGCTGATAAAAGCATCACAATAATAAACAAGTAACCCACACCACTCCAGTCCAGCAGTTAATATCTTGTAACACGAAAAGCTGCGTGTTTGTAAGAAACAAACCATCAAGACTTCTTTAAATTCAAACCATTGTTACTAAAGTGAATCCTCTATCCATAATATTGTTTTCTCCAGTAAAAACATTGTCTTGTCTGAATCAGAAGCAAAATCACCATATACAAGCGAAAACCGATTTGATGTTGTTTTTCTTGTGGGAGGACAACATGGGATGGACTTTTTTACTAGAGGAAGCATTATGGTTTATGGAGTCATATTTTGGCCGGTAGCCACAGTTTAAAATTTGAGGTTTAAACCAAATTATGGATTTGTTTTATACGAACATAAAGCTTTTCACTTCACAAGATGTTAACTGATGGACTGCAGTCAAATGGATTATTTGCAGATTATTATGATGTTTTTATCAGCTGTTTGGACTCTCATTCTGACGGCACCCATTCACTGCAGAGGATTCATTGGTGAGCAAGTGATGTAATGCTAAATTTCTCCAAATCTGTTTGATGAGTAAACTAACTCATCTACATCTAGGATGGCCTGAGGGAGATTTTTGATTTTTTCATTTTTCACTTTAAGTTGGATGTTGCATTGTCTATACTACTTGACTGTTTGAGCAGCCACTGCTAGATGACTTCAGCTGCTGTGGGTATTTATAATCATCATTGTGTGCAATTAATATATCAGCATCTGAATTTCCTCTCACGAATACAGCAGTGTCTTTGAAGGGTAATGAGGACGTAGGGTTCAAGAGGATATTGTTCGCAGCTGTGCATTTTGACACGCATGAGTCACAATGAAAAAACAGGAAAACAAGGCTTCCTAAATGAGCCGTACAAACTTCACGTAGCTCCTTAACTGCTGTCAGATACAACCATACGGGAACGCAGTTCTTTGAGATTAAGAAGACCAGACCTCTGAGTGGGTAAGTGATGCCATCGCTGAGGCATTTTCATCATCCTGTCTGTCTACCCTGTCTTTCCTGTTTTTCGTTTTTTCTTTTTCCTGTTCCTTCTTATTTTACACTTATTGTATCCTCTTGGTGGAAAATCCCTTTTAAAAAGATGGTTTGCAGGTGTGATATTCATTTTAAAAGTGCTGACATGTCCTTTTACCAAATATAGAGCTTATAACCAGACATGAAAACAAGTTTTAGTTTCATTTTTGATTGAAAAGAAGTCATTGACCATGTATTGCATTAATTTAATCTCTTTCCAGGTTGATGGAGACCGCCAGAGAGATGATACGAGAATCACTTCCCATCAAATGCCTTGAAGCAGTTATCCTTGGAATGTATCCTTTAGCTTCACTCACAACAAACAAAAACTTTTTTGTTAACAAAAACTAAAACGATTTAAAATTGTTTGTTAATTGAAAAAAAGCTGAAATAAAATGAAATATGTGACCCTGGACCACAAAACCAGTCATAAGGGCATTTTTTACATCATCTGAAAGCTAATAAATAAGCTTTCAATTGATGTATGGTTTATTAGGACAGGACAATATTTGTTCGAGATACAACTATTTGAAAATCTGGAATTTGAGGGTGCAAAAAAATCAAAATATTGAGGAAATCATCTTTGAAGTTTTTAGTAATGCATATTACTAATTAAAAATTAAGTTTTGATATATTTACGGTAGGAAATGTACAAAATATCTTCATGGAACATGATCTTTACTTAATGTTCAAATGATTTTTGGCATAAAAGAAAAATTTATAATTTTGACCCATACAATGTATTGTTGACTATTGCTACAAATATATCCGTGCTACTTATGACTGGTTTTGTGGTCCATGGTCACATATAAATATTATATGAGAAACTTCTGAGATAAATTTAAGTACAAAAATTAGTAAAAATATAAATTATAAGTACCAAAAAAAATGAAAACAAATGAAAGATAAATAGAAATAATACAAGTAGTTGCTAAAAATATTAGCATTTTAATAAGTATTATATATATATATGTATGTGTGTGTGTGTATATATATATATATATATATATATATATATATATATACACACACACTGACACTGATTGATTGAGTGCATTGTCTTAAAAAATGTCTGAAAAAATGTAACAATTAGACATGCATGGATAAATAATTTACAGTAAGGTCAACAGCATGCATTAGAAAATCGATAGATGTGGGTAGAAGAAAGCATGCATTTTTTTTCTTTAAAATATGTAGAGAACTAGTGTTTTTTGGTTTTAATCTTGAACGTCCTCCATTCCCTAAAGTATAAATCAGTTCTCATAAAAGTAATTATCACTAATTCATCTTGGGAAGGCCCCATTTCTTCTGTACTTTTATTCTTATTGTTGATATCCCAATTGCTGAAATTGAGATGGAGGACTAAGCAGAGATCTATCAAAGGCAATGTGCTTCAGATCACTGTCTTCCCTCATGATCCCCCACCCCTTCAACTCAGCCCGAAGCTTTTACGTTCATCTGTTGCTAGGAAACTAGGAGTTGTAGTAGATTCTCCCAAAGGCAGGCGCAGCTTCCTGTCCATGCAGTCGATGCAGCTGTGCCATTCATACGTTCTTTCAGGAACTGTTAGTGTCAGTTAGCTCATCATATCCAGGCCAAAGGTTAACACAAGGTGAATGCCATCACCATCAGTCCAAATGCCAAGTGCAGCAGAGAAATGTTGTGGAGATTTGCTTTGTGTTTCACAAGAGCTGCAGTTTGGACTTCACTTTGAGTTAAGCACCTCATGGGTCATTAGTTGCAAACAGATGCTTTCGCTCCGTGCAGATTTGTAGTAGAGAGCGGGAGGATGAAGGGTTCCAGTTTACGTCACTTTGAGATTTGTATCTTTGTGTCTTTTAATCTACGGTGCTCTTAAGGGATTTCAGGAACAGTCCCAGAGGACTCAAACATCATAACAATGAGTATTAGAGTATCAGAGAACACAGAGTCTATCGTTGTTGTAAATTTGAAGTTGCTGGAAGCCATTTCTTTTTAAATACGGGACATAAAATGTTTTAGTCGGACGAATTATATATATATATATATAATATATATATATATATATATATATATATATATATATATATATATATATATATATATATATATATATACAGTCAAAGTCAAAAGTTTACATACACCTTGCAGAATCTACAAAATGTTAATTATTTTATCAAAATAAGAGGGATTATACAAAAGTCCACTTCCAGAACAACAATTTACAGATAATATACTCACCCCCTTGTCATCCAAGATGTTCATGTCTTTCTTTCTTCAGCTGTATAGAAATTATGGTTTTTGAGGGAAACATTTCAGGATTTTTCTCCATATAATGGACTGATATGGTGCCCCGAGTTTGAACTTTCAGAATGCAGCTTAAATGCGGCTTCAAACGATCCCAAATGCGGTTGTAAACAATCCCAACCGAGGAAGAAGGGTCTTATCTAGCTAAACGATTAGTTATTTTAAATTTAAAAAATACAATTTAAATACTTTTTAATCTCAAACGATTGTCTTATTTTGCTTTCCCTGAACTCTGTGTATTCTGGCTCAAGACAGTTAGGGTATGTCGAAAAACTCCAATCATATTTTCTCCCTCAACTTCAAAAATCATTTCTGCAGAAGTACAGACCCAGTCTTTGCAAAGTGAACATGCAAAGAAGATCAAACACCATTAATGAAAAAGGTAAAACAGCGATATAGGACAATTTTGAAGTTAAGGGAGAACATGAGATGGGAATTCTTCGACATGCCCTAACTATTATGAACGGGAAAAAACAGTTCAGGCAGAGTAAGACAAGACGAGCATTTGACATTTAAAAAATATATAAATTGTATTATTGTTATGAAAATAACCGATCGTTTCGCTAGATAAGACCCTTCTTCCTCAGTTGGGATTGTATTTGGGATCGTTTGAAGCCGCATTTAAACTACTTGTTGGAAGTTCAAACTCAGGGGCACCATATCAGTCCATTATATGGAGAAAAATCCTGAAATGTTTCCCTCAAAAAACATAATTTCTTTACGACTAAAGAAAGAAAGACGTGAACATCTTGGATGACAAGGTGTGAGTACAAAAATCTGTCAATTTTTGTTCTGGAAGTGGACTTCTCCTTTAAGAGCCGGGGGTGTAAACTTTTGAACAGAATGATGATATATACATTTTTCTTATTTTGCCTAAATAGATAAAATAGAAATAGAGATAAATAAATTTTGCCTTTAGAACCTTCAGAAGCTACAGAAGATAGTTGCATGTTTCCCAGAAGACAAAAAACTAAAAAGTTACATTTACCCTGATTTACCCCATATTCAAAAAGTTTTCACCCCCTGACTCATAATGCATCGTTTTTCCTTCTGAAGCATCAGTGAGCGTTTGAACCTTCTGTAATAGTTGCATATGAGTCCCTATGAGTCCTTAGTGTAAAAAGATGGATATCAAAATCATACAGTCATTGCAGGAAAAGGTTCAAATACACAAAAATGCTGAAAAACCAAAGAATTTTTGGGACCTGAAGGATTTTTCTGAAGAACAGTAGGCAGCTTAACTGTTCAGGACAAACAAGGGACTCATGAACAACTATCACTAAACAAAAAAAAAAAAAAAACACAGCTGTGGATCATTCGGGTAACAACACAGTATTAGGAATCAAGTGTATGTAAACTTTGGAACGGGTCATTTTTATAAATTCAACTGTTATTTATCTTGTGGACAGTATGTTGACGTCTTTTATGTGAAAGATCTTAAAATAAAAAATAACATGCATTTTGTATGATCCCTCTTATTTTGGTAAAATAATTAACATTTTGCAGATTCTGCAAGGTGTATGTAAACTTTCGACTTCAGCTGTACATGTAGAAAACTAATCATTTTCAACCCTCATTCTGACCCTTCTAACAACTTTAAAACATTTCAGTTGGGTCTGAATGTCAAAAAGAAGATATCTAGATAATAGTTTTCTCAACCGTAGATGTTCATGATGGATTTACCCATTAGAAAATGAGATGTAAAACTAGTTTTAGCTTTTATGTATTGTTTTGGCTTATGTGGGAAGGCCGTATTCTTTTCAACTTTTTAAATATGCAAGGTCAGCCTTTTTTTTTTTTTTAGCTATTATATCACAAGGACAACCCAATTTTATTCATGCAAAGTTTTAGATAGAAATCAAGTCATCAAAAGACTGTCTGCATATTCAGAAGAAGACAATTTGAACAAAATGAAAAGACTGCGTGTTTGGAACCTATAGCAGAAGTAATCCCCGGAGGTTTTGGAGTGCGTGCGTTGCAGATAAGAATGTTGAAATTCACGGCACTGCCGCTGAGAGGATCACATGGCCCTGCTGATGGGAAATGTGATCCGCTGGTGTCTTCTCGTTACAGCAGTAGTGGGGGGTTTTGTGGGTGTGTGTATTTGAGTACGCACAGAGAGAGAAAGGAACTCAAAAGAGCTGCAAACGCACAAAACCTACTGAATGAGCCTGTATTTACTTCAAATAACAACAACGTTTTGTGTTCAGAATACTACAAAAGAATACTGAGCTTGAGTTAACAATCCTCCTTTTGAAAAAAAAAAAAACAATTTAAATTATTTGCTTTCTCACCGTTTCGGGTCTTATTGTGTATGATTCACCAGTATACAATATTTCTAAAGTAAAAAATGTGCTTTATTTAAACAAAATGCAACAGTTTTCACCAATCTGTAACAACATTTTTACAGATGATATCAAGGTCACAATTAATATTATCCAATTTCCAGCCTATTGTTTATGAACCAATCAAATCCTGATGGATATAATAAAGTTCCACCCTACATATATACATACTACCAGTCAAAAGTTTTTGAACGGTACAGTCTCTTCTGTTCACCAAGTGTGCATTTATTTTATTCAAAGTACAGCAAAAACATAACATTTTGAAAAATGTTTACTGTTTAAAATAACTGTTTTCTGTTATAATATTACCTTTTTTAAGGAAATATATCTTGTTGTTAAAATATTTTAGATCTTTATTGGAAAACAAGTCAAATTAGAAATAGGTAATTTTGCTGTAAAGAACTGTGAATGTGCTGCTGTGACTTGCCATTTTTTTTTATAGTTTTACTGTGAGGAATACCGTAACTGTTTGTGTACCACTGGATTTTTTGATTTAACAGATGAATATGCTTGTGTTATGGTTTACAAGCATATTGTGCTACTGATTGTCTTTGAATAGCAGATGGCAAAGCAGTGAAGCCATTCCAGGATGATGCGTTTTGTTGTTGGACACACATGGCTCAACAGATCTGTGGTATGTGCTCTTGGCTGACTTGGCAGCTTGTGCGGTACCCAACAGCAAAACGGCACAGGCACGCTGTTTACTGACGAGTGTGACGATGATGATTCATTTAAAGGGTGGTTGCAAAGAATAAAGCATAATTTCCTCATTTTAGCAACCTCAATGCAACATCAAGTCAAATTTAGCATCAAAAAGGAGAACAGAAGTCATGATAATCTTTTTTGGTTTTGTTTGTAATGTAGTTCTTAAATTACGTCATGGACACCCTAAAAGAAACACCACTCAGTTTACTTAAGTGATTGATGGCATTAAAGGAGACGTCCACTTTCAAAACTAAGATTCACATATAATGTGCTGACCCCCTTGTCATCCAAAATGTTCATGTCTTTCTTCAGTTGTAAAGACACTGTTTTTTGAGGAAAACATTTCAGCATTTTTCTCCATATAATGGACTGATATGGTGCCCCGATTTTGAACTTACAATATGCAGTTTAAATGCGGCTTCAAACAATCTTATCTAGCAAAACGATCGGTTATTTTCATAAAAATAATACAATTTATATACTTTTCAATGTCAAACGCTCGTCTTGTCTTACTCTGCCTGAACTGTTTTTTTCCGGTTAATGACAATTAGGGTATGTCGAAAAACTCCCATCTCATGTTCTCCCTCAACATCAAAATCGTCCTATATCGCTGTTTTACCATTTTGTTAAGGGTGTTTGATCTTCTTTGCATGTTCACTTTGCAAAGACTGGGTTGGTACTTCTGCAGTGATGTAGGATGATTTTGAAATGATTTTTGAAGTTGAGGGAGAAAATACATTTGGAGTTTTTCAACATACCCTAACTGTCTTGAGCCAGAATACACAGAGTTCAGGGAGAGTAAGACAAGAAGAGCGTTTGAGATTAAAAAGTATTTAAATTGTATTTTTTAATAAAAGTAACCAATTGTTTCGCTAGATAAGACCCTTCTTCCTCGGCTGGACTCGTTTACAACCGCATTGGGATTGTTTGAAGCCGCATTTAAACTGCATTTTGGAAGTTCAAACTCAGGGCACCATATCAGTCCATTACAAGGAGAAAAATGCAGAAATGTTTTCCCTTAAAAAACATAATTTCTGTACAACTGAAGAAAGAATGACAACAACATCTTGGATGACAAGGGGGTGAGTACATTATATGTGAATCTTTGTTTTGGAAGTGGACTTCTCCTTTAAGGTCAAAAAGTAGTTTTTTTTTAGTAGTTGCAGATGGGTCCTAGTGTGAACCCTGCTGATACGTTCACAGCCTGGTGATTCCTCATGGCAGCGACTGCCGCATCATGTGTTGCCATGCCGCAGTGAGCACTGATCGCTTACATAACACTACAGAAGAGATCAGACAGAGACAAGGAAAAGCCCAAGGGGAAGGCCAGTCTAGCCGAGTGTCTGCTGACCAACTTCAATCACATCCCTGCAAAATAATGGAAAGAGAAGTTTTTTGTTCGACTTGAGATGTTAGGCTTTTTTTTATAAGCGTTACAGTTTGTTAGGGCTGTCTGTATTTTTAAACTAGATTTTCAGATTTTTTTTTTTTTATATATATATTTTGTGTGGCTTTTTAGTGTGTTGCTATTTGGCTATCCATTATTGGGATTCATTTTCACACTGCTAGAGTGCTATAGGAGGATTCTTGGGTGTTATTATTCACCTTTAGTGTGTTATGTGGTTGCTAGGGAGTTGTGTGTGGTTGTTAGGTCATTGTGAGGGTGTTCTTGTTGGTGCTTTTCCATACAAAAGTCATTGCCACATGCCTAGAGTGTTATAGGTGGTTATTAGGGTGTTGCCATGCAACTTTTAAGGCATTCAGAGTGGTTTTACGTGCGTTATGTGGTTGCTAGCTCATTGCTAGGGCGTTCTTGTTGGTGCTTTTCCATGCAAATGTTTTTTTCTTAAATACTAGAGAGTTATAGGTGGTTACCAGGGTGTTGCCACGTAGTTTCTAAGGCATTCAAAGTGGGTTTAGTGCATTATGTAATGTTTAACGTGTTCTGTGTGGTTGCTAGGTCATTGCTAAAGTCTTCTTGTTGGTGGTTTTCCAAGCAAAAGTCATTGCCATGTTACTAGAGTGATATACAGTATGTGGCTGCTAGGGTGTTGCCATGCAGCTTTTAGGGCACTCAGAGTGCAATATGTGGTTGCTAGCTCATTGCTAGGGTGTTCTTGTTGGTGCTTTTCCATGCAGAAAGGTTTTTTCTAAATTACTAGAGTTATAGGTGGTTACTAGGGTGTTGTCATGAAGCTTCTCGTCATTTTTCAAGCTTTAGGTCATTGCTAGGGTGTTCTTGTTGGTGCTTTTCCATGCAAAAGTCATTGTCACACTACTAGAGTGTTGTTATTGATTACTAGGGTGTTGTCATGCAGTTTCTAAGGCAGTCAGAGTGGTTTTTAGTGTGTTTTGTGGTTGCTAGGGAGTTCTGTGTGGTTGCTAGGTCATTGTAAGGGTGTTCTTGTTGGTGCTTTTCCATGCAAAGTTGTTGCCACATTACTAGAGTGTTATTGGTGGTAACTAGGGTGTTGTCAAGCAGCGTCTAAGGCATTCAAATTGGCTTTATTGCATTATCTGGTATGTAGCATGTTTTGTGTGGTTGCTAGGTCATTGCTAAGGTGTTCTTGTTGGTGCTTTTCCATGCAAAAGTTGTTGCCACATTACTAGAGTGTTCTAGGTGGTTACTAGGGTGTTGTCATGCAGCTTCTATGGGATTCAAAGTGGGTTTAGTGCGTTATATGGTTGCTAGTGAGTTCTGTGTGGTTGCTAGGTCATTGCTAGGGTTTTCAAGTTGGTGCTTTTCCATGCAAAAGTTGTTGCCACATTAAAGAGTGTCCTAGGTGTTTACTAGGGCGTTGTCATGCAGCTTCTAAGGCATTCAGAGTGGGTTTAGTGTGTTATGTGGTTGGTAGCAAGTGTGGTTGCTAGGTCATTGCTAGTGTGTTCTTGTTGGTGGGTTTCTATGCAAAAGCTGTTGCCACATTTCTAGAGAGTTATAGATGTTTACTAGGGTGTTGCCATGCAGATTCTAAGGCATTCAGAGTGTTTTTTAGTGTGTAATATGGTTGCTATCGAGTTCTGTGTGGTTGCCAGGTCATTGCTAGGGTGTTCTTGTAGGTGCTTTTCTATGCAAAAGTCATTGCCACATTATTTAGAGTGTTATAGGTGGTTACTAGGGTGTTGCGATGCAGCTTCTAACACATTCAGAGTGTATTAGTGCATTTTGTGGTTGCTAGGTAATTGCTAGGGTGTTCTAGCTGGTGCTTTTCCATGCAAAGTTTTTTTCTAAGTTATATACTCACAAATGTTATCTGAAAAACTGGTTGTTAAGCTTCTTATTGACCCAAAGTAAGCCATTAGCTGATTGATTTTTCAGGAAGTGAGCAAAACTAAACTTACTGAAAGCTCAAAGAGCTTGGATTTGGAAAAATCAATAGTACACACCCATTTAGAAACCTTGGGGAGGATTTGGCATTTTTCATGAAATGCTTTGGTGTCCTCCTGAATTTTAACACTGATAAAAATCAATGTGCAATTTAATTATCACTTCATTAACAAGCAGCTGCTATTTTTTAACTTGAAAATTATTCTGATTTCATTCAACCTATCATGATTAAACCCATCAATGAACGTTAGCGAAATCCTTGACCCTATGGTCGACAGCTACCTAACCAACGGTCTGACCTCCGTGGAACGGTTCCCCATCAGCTTTAAGACCCAGTTCTCCGGCCACCACTTCCATCACGTGGTGCTGGGCGTTTACTGTAACGGCCGATACGGCACTCTGGGTATGAGTCGACGTGCTGACCTTATGGACAGATCGTTGAGCTTCCGTACGCTCAGCGAGTTGGTGTTCGACTTTGAGGACTCGTACCGCCGCTACCAGCACACCATGAAAAAGATCAAAATTGGCCTGTACGTGCCCCACAATCCGCACGTTTTCCAGCCTATTGAGTGGAACTATCTGGTGATCAACGCCTGCAAGCAGAGCCGTGAAGACATGCGCAAAGAGCTGGAGAAGCATGGCCGTGACATGAGGATGAAGGTGAGTCCATAGCCTTCTGATATAATACTATAGTTTTTGTTAATATTTTGAATTCGATTTTATTTGTATATGTTTCTGTTTTAATTTTAGTTTTCAGTTTTCATTTTTAATTTAGTTGTGATTTTTTAAATTAGTTTTACCATTTTTAAAAATGTTTCTATTTCAGTTTGTATTTATTTTTTAATTTATTTAAGTTTTATTTTATTTACATTTTGGTTTACTTAATTTTTATATTTATTTGGTTATTTTAGGACTTTTTTAGAAATTTTGCTTTGGCAACTAGCTGAAATAAGTTATACATATGCATTATATATATATATATATATATATATGCATTATATATAATATAATTTCAATATTATTATATTACAATATTATTTCATTTTAATTGAGTTTAAAGCCTATTTTCTAAATGCATTATTGCATTTGCATTATTAATTGTATTGCAAGTGATCTTATTATTGTTAAATTATTTTTTGATTAAATAAAATTGAAATAAAAATGTTATTATTATATTACTGATATTTTTATAAAAATAGTATTGGTAAATTATAAATACATTATTGGTATTTATATTTTTGCTGCCTTATAATGACATATCTTAGGTTCTAATATCCCTCCCAAAAACAAAGCTAGTTCAGTAAGAACCAAATAAGGCCAGACTTCCTGTTTTTATACTCCATGTTATTTTAAAGTAAACATTTAAGTTTTTTCCATGGTTCAATTATGACTAAACCAGCTTCATGTAAATCTGTATTTGTCCTTGGACGCTTATGAAGAACTAGATCGGCATGCTTGCTTACAAGCATCTGTATGACTGTAACATGGGACATGTTTATCATCTAGACAGTAAAAAGTAGGTCATGTTCTCCCAGTTACTCAGATGCGGCCTTGAGTTGTACGGATGACCGCAGTCAGCTATGACATAGTTTCCATGAACCACTAGAGCAGACAGTGGAAATTGTGCTCTGGATGTTTAAAAGTAATGTAGTTGCCTTTTTATGGATGTTGAGGAATTTGGGACTCACTCTTTTTCAAAACATTGCATTTACGATCTTATTGTGAACAATTCATCCATGCATGTTTCATTTTTTGAACAGTTTTTTTAACTTGTAACTTCTTACTTTGTAATCAAAATGTCATAACTATAATATGTTATATTATTATATTTTTATAAATATATTATTTATAATTTTTATTTGTATAAAGAGAATGTAATTCCAGAGAGTGGAAATTGCATTCTAGACGTCTGAAGAATCTGGGACTCGCTTTTCAAAACCTAAATATTTTTGCAACTTGTCTTTTGTGTTTAGGCTATATGAACATTTCAGGGCATGTGATAGGAATATATGGGCCATTCTGCAGAATTGGTCCAAAGTCAGAGTTGGAAACGTCTTTTAAAAAAATGTCTTTTTCCAAAAAGTTTGGATGTATGCAAATTACATAATATCCAAGGTACACGTTTCTAGTAATTGTGCAGTTAATTCTCATATTATAGTTTTAGCAAGTTTTGGAATATTTGGCCTCTCACCAAATTTGTCACTACCAAAACACAGTAATATAATTTAATTAGAAGGGTTATATTGACCTGTTAAAATTTTCTTTACATCTAGATTGTAAATATATATATATATTTTTTTGTTATTTTAGTAACATTTTTTCAGAGGTAAATCCATAACAATTAAATTTGTAACAATATTTCAGGTGTAATTTATGAAATTTGTTGTGTTTTGAAACCAGTTTTTGGTTTGTAAAAGGCAAAAAGTTGATCATACTGATTTCAAAGTTAAATATTCATTAGTTTGAATATACAATAAACCAAAAACTATCATAACATCTTTGCTGATAATTCAATATACTTTATTTTATATAGTTAGCTACCACAGTTCTGAATAGTGGGATACATATAAAAACGAAATGTTACATAATAACTCCCAAAAAAGTGTGCAGAAAAAAGGTGTTCGGTAGTGACATTCCTTAAAGTTACACATATATTTCAGACTTTTGAACACATTTACCTCAAAATTATGAGACCTATCTACAGGAATATTACCTGATCATAAATTTATGGGTTTAGTTAAAATCAGTCTTGGCCAATAGACTAAAACATACACTGTTGCAGTAGTGGCATGAAAAATTGTTTTTTTTTTTTTCTTTTTTACATAAAGTTTCATAATTTACAAAGAATATATATATATATATATATATATATATATATATATATATATATATATATATATATATATATATACATATACATATATATATAATTTTTTTTTTGGATTTTGGACTAGAATAAAAAAGATACTTTTAAAAACAACAATAGAAAAAAAATACAAAAATTATTTCAATCAAATTTTTTCAAGTGTCAAGTTGAAATTTAGGGGTTAGGGTTCAGGACAGCCACTTCCCAATTGAAAGTACCCAATAAATGATGATTTTATATATTAAGCTTACTAATATTTGAAATATTATTATGGGTTTCAATAGATAATAGAAGGATCTTAATAAACATCTAAAATTTCAATACTTAAATCCTTTTTAAATGTGTTTTTTTGGTTGTGGGACAGCAGTTTGCATCAATTCTGTAGAATGGCCCATATAATATTCCCTTAAAAATTCAATGTGCATTTTCTGAAACAATGCCTTTTTGACAAACCAATTAAATTAGTCATCTTTGAGTCAAGGACATTACAATTGTATGAAGAATGAGTTTGCAGAAATGAAATCTGAATTTATTATCGCAGTCCATCTTGAAGGAGCTTCTTGATGTACTGAACACCCAACATCTGGCATCATCAGCATGGAGCTGATAGAGTCATTCATAATGAACCTCATTCTAAAAATCAACTTTTAACGACTGAGAACATCACAATGTCAAGTTGCCTCTCATCACTTGTGCAGCTCATTTGGGGGAAAACAATTTATAGAGCGATTGAGAGTTTGGGAAATCTGTTGTCTAGTAGCATAATGAAGTTAATGAACGTCATCAAGTTAATGAACGCAATGTGGAGTTTTTCATCACACTAGCTTTATTTGTACTGCGCTCGCTAATGAGAAAACGCAGTTAGAGCGATTCGGCGTTTGCTCCCTGTGGTGTGAAAAAGTTCAAGCCCCTTTAATAAACTGAGTGTAGATCTGTCGTGCTTTAGCACCGGATCCCTGTTGAGTTGTAGATAGGCAGTATTTCTCAACTGTGACTTTCTCCACTTGCCTTTTTCCACCTGGAAGATTTCAAGCTCTTTTTCATTCTAATTGCCTTGAAATCTAAATTTCATATCTCTAAACTGAAGATAAAAATGATCTTTTTGTACCTCATAGCTATATGTAAATCAGTTGCTTCAGTGTGCATGTGCATATATGCGTAATATCTAATTGGCAAATCTAAATGAAATATATGAAACGTATGTTTTAAAACAACTGGGTTTTATTGCAGATTCTCAAGTCATCCAGTGCTCAGTCACCAATCAAAGAACGAACCCGAGGCAAGTCTTTATCGCCGCGCCGCCGACCAGGCACCAGTCCCCAAAGACGCCAACACGTCCACAGAAGAGACAAATCGTAAGTAATGGACACTTTGATGTTTAGGAAACTCAGTTTTGAGAAATAAGCTGTGGAAAATATCCACTTGTGTGCAAGTCACTTGGTAGAAAAGTTTCTGTCAAGAAAATAAGTCGAAATTCAGTCATAAGCTGATTGGTGGTTTATCGGCAGTGACTCCTCATGGCTTGCATCAGCCCATGGAAGCTTAAAAAGTAATTACTTGGGTTGCATTTATTTAATGTTGACATTTTAGTGATTAGATGGCTTTTATTAATAATCTTCTGAAAATGAGCCATTCAGGGAGCGTTTACAATGAAGACGATTAAATCTGAGGTCACCAAGATGCTGCACTGCTAAATTTATTTAAAAAATTGATATATGTATGTTATACAGTTGAAGTCAAAAGTTTACACACCTTGCAAAATCTGCAAAATGTTGATTATTGTACAGAAATAAGGGGGGGGGGGGGGGGGTGAAAACTTTTGAACCGAATGAAGATGTGTGCATTTTTCTTATTTTGCCTAAATATCATAGTTTTTTTTTTTATTTAGTACTACCCTTCAGAAGCTACTTACATGTCTTCCCCCCCAGTATTTATTTATATATGAATAAGTTCTATATTACAGCACAGTATACTACCATTCAAAAGTTTGTGGTCAGTCAGATTTTTAATGATTTTAAAGAAGTCTCTTATGCTCATCAAGACTGCATTTATTCCGTCAAAAATACCATAAAACAGGAATATTATGAAATTCTATTAGGTTTCTGTTACTTTTTTGAAAGAAATTAATACTTTTATTCAGCAAGGATATGTTAAATTGTTTAAAAAAAAAAAAAGTTAAAGACTTGTATTGTTACAAAAGATTTTTATTTTGAATTCTGTTCTATTTTAATATGCATTCCGTTAAACCATAGCCTTTTGAAGATTAATAAAAATATTAGGCTGTTTCGCGATTCCTGTTTTTGTCATCGCCAAATTTGAGACAGAATTTAGTCAGAATTAAGATGTTTGTTGTTAAAGGGATAGTTCACCTTAAAATTAAAATTCTGTCATTAATTACTCACCCTCAAGTCATTCCAAACCTGTAAGACCTTCGTTCGTCTTCAAAACACAAATTAAGATATTTTTGATGAAATCTGAGAGCTCTCGGACCCTGCATAGACGGCAACACAACTGACGTTCAAGGCCCAGAAAGGTAGTAAGGACACTGTTGAATAAAGATGAGAAATTGTTGAATAAAGTCATTTTTGTTTTCTTTGTTCACAAAAAGTATTCTTATAGCTTCATAAAATTACAGTTGAACCACTGATGTCACATGGACTATTTTAACAATGTCCTTACAATCTTTCTGAGCCTTGAACATGTCAGTTGTGTTGCTGTCTATGCAGGGTCAGAAATCTTTAGGATCATCAAAAATATCTTAATTTGTGTTCTGAAGATAAACGGTCTTACGGGTAAGTACGGGAATTTTCATTTTTACTATCCCTTTAATATTAGATAGGCTATGAGTTAAAAATCATAAAACTGAGAGGGACATTTTTTTTAATTCGCACACTGCTCTTATCTATTTTTAGTTGCAAATGCAAGTGTAATGCTCACACTGTCAAGCCCTGTTGTTGAGCGGTCACAGAGTTACTGAACACTGATAAAGACACACATTGTCTCCTCATGTTTCATGTCAGTGCAGTGGCTTCAACCCTGTGCATTTTCATTAGAGCTTTGATGGTGACACTGTGAAGCAGGTGCTGGTAATCCGTTGATTAATCTCCTCTAGCAGCACACGGCTGGCCGCTTCTCGTGTTACTGAAGCACAGCCCTATTCCTCTCATCCCGGCGGTTGACTTACAGATTCAACGTTTCTATAGCAGCGCAGCGCAAGTACTAGCGGAGAAGCTCTTTTATTCTGTTGAGTGGAGCAGAAAGTCCCTTTTAGCACTGCTGATCACTTTACAAGTGAGACTTCGGGCTGCTTTTGTTTGCGGTGTTGAGGAAACAAGATTCCTTTCTTTTTAGTGCCGCCCTTGGGAAATATAGGCAGTGCACTGTATCTACTAGGAACAGAGTCATAAAAAGTGACAAAGTGTAGATAGCAAAGCTTCCTCTCTGGAAGAAGTTTTAGAAAGACATACACACAAAGGGTGTAGAAAAAAGACCTAGAGCAAGGAGTTAGCGCTAGTTAGTTAAGCAAAGTGGCATTTTTAAACACTTGCAGCTGATGTGACACTCTTTTACAGTCTGTACAAGCCACCCTCGGGCAGTACACTGGGTTGGCATTCGCTCTAATAGGATGTGAGTTCAATGCAGCAGCTGTGGTGGATGCGGGCTTCACTGACATGTCACACTGCAATGAAACCAATGAATAATCCTTCTGCATGAACATACAGTGATAATCAGAAGGTTCTGTTATGTTGTAGCATTTCAGAGCTCAGCGTTTGATTATGTAACTAAATCCTCTGATGCACCAGATCATGTTAAAGCTGGTGTGCTTTAGTGTGTAGGCATGTTTGTCAATGCCTGCCGAATTTTAGCTTGCGAATACTGTTGTGAACTTCAGGAAAGAGCAAAAGATTTCCCCATACAGAATTTGCAACAAGTTCAAGTTGGCTGTGTGTTGACAGAAAGCTGCTTGGTTACTTCACTGCACTATTGACAGTTGACTTTTTTTTTTTTTTTTGACTGGAAAATTTAATGACATGTCCTTACCTTGTGTTGAGACGCTACTGACATAACTACATTTTCAGTAGTCTGACAGTAGTTGTTTTCTAATTAGTGTAGGTTTTCCATTCACAGGCTAGTTTTGAGAAATAATAGTAGTCCAAATCGGTTATCTTTCTCGTATGTGACCCTGGACCACAAAAGCAGTCATAAGGGTCAATTTTTCAAAATTGAGATTTATGTATCATCTGAATGCTGAATAAATAAGCTTTCAATTGATGTATGGTTTAGTTAGGATAGAACAATATTTGGTGAGATACTACTATTTGAAAATCTGGAATCTTATTGTCTTCCCCTGCATTGGAGTCGAAACAATGGCGGTGGGACTGTTTACAGCTCACTCAGGGCGAGTTTATGTTTTGATGTCCATATATTCAAGAAATTACAGTGGCTGTAGCATTGTTGTCGTAAAGAAATGGCCAAATATTAAAGATTAAGTGGACATTTGAATTAAATGTTGTTAAGTCAATATTAAACAAGGATTAGATCACGCAGTGAAGTGTAAAAACAATCGTCAGGCCGTAGGTCTATTTTTGTTACCTCCAAACAAATAAATTATAATTATCCGATTACTCGATTAATCCTCAGAATAATCGTCAGATTAATCGATTATCTAAATAATCGTTAGTGACAGCCCTAAAAATTACTAAAATTTAAAATAAAATGTATGTAAAGCTATTTAGAACTATATAAAAAAAATTTAATTAACAAAAGCATTTCTTGTAATTCAAAATATTGAACAAATATTTAATAATAGTATAAAATAATACTAAAATAACACTGCTTATGGGACGGAAAATCATTTAGGATAAACTAATTTTCACCTAAATGAGTCAGACTTGCCATTTTAGTGAACTGGTTCATCCTCAATGATTCGATGGTCTTATGTAGTGTTCGAAAGTCCAGTTAATTCAAGTGAATCGATTCAATAAGTCAGTTCATATAAATTAACACACAGAAGACAGATTAAAAAAAAATTCACTGATTCAGATCCTTTTAGTTTTGTAGATTAGTGTGTTTTTGGTAACTTACCAACTAGGTAAACTTACCTTTTTAGGTTTCGATACCATAATTGAAATTGTTAATTAAATCAAAACCTCACATTTTAGTTGCATGCTCTTTAAAGTCTGTGTAAAATGATATTAAAAATGTGTTCTGAGTTTGTTACCCCACAGAAAAAAAATCCACAACACAAAAATGGTTTTAATGGTTTGACTCCACATTAATATAGTTCAGTCTTTGTAACATGTTTTCAGAAATACATTTCTAACATTTATAATGCGTTTAGAAACAATTCTCTGAAATGCCTTTACACTGACTTTAAGTAAGTCCTTGATGTTTTGAAATGAATTAAGATTGAATTCATTGACTGAAAAACACAGCAAGCCCCATTACAACCGTCAAAGACGCTCATCTAGACTATGTTTATGGTAAGCAATTTAAAAATACCACAGCAACGTCCCCTATGTGTGTTTAAGCTTGAACCATTGAGTTTTGTTTAATTACATGTTGTATTGTAGTACTGCTTTTGACAAGTCTAAAAAAAAAATCTTGATTGTTATGTCTCTCAATGCTGTAATTATTCAGTCAAACTAATGCACCTCTAAGATGATAGGATGAACAGCACAAGACATGAAACGATACCAAAGTTTAAACTTCAGATCTGTGGACCTCCTGCTTCCTGATCAGAGCTATTTTTGCTGTTCCATAGCACCTTCCTGTCACATGGTCTGAGATGTTAATTACCGAGCCCCACACATACACTAGTGTGCCAGGCAGGCAGCTGCTAAAACACACCACCCATTTAACGTCAGCATCACCCTCAATTACACCAAAGAACTGCACATGCATCTCTAGGCAGATGAGTTTGTTAATTCATTTACAGTGGAAGGAATTATGAAGTTACGAAATGAAGTCACGCTGAATCTGCTCTCCAACCCCCTGCAGTTTTGCAGTTGATGATTATGATGTTTTGCCACCATCAGAAAATCCCCTGCAGACATGCAGCATGTGACAGTCCCTGTAACATCTTGTACAAATACTACACCTCTTATACAAATACATCTCTTAAAGAGATAGTTCATCCAAAAATAAATATTCTGTCATTTTTTTTTACTCACTCTCATGTTGTTTCAAACCTGTATGGTGTGTATTATTTTATAGGATACAAAATGAGGCTTTGATGAAGAGTATTCATGTAATTAATTTAGATGTAACTTCCAATGTTAGGGGCATTACAAGCAACACGAGTTATGTAATCGGATTACTTTTTTCAAACAGCTAGTAAAGTCACGCATTACTTTTAAATTTACAAGAAAGTGTCTGAGTTACTTTTTCAAATAAGTAATGCGAGTTAGTTTGTTTTCCCATTTATTCACTGACACCTCTCCTGTCCTCGTGTTGAGTTAAATTCGAAGTGAGATGCAAAGGCACTTCTTTAAGGATGAGGCTTATTAATTTCACTTTTGGTGTGAAAGGTCCTTTACAGTTGTTTATAGTTGTTTTAAAAAAAATAAATAAGGAAGCCAAGCTCAGATGACAAAAGTAACTCAAAAGTAACGTGATGCATTACTTTCCATTACTTGAAGTAACACAATATGTGACCCTGGACCACAAAACCAGTCATAAGGGTACATTTTTTTTTTAAATTGAGATATTAAATTGCATAATCTGAAAGCTGAATAAACAAGCTTTCCATTGATGTATGGTTTGTTAGGATTGTTAGATAGGACAATATTTAACTGAGATATAACTATTTAAAAATCTGGAATCTGAGGGTGCAAAAAAAAAAAAAATTTAATATTGAGAAAATCATCTTTAATGTTGTCCAAATAAAGTTCTTAGCAATGCATGTTACTAATCAAAAATTAAGTTTTAATGTATGTAGGAAGTTTACAAAATATCTTCATGGAACATTATTTTACTTAATATCTTAATGATTTTTGGTATAAAAGAAAATCGATAATTTTGACCTATACAGTGTATCTTTAGCTATTGCTACAAATATACTCATGCTACTTAAGACTGGTTTTGTGGTCCATGATCATATATTGTAATGCATTACTTTTAAAAGGAACATTTTTTACAATACTCTGAAGTTACATGAAGTTACATTAATTTATCTTAAAATGAATCCAAATAACTTACTGAAATAGTTTAAACCATATACATTTATGTGAGGAACAGACCAAAATTGCCCAAAAAATTCTTAATTGTGTAAAACTTTTTTTTTTGTGTGTGTGTGTGTGTGTGTGTTATATGGAGGAAGTAACAGTTATAACAAAGCCATAATAATATGGCTTTGCAGAGACATGAGGGTAAATATTAACATAAATAATAAGTAAATAATGACAGAATTGACTTTTCGTGTAAACGGTTTCTTTAAAGTTGCAGTAAAGTGGAACCTCACTTAAAATTTGGCGTAGAATTTTTCACTCAGAAATTGCTATTAAAGGGTCATGAAACCCCAGACTGCTTTTTCTGAGATTTTAGTAGAGATGTTTGTGTTGCACATC
The DNA here is from genome assembly GCA_036247105.1 of Cirrhinus mrigala. Classification (NCBI taxonomy): domain Eukaryota; kingdom Metazoa; phylum Chordata; class Actinopteri; order Cypriniformes; family Cyprinidae; genus Cirrhinus; species Cirrhinus mrigala. Next base: position 25,924,943 of record CM070026.1, read on the forward strand.
ATAGATGAGAATGTTAGCATCCGTTCATTTTAACTGTTGGAGAAAACTGGTTAATTTTGAGCTTTTTTGCACTATTTTCATATTTCGGGTTTAAAATCTACATTGTGCTGACGTCACCGTTTGTGACGTATCAACGGACTATAGTACATTGATGACGCGTTAGCGTCTCATGACGTATCAACGGACTATAGTACATGAGAAGACGCTTTGCCTAATTATCAACAACGCTTCAGTCTGTGAGATTGCGTATATTAACTGAGAGAAACGTTCATGGATGAAGGAGAGTGTTTGTTTTTGTTTGCTTTGTAAGAGTTCGGCACAAACGCGATTCATTCATAAAGTGAGTGTAATACCGTTTTTTACAACTCCTTGACACAACCAATCAAAAGGATTATAAACGCAGCAAAATACGCCTTAAAAAGTTAATAGAGGTGCAACGGCACATTCATATATATGTTTTCGATGTAGAGTGCAAATGGCTGTGCATTTATTTGTGTTGTTAACTCAATGGGAGCGAAACGAAACTGTCTGAACCGTCTGAACCCAAAGTTGACTCTCTCCCCTCTTCCCCCTCTACTCCACAGCCCACCACACCCACTTTTGAAGCCTTTTTTAAAACTGTGGTGAGAACTAACCAGTGCTGAAACGGGGGTTTCGCGGCCCTTTAACTCTGACAATTAATTACAGGAAAATTGCCAGTAACACACTGAATTAAACATTACTTTTTAAAGTAGAAAGCCTGAAATAGCATTTAATTCTTAAATGTACTCCAGTGATCTGTTTTATTTACAAGTTTGACTTTTTTTTTTTTTCATAATTTGTGTTCTGAAGTTGAACAAAGGTCTTACAGGTTTGGAATGACATGAGGTTGAGTAATTAATGACAAAATTGAAATTTTTGGGTGAACTATCACTTTAATGATTGAAAAAAGTCCTGCATGCGTCACCAAAGAAAAAGTTTTATTTTCACTAGAAGATCCAGTTATGATGTTTTAATTAAAATTTTTTTAATTTAAGTTTTAAGACGATCAATAAATCGCATTTAAAAAACAGATAAAGTGAGTTTTCACTTCAAGCTCTGCAGTCCCATTCCCTGCTGTTTTTCTTGCCATATATTTGTCTGTCAATAAAGACCTGAAACACCCAGAAGATAAAATGAAAATATGCATCTGATTTGCCCAAGACTTTCCACATCAGAACTGTTGAGTGAACAGGGGCAGTTCCATAGGGGAAATGAAATTTAGCTCTGGTACAACAAATCTGCTCCTGCCCTTTTCCTGAATCTCCTCCCTGTCAAAGTGCATTATCTCTACTCTGGGCTATTTCTAACACACAGGATGTTTGCTTGTCTACAGGCTCACCCCCACCTCTTCTGTCTCCTCCTTTCAGTCGTCCTCAGATACCCACATAAAATGCACACAAACACTTTCAGTGCCCACTTTGTACATTTTGTACCCACCCACAGAGTTGGGAGTTTGCAACTTGAAAATCTTACCTAAAATTTGCTCTTTAACTGTCAAAAAAGTAGTGCATTGGGAACAATTCTAATATTAGACTAACTAGACTGTTAATAAATTTCTTTTTCATTCAAGAAGGATGCATAAAAATTACAGTAAAAAGCTGCATCACAGGAATAAACTACAGTTTTAAATTATACTTTACAGTATTACTGTTTTTACTTTTGTTTTTTGTTTTTTTTAATCGATTAAGTCTTGGTTAGCATAAGATACTTCTTTCGAAAACATTGTCTGTTTTGTGCCTTAGGGTTGAGTTATAAAAGTGTGTTGTTTGTTTTGACTAATCATAAGGCTGCTGTTGTGGTTTCCTGCAATGATCTATTTACATTTATTTTGTAACACTAATGTTTGCCTGAGAAATTTTCATTCTTAGTCATTTATAAAGGAAGGCATTATAAAAGGCAGAGCTGGAGCAGAGAGGACCCGTCTTGGCACTGCTGTGCGATTGATCGCCTGGTGTGGAAGCACCTGCTTCAAATAGCCAGCATCAGTCAAAAGAACATGGGGGCCTATTGATTTTTTTCAGAAGAGTAGTAGCATAAAAGTGAATGGTGGAAGGGGAAAATGTGATAGACCTTTGAAGGCAACAACAGTTACGGCGGTGCTGGAGGTCTGTGATGGAGCGCTTTGTTCTTCAGCAGCTCTGTGTGTTCTCAGCAGGACTGAAAGTGGAGGTTGAACATGAGTGTGATGTATTTCAGGAAGTAAACCTGTGGGATAAAAAAAAAAAAAGGTGTGAGATTCAAACTAGTAATAGACTAATACAGCGGTTAGTTCTGGTGTTTATCTAACAGCATTTGAAACTTTTAGTGTTTGTATCAATCCACTTGTCTGTGTTAACTAGACAGCTATAATAAAAGAAACTAGTTGGCTGTAACACAAATGTACACTACCAGTCAAAAGATTTTTAATGTTTTTAAAGAAGTCTCTTCTGCACACCAAGCTTGCATTTATTTGAGCCAAAGTACAGCAAAAACTATTTGCTATTTAAAATAACTGTTTTCTATTTGAATATATTTTAAAATGTAATTTATTCCTGTGATTTCAAGGCTGAATTTTTAGCATCATTACTCCAGTCTTCAGTGTCACATGATTCTTCAGAAATCATTCTAATATTATGATTTGCTGCTCAGAAAACATGTATTATTATGTTGAAAACAGCTAAGTAGAATTTTTTTCAGGTTTTTTTGATGAATGTTCAGAAGAAGGTTCAGAAGAATAGCATTTATCTGAAATAGAAATCATTTGTAACATTATAAATGTCTTTATTATCACTTTTGATCAATTTAAGACATCCTTGCTAAATAAAAGTATTCATTTTTAAAATTTCTTCTTCTAAAAAAAAAAAATAAAAAAAATAAAAACATATATATACTGACACCAGGCTTTTGAATGGTATAGTGTGTGTTGTTACAAAAGCTTTTTTATTTCAGATAAATGTTGATCTTTGGATCTTTCTATTCATCAAAGAATCCTGAAAAAAAATTTACTCAACTGTTTTAAATATTGATAATAAAAAATGTTTCTTAAACAGCAAATCAGCATTTTAGAATGATTTCTAAAGGATCATGTGACACTGAAGACTGGAGTAATGATGCTGAAAATTTTGCTTTGATCACAGGAATAAGTTACATTTTAAAATGTATTAAAATAGAAAGCAGTTATTTTAAAAAGTAAAAATATTTCACAATATTACTGCTTTTGCTGTATTTTGTATCAAATAAATGCAGGCTTGGTGAGCAGAAGAGAATTAAAAAAAAAAAAACATTAAAAATCTGTTCAAAAAGTTTTGACTGGTAGTGTATTAAATTGTTTAAAGGTGATCCATTTCTATTTCAAATGAATTCAGTTCTGTTCTTTTGAAGTTTCTATTTGTCAAAGAATCCTGAAAAGTTTCCACAAAATATTAAGCAGCTCGACTGTTTTCAACATTGATAATAAATGTTTCTTGAGCAGCAAATCAGGATATTAGAATTATTTCTAAAGGATCATGTAAGATTAAAGACTGGAGTTATGTTGCTGAAAATTCGGCTTTTCCAACACAGGAATAAATTACATTTTAAATATTTATTAAAATAGAAAAGTTATTTTAAATGGTAATAATATTTTACAATATTATGTTTTTATATTATATTTTTATTTTATTCATATAATTGACCCCAAACTTTTGAATGGTAATGCATATCAATACATGGTTTATTTTAGATTTTTATAATTTTTTTTTTACATTATTATTATTTTTCATTTATTATTTTAATATTAATTTATACGATACTATAAAAATGCTGGGTAAAATATGGACAAACTCAGCGACTGGGTTGTTTTGACCCCGCAGTTTGGTTAAATGTTTAACCTAACCGTCTGGGTAGTTTTATTTAACTCAACTATTATTTAAAAATCACTATATGGCTGGCTTACAATGAACCCAAAATAGGTTCAATCAGACAAAATTACTAGAGGCATCAACAATAATAAAAAGGTGAACATTTATTAATAAGCAATTTTTTATGATTTATTGAATTCATTTATCGAACATATTAATACATGTTAATTTCCAATCTATTTTAGGTTCATTTTAAGCAAGAAATAAGTAATATAAATTTTTAAAATATAGATTTCTGTTGATTTCATATTATATATTTATTTTACATTTTACATGTTATATTTATTTTTATGTTTTGGCCTTTGTACGCTGTTTTACGGAGCTGGTTCGTTCTGCTCTAATACATTTAATCCAAAAGTTTTAGCATAATTATCATTATGCAACAATAATCTCTAAAAATAAAACTAACATAAACATGTTTTTTTTTTTTTTTTTTTTTTGCAGGCCAGCAGCACTGGACAGAAAACCGGCAGAGCTCAGCACTCTCAGTGACGGCTACCAGATCCGCATCTGAGACACTAAATGTACCAGCTTTATCCTCCACACGTCCTCCCTCAGTCAGATCCACAGATGATGTTTTTAAACACTATTTAATGCACACTGTCAACTGTACAGCATATTCAGCATATTTATAGTTGTACTTTCGTGTTAGAAGGAAATTGGCTTAAAAACGATTTAAAAAAAAATGTTTTTAACAGAATATGATATTCCTTTTCCAGCCATATTTTTTTTTTTATAGTGGAAAGTTTAAGACTGAAGGATATCAACTTTGCTTTAAAACAGTTTTTACCCCAGTAATTGTCAAGCATTTCAGAAGACATTGTAAACTGACTGAAATATTCAAGCAAATATGGAAAATGTGGGGAAAAGGCTCTATTTTTGGACAGAATCTCCACTAGTGGTGAGAGCTGGAGTGTAAAATGATTGTGCTTGGCGGAGAGACGTAGACCTCAGTGCCTCGTGCTGTGGTGATGGTAGTTTTGGAGGCTGACTGGCCCAGAGGAGAGACAAGCTTTTTGCCAGAGGCGCAAGGACACAAGGGACCTAAGCTTCAGAGAGCTACTCATTCTGCCCACAAGAACTGTATTCAATCCACTTTACTTTTTTTGTCACCTGCATATAATCCCAAACACTCCTGTGACGTGGATGGAATGGACGTGATTTATCGACCTTAAGGTTTGACGTTACCTTACATTTGAAGGCTTTGTACTGTTTTTATTTTCTCATAAAATTTCGTGGTTGCAGTTGTAGAAAAATAGTTTAATTTTTTTTTAAGTATTTAAACATTTTTTTTCCTGTTTGTTTAACCAGTACAGTATTTTGTGGTTTTATGTACACTAGCAGTCAAAAGTTTTTGAACAGTAAGATTTTTAATGTTTTTTCTGCTCACCAAGCCTGCATTTATTTGATCCAAAGTAAAACAGTAAAATTTTGAAATATATTTACTGTTTAAAATAACCATTTTCTATTTGAATATATTTTAAAATGTAATTTATTCCTGTGACCAAATCTACATTTTCAGCATGATTACTTTCTAAAATGTCAATTTGCTGTACAAGAAACATTTTTATTGTTATTGTTATCGATATTTAAAACAGTTGAGTTTCCAGGATTCTTTGAATAGAAAGATCCAAAAATCAGCATTTATCTGAAATAAAAAGCTTTTGTGACATTATACACTATAGCATTCAAAAGCGTGGAGTTAGTATATTTATTATTTTTGGGGTGGGGGGAGAGGGAAATTATAGAAATTAATACTTTCATTTAGCAAGGCTGCTTTAAATTGATGAAAAGTGATGATAAAGACATTTATAATATTACAGAAGCTTTTTATTTAAAATAAATGCTGTTCTTCTGAACTTTCTATTCATCAAAGAAACCTGAAAAAAAACTCAACATAATAACGATAAAGCAGCAAATCAGAATATTAGAATGATTATGTGACTGGAGTAATGATTCTAAAAAATTCAGCTTTGAAATCACAGGAATAAATTACATTTCAAAATATATTCGAATAGAAAACAGTTATTTTAAATAGTACAAATATTTCAAAATGTTACTGTTTCTGCTGTACTTCAAATCAAATAAATGCAGGCTTGGTGAGCAGACAAGACTTCTTTAAAAACAATCTTACTGTTCAAAAACTTTTGACTGGTAGTGTATTTTTTTTTTTTTTTTTTTTTTTAAACAAAATTTCTCAGAGGTGTGGAAGTTGATGTGCTATTGATTGACCCATCTGTTGCAAATAATCCTAAATTTTCCACACATTTTGCTTTCTAAACTTTGCTGCGAGCAAATGCAAAATGCATTGAAATATTTTTTTATAATATGAAGTGGGAGGGAAAACTGTTATCTCAATGCTTTGGACAACAAATGCGAAGTTTCTTCAGAGAATGCAAAAAAGAATTTAAATGAACCGTTTTCCTCCCGTCTCGTATTACAATGTCCCCTTATAGGGAACACAAAAATACTCTAAATATCATCTCTTTATCAACAGCATATCGCTTTGAATTTTCTCACCTCATGAGATTAAGCTATGCACGCGGAGAAGGTCTGCGGATCCGTCCTTTTTGACAGCAGACCTGTCTTTAAAACTGTAGCAGTGACATTGTTAGCAATTCTACATGGGTTTTATGAGCGGTTCCTCTCTGAACGATGTTTATAGGGTGCTGATGACTAAACTACCACATTATAGCTCATTCTGCCTTGTAATTGGTACCAGCTTTCTATCAAAAGCTACTAAACCACACAAGTGCCAGATCATTGAGTATGTCCAACTCATCCTCAGTCACATGAAGATGAAAGATCATTTGTAACGTACCTTGTTGAATTGCTCTGACGCTTTATGGGAGAAAAGCGGTCTGTGGCTAATTTGGTGTGTGAAGAACACCACATTGTTACAGATTTCTATCATTTATAACGTGTTTGGTAACTAATGTGTGAAATTGTGAGTGAAACTTTTTATGGCAGACAAAGAACAAGTATTAGTTTGAAAATGGCTTTCTGGTTTTAAGGAAATGCAATGATCTCTCCTCAAAGGTGCTAAGATGAGACATTTTACCAGTTATCATAAAATTCAACATGAGTTTTATGATTAAAGAGCACATTAAACTGACGTTTCTGTAGCACAATTATTAGGAACTGAATTCATCTCAAATACAAGATAACTTCAATTTACAAGGTGAAATGAATATTCATGAGATTATAGATGTTTTTGTGGAATTTTAACCTTTCCATGTCTTAAATGCGGACTTGTCCGAAAATACAATCAATTTTGATGAATAATAGCCTAAGTAATCAAGAGAAAAATGTTTTTCTTAGTGCGAATGTTAATGACGTGACTTTCTGTTATGAAGACCTCAACTCAAACTTGTCCTCAGTTTTCAGTTCATATTTTTCACATTATAAATGTATCGCCTAAAGGACTTTATAAAATTCAATTAACCCTCAACTGTTTTATACACATTTTCCATACCTTTTACCACAGCTTGCACCATCAATCCTCCTTTCTATCATACATTTGTTGCTGGGTTGCCTCAGTTTTCTCATGATGAAACATAAATGTAATTTGTTCATCCCTCTGTAGCATGTTTTAATAAAAGTTGTTTTTCTGTAAATCTGTAGTGATTGGATGTTCACTGTGCTCATTTACACGGTTTTCTGAAATACTTGATTCTGATTGAAATACTTGGTTGATACCTGGTCTGACATAACGCAACCAGCACCATCTTTCGTCCCAATTATTGATTGTAGTGAAAACTAGATAGTAAAGTTTGGAGACAAACTTTGAAATTGGTGAAATTTTGAGAAATCCAGGCCAGAAAGTTTTAAAAGTTTTAAAAAGTTGTAATAGTTTGACGCTTTCTTAGTTTGAAATAATTAAAATTGTTTGAAAGATTAAAGTCAGAATGTTTTCAAAGCAATACGATCTATTAGAAAAACTGACAGACAGATTCTAGGGTTGCTATGCGGTTGCTAGGGTGTTATTAGCACGTTGTTAGCATGATTAGCAAGTTACCAGCATGTTGTTAGTATGATTACCAAGTTACTAGCATGTTTTTAAAATGTGCTAGAATGTTACTAGCATGTTGTTAGCATGATTAACAAGTTACTAGCATTTACCTAGCATGTTTCTAACATGATTAGCATATTGTTAGCATTATATTATGGTTAACAAGTTACTTGCATATTGTTCGCATAATTAACAAGTTACTAGCATGTTGCTAACGTGTTTTTAACATGATTAGCAAGCTATTAGCAGGATTCTATTATGATTAGCATGTTACTAGCATTTACAAGTCACTAGCAAGTTTAACATGATTAACATTTTGCTACACATTGCTAACATTATTAGCATGTTGTTAGCATGATGAGAAAGTTAACAGCATATTGCTATTCATGTTTATAGCATGATTGACAAGTTACTTACATGTTGCTGGGGTGTTTCTAACATGATTAGCAATTTACTAGCATGTTGCTAGCATGTTTCTAACATGACTGACAAGTTACTAGCATGATTAGCAAGTTACTAGCATGTTAGCATGATTAACATTTTATTAAGACGATTTTATTAACACGATTATATTATAAGCAAGTTACTAGCATATTTGTAACATAATTAGATAGTTATTAACATGTTGCTAACATGTTTTTAACATGACTAACAAATTATTAGAATGATTCTGTTAAGATTAACATGTTATTAGCATGTTGCTAGCATGTTTACCGTGATTAACATGATTTGCCAACATGATTAAACATGTTAACGTGATGAACAAGTCATTTCTAACATCTTTCTAGCATGATTAACATGTTACTAGCACATTGTTAACATGAGTAGCAATTTACTGTCAAATTGTTAGCATGATTAGCAATTTTCTAACATGATTATCAAGTTAATAGCATGATTCTATTATGATTAGCAAGTTACTAGCATGTTGCATGTTTCTAACATGATTAGCAATTTATTAGCATGTTGCTAGCATGTTTCTAACATGATTGACAAGTTACTAGCATGTTGCTAACATGTTTCTTGCATGATTAGCAAGTTACTAGCATGCTGCATGATTAACATTTTATTAAGACGATTTTATTATTTTATTAAGACGATTTTATTATTTTCTAACATGATTATCAAGTTAATAGCATGATTCTATTATGATTAGCAAGTTACTAGCATGTTAGCATGATTAACATTTTATTAAGACAATTTTATTAACACGATTATATTATAAGCAAGTTACTAGCATATTTGTCACATAATTAGATAGTTATTAACATGTTGCTAACATGTTTTTAACATGACTAACAAATTATTAGCATGATTCTATTATGATTAACATTTTGTTAACATGATTAACAAGTTATTAGCATGTTGCTAGCATGTTTAACGTGATTAACATGATTTGCCAACATGATTAAACATGTTAACATGATGAACAAGTCATTTCTAACATCTTTCTAGCATGATTAACATGTTACTAGCACATTGTTAGCATGATTAGCAATTTTCTAACATGTTTATCAAGTTAATAGCATGATTCTATTATGATTAGCAAGTTACTAGCATGTTGCATGTTTCTAACATGATTAGCATGTTACTAACATGATTCTATTATGATCAACAAGTTACTAGCATGTTTCTAGCATGATGTTATCATTAGCAAATAACTAGCATGTTGCATGTTTCTAGCATGATTAGCAAGTTCCCTGATGAAAAACCAACATATGCTGGTAGCTATGTTTTAATGCTGGTTTAAGCTGGTCATGTTGCTAGTCAAGGACCAGACTAGCATGTTACTAGCATTAACAAGTTACTAACATTTTACTAGCATGATTAGCAAGTTATAAACATGTTGCTAACATGATTAACATGTAACTAGCATATTGTTGGCATGATTACTGTAACTGTTTTTGATATTGTAAAGTGACCTTGAGTTTGTAGAAAGGTTATATAAAATAAATGTATTTTATAATAGTTTATAATAAGGGGGGTAAGAGCTGCTCTTGCAAAAGAGAAGCTTTGAGATTAAACCAGGTGATGTAACATCAGTGTTGCCCTAAATCTCACTGCCACAGTTACAGAACCCAGCCTAAGTGAAGTCTTTATGCACGGAGGGAATATGCCCACGTTAATCTGCTTACAAAGACAGCGTCACACAGGAATAGAGCCGCGGCGGATTTACCAAAAATCCTTCATTTTTCATCTCTTCTCCCAAGATAAAAAGGTCTCCTAGAACACCCACCATTGTCTAACGCCTAGAGAGAATATCCCGGGTCGGTCAAAGAACACTCTGTTGAATTTCAACGTCTTATCATCTGGATTTTAATAATCCAGAAAAAGCGCTGAATTCTTTGTAAATCCTTAGAAATCGACCTCAGAAAGTAACTGCTTCTGTCAGCAAGTTTTCCCTTCACTTTCAGAATATATTTTCGAGCTGTGCTGTACATGGCATTTGCAGTCATACAAGAATGACTGTGGGAACAGGCTAGAAACCTAACCAAAATAAAATAAAAAAAAATGTTAAACTTATTTTTATTGTCTAGTTGCCAACATTCAAATTACAAAAATTTGCTAAAACGTTAAAGTAAAAATGAAAACGGAAATAAAAAAGAATAATAACAAAAGATAATATCTGATACTAAAATAAAATTTAAAAAAATGTTAGAATTGTTTTTATTATCTACTTATTATCCAACATTTCTCATTTTCATTCAACTAAAACGGAAATAAAAATTAATAAAAAAAAAATAGACATTTAAAAAAAAGAAAAAAAAAATTACTAAAACCTTAAAATAAAAATGACAACGGAAATAAAAAAAAATTGAAATATAAAAATATCAAAATAAAAAAGTCTGATTTTAAAATAAAATAAAATCTTAAACTTATTTTTATTATCTATTTGTCAACATTTCTCATTTTCATTCAACTACAACAACTAAAACTGAAAAAAAAAAAAAAAAAAAACATTTTAAAGACAATTTTAAAAATAAATAAATCAATAAATAAAAATTACAAAACAAATACTAAAACCTTAAAATAAAAATGAAAACAGAGCTCAAAAATAATTTAAAATATAAAAAACTATAATAATATCTCATACAAAAATAAAATAAAAAAAATCTAAAACTTATTTTTAATCTAGTTGCCAACATTTCTAAACTGAAGAAACTAAAACTAAAATAAAAATTAATTTAAAATGTTAAAGACATATATTTGAAAAAAAAGACAAAAAAAATACTAAAACCTTAAAATAAAAATGAAAATGGAAATAGAAAACAATTGTTACTATAAAAAACTATAATAGTATCCGATACTAAAATAAAATACAAAAATCTTAAACTTATTATCATCATCTAGTTGTCAGCATTTCTCATTTTCATTGACCTAAAAACTGAAATAAAAATGTATAAAAAAATGTGAAGACAAAAAAAAATAAAACAATGACAAAAAAATTCATAAAACCTTAAAATTAAATTGAACACAGAAATAAAAAATGTAAATATATATAAAAACTATAATAGTATCTGATACTAAAAATAACAACTGCTATTACCTTGCATATTACCTAAAATGCACATATTTTACATTTTTCACATTTAAAAATAACTGAATTATAAATTACATCAGCAAAACAATTTGAAAAAAGAACTTCTCTGTACTTCTTGCTTTAATGACCCTACTGTACTTTTTTGCTAAAGAGCACCACCACAAAATACAACACAAATATCAGCTTGAAGATAAAATCATTTATTTTTCACCTTTTTATAATCTTTAAAAGGATGAAATCTGAAATAGTTACCTTGTAAAACCTTGAACATAAAAAAATATTAACATCCTCAATGAAATGACTCGCTTCGTGTCAAAGCTGCCATATTTCTTCATAAAACATCCCTAATTTATTGTACAGCGTCACAATCCCACAATGCACTGGGTAAATCAGTTACCCATAACTTAGACAAGTTCCACTTCTGTTTCAAGTTAGTTACAGACTGTCTCAAGAACATGTAAGTCATTTTTTGCTGGTGTGAAACATAACTGTTTTTTTTTTTTCTGTTTTTTTTAAACAAACATATTAAAGGTTGTATGATACTCGTAAACACCTTTGTTCTGTCAGCCATCAGCTCGAGGATGCAGACGGAAGCGTGTCAGCAGTGGCAGGTGGTCAGAGGAGTTGTGCTGGTTGGGAAGACCGTTAACCTTTTGAAGTTCATCTTCCCCCACCAGACCTAACCTTCCCAGCAGCTGCAGACCCTTCTCTGGTGGCACACTGCATTCTGGGTAAAAGCAAGGAAGGGGAAAAAACAGTGCCATGGTTACCAGCAGCAGCAGAAATTACGCTGTTGAATGTACTGCACTGCAGCAAACTGCAGCTTCACAGGTCACATGATTACAGGAGCAGTGATGTAACATGTACATTGATAGTCCAGTGGCATCAGCTTCTACATTGAGGATACTTAAAGGAATAGTTCACCCTAAAATTAAAATTTGCTGAAAATGTATTCACTCTCAGGCTATTGAAGATGTAGATGAGTTTGTTTAATTGGAATAGATTTGGTGAAATTTACAATTTCACTTGCTCGCCAATGGATCCTCTGTAGTGAATGGGTGCCGTCAGAATGAGAGTCCAAACAGCTGATAAATACATCATGATAATCCACAAAAAATCCACTATCCAATAATCTAACATTTTATCATTTGAAAAGCTGCTTGTTTATAAACAAATCCATAATTAAGGTGTTTTTCATTTCCAACAAGTCCTTTATTCATAATATTGCTTTTTTCAGTGACAAACTGCTTTGTCTGAATGAGGATAGAAATATGCACACACCGCTTACAAGCAAAAACCAAAACCAAACAGTTCTAATCAAAAACACTACCGGTCAAAAGTTTTTGAACTGTAAAATGTCTTTTTTTTTTTTAAATAAGTCTCTTCTGCTCACCAAGCCTGCATTTATTTGATCCAAAGTATAGCAAAAACAGTCCAAATTTTAAATATAATTTCTATATAAAATAACTGCTTTCTGTTTGAATACATTTTAAAATGTATTTTATTTTTGTGCTTTCAAAGCTGAATATTTAGCATCATTACTCTAGTCACATGATCTTTCAGAAATCATTCCAATATTCTGATTTGCTTGATGAATATAAAGTTCATAAGAACAGCATTTATCTGAAACAGAAATCTTTTCTAACAATGTAAATGTCTTCATCACCATTTTTGATTAATTTAAAGCATTCTTGCTAAATAAAAGTATTAATTTCTATAATTTCTTTCCCCCCAAAAAATGTAAAATAATAATAATAATAAAACCTCACTCTTGCTCTCAAGCTTTTGAATGATATAGTCTATAATGTTACAAATAATGTTGTTTATTTCAGATAAATGCTGATCTTTGGATCCTTCTATTCATCAAAGAATCCTGAAAAAATGTACTCAGCTGTTTTAAATATTGATAATAATAATAATAATAAAATGTTTAACACTGAAGACTGGAGTAATGATTTAGCTTTGATCATATTAATAAATTACATTTTAAAATATATTAAAATAGAAAGCAGTTATTTTAAATAGTAAAAATATTTCGCAAAATTACTATTTTTGCTGTATTTTGGATTAAATAAATGGAGGCTTGGTTAGTTCTTTAAAAAAAAAAAAAAAAACAAATCTTAAAAATCTTACTGTTCAAAAACGTTTGACTGGTAGCGTATATTAGTTGATTTTGATGTAAAAAGACAACAGGGGATGGACTTTTTCACTGGAGTAAGTGTTATTATGGACATTTTTAACACAAGCGGCAGTTAAAAGTTAAAAGGATAATGGATGATGGATTTTTCTAGTGTAAACGTGTAGCTTTTCACTTCACAAGATATTAATTGATTGACTGGAGTTGTGTAGATTCATTCTCATTCTGATGGTACCCATTCACTGTAAAGGACCCAATGGTGAAGCATTTCCAAGAACCTTAAAAGAGAATAGTAGTAATATAATGGTCAAACCTGCTTGAGCAATCACATCCCCCAGAGCTGCAGAGTAGAAGATATAATCAACGGTGATGGCTGTCCGTGAGTGGCATGTGGTGATCTCAGGTTGACCGCTCTCTTTCAGGTAGTGGGAGTATGCAGATGTCAGCTTCAAACAGTGCTCAATGCTAGGCTTGGCAAAACTACAGACAAAGAAAAGAATAATTACTGTTAGAATTTAAAGATCAACTTGCCGAGATCCTTCACAGGACTTAAATGGGGCACTTCACTTGGAGCTGTCCAATCTCTTCACCTTAAATTTGCTGAACAGCACTGACTGTCAAGTCAGCTTGGTTTTAAAATGCTGACAGCCGAGGAACACAAAAGATCTATATAAACTAGCGCTAAGGAGTTGGAATATTGTAGTACTTTTATCAATGCGACTGGCATGTAGGGTTGCCAGGTTTTCACAACAATACCCACCCAATTGCTACTCAAAACTAGCCCAAAAGTTAGCCCAATTCTGTTTCAAGGAGGGGGTTCCCAGGTAAAATCACGTTCCGGGTTTTTTTTTTTTTTTTGGCGGGCTTCCCCTGGTAAAATTAGCACGCCAGGGGCTAAATATTACATTACTGGGGTTGTTTCAGCCCGCAGACATGAAAAACAACCCGCAGCAACAGTATGAAAGTAGCCCATTTCCACAGACTTGGCAACACTAATGGCATGACTGAAACTGTAGAGATATGAATTTATATTTACCCATCCAGTTCTGCCTGCTCCAAATCCTGCGTATCAGAATCTGTGAAAAGAATTTAAACTAAATGTTAGAATGAAATCTAATGTAAGGTATTCTAGAATGCCATTACAGCTGAGACTGCCTCAATATTACTGTATAAAAAAATAATAAGACTAAATTTTAGATCTGCTTTTAAAGTGGCCCAAAAAATTATTCATACACTTAAGCCACACTTAAAAATGTATACTGCCGTTCAAAAGTTTGGGATCTGTAAAATGTTTAATTTTAAAATTTCTTATGCTCATCAAGGCTGCATTTACTTATCAAAAATACAGAAAAAAATGGTAATATTGTAAAATATTGTTACAGTTTAAAATAATAGTTTTCTAGTTTAATATATTTAAAAATATAATTTATTCCTGTGATGCAAAGCTGAATTTTCAGCATCATTACTCCAGTCATCAATGTCACATGATCCTTGAGAAATCATTCTATTATGCTGATTTATTGTCAGAAACTGTTGTTTTTAAAACTGTTCGCAACCTGTAATTCTTTTTTCAGGATTCTTTGATGAATAAATAGTTCTAAAGAACAGCATTTATTCAAAATAATAAGTCATTGCTATCACTTTTTATCAGCTTAACCCATCCTTGGTGAAATAAAGTATTAATTTCTTTAAAAAAATGTATAAATAAAAAAAGAATAAAAATGTACTGACTGCAAACTTTTAAATAGTTTATGTTGTTACAAAAGGTTTTAAATTAATGCTGTTCTTTTTATGTATTATAGAATTCTGAAATTATCACAAAAAAAAAGTATAACTGTTTTCAACATTGATAACAAATCAGCATATTAGAATGATTTCTGAAGGATCATGTGACACTGAAGACTGGAATAATGAAGCTTTGCCATCAGAAATAAATTACATTCTAAAATAGAAAACGGTTATTTTATTTCACAATATTACTATTTTGACTAATAAATGCAGGAAAGAGTAAGAGACTTCTTTCAAATACATCTGAAGAGTACATATAGTGATCATTAGAAATAACATTTCAACACATTGTGAACATAATGTTAGATGATTTATCCATCAACATTTCTAAATGTTTTTGCCAATTATTATCCAATTAGTGTCTGTTATAATAAGGGCTGAAAGGTGACCTGTTGTTTGGCTTTCAAACTGGCACTGCTGAGAGATGCCCAGACTTCTGGGCCAAATTGGCACATTTAGAATACGCTGACCCCTTGGGTTCTCCTCCTGTCCTGACACCTACAAAATCAACAAGTCACACAATTTACGACGCCAAAACTGCGCCAGAAAAAAAAACAGAGTGAGGAAATGTTTCAAGATTCTCTACCTTTCCAATAGGTAAGCCATCATATTCCAGTCTGCTGTCCCTAATGAAGTGATACAGTGGAGACCAGGGAACGGAGTTAAAATCCCCACAGAGCAACACAGGACAAACGCTGCTGTCAGGTAACTGGGCCACCCGGCTTATCTCTGCCAGCAGCATAGCCAGCTGGGCCAGTTTAATGTCCCCACGTCTAGGGTTATACAGTAAATGCGTATTGGCCACACAGATGTTGGTGAGGGAGCTATGGGGATCAATGGGCCGCAGCAACACAATCAGGCCCACGTTATCACGGTCCAGTAGAGGGACGCCACGCCGGAAATACTCCACAGGGTGACAGGAGACCAAAGAGAAGCGCTCGCGTTTGAAGACCACAGCACAGCCGTCAGGCTTCAGTCCCGTTCGCCGTTTGTATTCACAATGATAGCCTGTTTAAAGGGCAAATCGCAGCATTACTTATACTGTTTATTTTCATATATGTGACCCTGGATCACAAAACCAGTCGTAAGTAGCACAGGTATATTTGTAGCAATAGCCAACAATCCACTGTATGGGTCAAAATAATCAATTTTTCTTTTATGCTAAAAATCATTAGGATATTAAGTAAAGATCATGTTCCATAAAGATATTTTGTACGTTTCCTACCGTAAATATATCAAAACTTAATTTTTGATTAGTAATATGCATTGCTAAGAACTTCATTTGGACAACTTTAAAGGCGATTTTCTAAATATTTTAATTTTTGGCACCCTCAGATTCCAGATTTTCAAATAGTTGTATCTCGGGCAAATATTGCCCTATCCTAACAAACCATACATCAGTGGAAAGATTATTCATAGAGCTTTCAGATGTATAAATGTATAAATCTCAATTTTTTAAAAAAACTGACCCTTATGACTGGTTTTGTGGTCCAGGATTATATATATATATATATATATATATATATATATATATATATATATATATATATATATAAATAAAAGTCAATATATTGTTTTTAAAAGTTATTTTGCATTTTATCTTGCAATCTAATTAACATTTTCACATTACAATAACATAATATTTCTTTTTTAATTAATCATGGAAATGTACAAAAAAAAAAAAAAAAAAACACCATCATTGGGATATATTACATTTTAAAATATTAAAATATTAAAATAAAGCCATTTCAAATTGTGATACTATTTCACAATTTTACTGTCTTTTTGATCTAACAGAAATAAAAAAATACTTTTGTACAGTAGTGTAAATTTAAAGAAAATATTTTGAATGATATATATCATCTAAAATCCTTAACAAGTAAATCGAGTACCTAAAGATTCTAGTGAGGGTTTAATTTGTTGCTTGAAGTGGTCCTCTTGCACCTCCTGCAGGCACATTATCTATAGAAAAAGTTATTGCAGATATTTAAGGAAATCATCTGCTCTTATTTTCTAAACAAAACAGATAAATAGCATAAACAGAGCATTGTTCTACAATTCATTCACAATAGGCCCATTCACTTACATCAGCACTGTGCTTTTCCAGCTCTTTGATGATGTTTGGATACCTATGGCGCCAGTCCAGAATTGGAGGATGGCAGTGTCTGTAAAGGTATGTGTTATCACATAGCAGATCTTGCGAGAGGATATTGTAGGACATCACAGAGAAATCAAACGGCCATTTTTGTTTTCCTTTTACAGACTGTGCAGCATTACAGAGGTGAGAAAGATCCTCCCAGTGTCTCTTCAACTCTGTGAAGGTAAAACACAGTGGATTTGGCTTGTTATGGACAACTACATAAGTAACAATACCAATACATTAATAGAAATTAAAATTTGCATCCAAATCATTCACCTGGTGTGGCTGGAGATGGAAGTTCTCCAGGAGGAACTGGCATGCCGGTTACATTACGTAGCCATTCAGGACTTCCTTTTGGACTCCTGCTGCCTTTTGGAGGTGAACGTTCAGGTGAGCGCTGAGATTTTTCCCCTGCTGGCCTTCCGTCTGCACTCTTCCTTCTTTTCTGCGGTGGCTCGCTGTTAGAGCGGTCCATCAGACCTGCAGAAATCTGAAGTCCTCGTCTGGGTTGAGTGTGTGGCACTATTCCAGTTTGCCTCCAGGAGCTCCACCTGTATGGATCTGGAGGTCTCGTGGGCCTGTTGGAGGGATGTCTGACAGTGCTGAAGGAGGACGAGGGATGCGATAGGTGGGATGGATGTCTCAACCATAAATGATGAGGCTGATACCAGTGTCTCCAGTGGTAGTAAATGGTCTGAGCTGGCGGAAAGCCCACTGTGCTCAGGTAACGGCCAAACATGGGATGACTGCAAGAGGAAAGAAAAACTCATTTCTTTAAACTACAGAAATATTTACCATGGTTTTACTATGGAAACACTAACTGAAGTTAATTGTAGGATCAATGGAAATATCTATTAAGACTTCTGAATATGGCAGTTAGGGTTTGTGAATGTCTGTTATCCAACTATTCTTTTCAAAATACTATTTATTTGAATAAAAATAATATAAAATGTAGCAGAGAGCATAAAGCAAATCAACATATTCTGAAATGAAATACATCAAGAAATGTTGGAGTCAATAAATATAAGCATAATGAAAGTTAGTATAAAACAAACAAACAAACAGCGTGTGAAATGTAAAATGAAGTGGCCTGAAATACCACATGACATTTCATTGTACTTTTATTTATCTATCGTAACATTCTATGATGTATTTAAAAATTAAAACCCTCCATATTTACGTTATGTTAGAATAATAAATAAAATAATAAAACAGTTAGTACTATAACGCAGTTTAGCTTTGAATACAGTCAGCAGCACAGGCAAATCTCACAATATCAACTTACTTTGGAGAAACTCCTGGTCTGACATAGTTAACATTCGTGCGTCGAGACATGTACCGTCCTCTTATCGTAAAACTACACTTTCTGGCAGCATCTTTGCTGAGTAAAACTTAAAAATATTGTCAAAACATGTCTACTGTTAGCTGTTACTGTTACATGCTAGCAAAACAGACACAGATGTGATGGCGTTTGAATATGACGTCACTAGACATGTCCGAATCGTTCTTTTGAGTCGAATCTTTTCTATGAATCACTACGAGCCGAGAACCGACGAAGTGAGTCGACGCTTGTTTGGTGTGCAACGATGAGGATTTGAGTGAAGACGCGAAAAGTAAGTTAATAACGAATGAAAAAAAAAAAATACTACCACTCATTGTAGGTCAGTTTTATATACACACCAAAGAGAGTTGGTATTAATTTACATTTATGCATTTTGGCAGACTATTTCACAGTATGGTTCTTTGCGATTTAAATCCTTGGCGTCGGCGTACACGTTTACGAATTCAGTTTATTTATACACTACCAGTCAAAAGTTTTTGAACGGTAACATTTTTTTTTTTTTTTTTTAAATAGCCTGCATTTATTTGATCCAAAGTACAGCAAAGACAGTAAAAGAAAAATGTAAAACATTTTTACTATTTAAAATAGTATGTTTAAATATACTTTAAAATGTAATTTATTCCTGTGGTTTTAAATGTGATTTTCATCATCATTACTCCAGTCACACAATCCTTCAAAATTCACCCTAATATGCTGAGTTGCTGCTCATGAAACATGTTTTAAATTATTATTATTATTATCATTATTATTGTTATTATTATTGTCAAAAACAGCTGAGTATAATTTTTTCAGGGTTTTTTTTTTTTTTTGATGAATAGAAATTTCAGAATAACTTTTTTATCTGAAAAATTTCTGCATTTATCTGAAATAATCTTTGTAACATTATAAATGTCTTCATCATCACTTTTGATCAATTTAAAGCATCCTTGCTAAATAAAAGTATTCATTTCTATAATCCTATAATTCTATAAATCTATAAAAAAAACTTACTATCGAATAGCATAGTGTATAATGATACAAAAGCTTTTTATTTCAGATAAATGCTGATTTTTGAATCTCTCTGTTCATCAAAGAATCCTGAAAAAAAGAACTCTACTGTTTTAAATAATAATAATAATAAATAATAATAATGATAAATGTTTACTGAACAGCAAATCAGCATTTTAGAATGATTTCTGAAGGATTGTGTGACACTAAAGACTGGAGTAATGATGCTGAAAATGTAGCTTTGATCACAGAAATAAATTACATTTTAAACTATATTTAAATAGAAAGAAGTTACTTTAAATAGTAAAAATATTTCACAGTATTACTGCTTTTGCTGTATTTTGGATCAAATAAATGGCTTCTTAAAAAAAAAAAACATTAAAAATCCTACTGTTCAAATACTTTTGTAACGTTAGTGTAATGTATATGTTGTTTTGGTTTTAATGACTCATTTATTTAAGAATTGAATCATGGCTGCAACAAACAGACGTCACGTAAAATCCGTAATAAGCAGCAGTATACACAAAATTACGTAAAATAAGCACTGAAGTATTTTGATCCGGGTTATTGAAATGAACTGATCGAAAGAATCGATTCGCGGAAAAGAATCTGACTCGTCAGACACTAGTAATCGTGACGGAAAGCATGATGTAACAAAATACTACAACAGTCCTGCACAAGCAAATTTGTTAAATGTTTTGAGCATATTGATGATAACGCTGAGCAAGTTATGGCTGATTTATAAAGTCTTGATCGATAGAGCAGTCATTCAACAGGATTTGCAACACGTATGAGTAATCGGCCGTGTTAGCAGCTTAAATCACGTTTCAATTACCGGTGCGTTTTACTGATAAAACTATAAAACACTTTGATTATGTCTTACCTGAGAATCCGCGATAATTACACCGCGGAACTTTACATTCAGATATTAAGTGATTGTTGTCGGTGACCCATTGAAACGCTCAGATCGTCAGCTCATGTCTTCTCTGTCTGTGAATGGTGGAGGGTTCGTGCTGTGACTGTGATAGAATTTTAGATGAAGCCTTACAGATGCAGTGTATTAGTCACGCACGTTTGGCCTTTTTAAAAAATAATTAAAATAAATAAATAAATAATGCAAATAATTTGTGATTCTCACAGCATATGTCAAATAAAAAAAATGTAATTATAACAAGACAAAAATCTAACTATGAGGACAAAACAATTCAATCTGGTTATATATTGTGTGGACATTTTGTAACCACGAGAGGTCACTCTTGTATTGTGGGTTTACAATGAACAACCTTTACAGGAGTAAAATTGTTAAATTCATTCTCAGAATCTTGGGTTATCTTGATTGTGTCTTGTCACACTGTTAATATTTTCTAGGGTTAGTAATTAACCACAAATAACATTAGTTAAGTTTCAAGAGCTAACAGTGTACATTTCTCAACCCTGGGATTACTTATTTGCATAGCCTATTTGTGACCCTGGACCACAAAAAAAAAGTTTCAATAGTACAGGATTATTTATAGCAATAGCCAAAAATATATTGTATGGGTCAAAATTATGAAATTTTCTTTTACGCCATTAGGATATTCATCAGTAGGATAGTAAAGTAAAGATCATGTTCCATGAAGATATTTTGTAAATTTAAATATATCAAAACTTATTTTGTGGTTATTAATATGCATTGCTAAGAACTTAATTTGGACAGCTTTAAAAGCAATTTTCTCATTATTTTGATTATTTATTTATTTATTTATTATTTTTTTGGCAGATTCCAGATTTTCAAATATTTGTGTCTCGACCAAATATTGTTCTTTCATAACAAACCATACATCATTGGAAAGCTTATTTATTCAGCTTTCAGCTTCAGATTATGTATAAATAAATAAATAAATCTCAATTTCAAAAATTTACCCTTATGACTGGTTTGTGGTCCAGGGTCACATTTATGCGGTAAATATCCTTGATTGGTCAAAGGCATCACGTGACCTGTTAAATAACTTAAATAATCTGTGGAAATGTCCCCAGGTAGATTCACACTTGTATCTCCAGAAGTCTCTTGAAACATACAGCGAAAATACTCAAGTTTTCATTACTCCAGGTATTAATTAATTAAGACTAAGTGCTAGAATTTTTTGCAGTTGTACAAAGTTCATTAATATTTAATGAAGTAAGTACTGAGGCAGTTTATGATAGGTTGTTTGATTCTAAATGACTCACTTTCCACCTTTTTCTTCCTGTAAGAGTGGGCATGGCCATTTGTACATTTTATGGGTCTGGTTTCCGTCTAATCTGCATCCAGCTATTTTTAGCTGTACAAAACAGCTTGTTTTGCTGCTTGATATTGCAAATGGGTCTGTCTTACCATATTTTTAAAAATGTATTATCTTAATTATGAGCACACTGGTTTTACCGTTTACTGCATGTTGTTATTCTTCTCCTTATTTCCTTATAGCGGCTAATGAACCGGAAGTCTCACCCATAGACTTACTTCCACGTTAATGAAAAAGGTGATGTGTTTTAGGGAAAACACAGAAAGTCTTTGGAGCGGGTCTTTACAACCCAGGGTTATTAAAGCGACACTGAGTGTGGTTCGCATACAATTAGGTGAAATGGAATGCTAAGTACAGGGGTTGGAATAAAATAATGTGGACACCTGGGAAACAGGCAGTGTTTATTTAGGCGTTTTACCACCTTTAAAAGAGCTGCTAGTCTTAAAATAGGTTCATTATGAACATCAAAACACCTGCCAGCTGGATGAATGAATCTGTTTGTTACTCTTCTCTCCAAAACTGCTCACAGTAGTTTGATAATATTTAAGTTATGTTATTTGTCTGGTCGGGGCAGAAGCTGAAGTTCATCTTGGTGCTTCAGCTGTGCAGGATTTATGATCATGACACCACATTTTTCCCATTTTAGCACTGGTGTCCCTACCATTTAAGCAGCTGCAGTTCTTTAATGGATGTTGGCTTTGTGAAGTTCTCTGTGGTCGGTTTTCATGGAAACAGCGTCTTCAGGGTAAATATTGAGGTTTGCTGTTACTTTGCTGCAGTAACTCTGTATTGTTTGGACACAGTCCTTCCGCGGTGCGGAAAACGCGGAATCCAGTCATAAAAATGGGTATAATCACACAACATTCCTTCCATGTTTTAATTTCAATGGTAAATTCCCCTTTGTTTTTTGCCATGAAAAGTTTGCTTAAATTTCAATAATTAAAAGATAAATTAAATTAATGTTTTATGTCTTCATTTGATAACCAGAACATTTTAAATACACAACACAGAATTTCTGAGGGTAAAAAAAAAAACTTTCGTAAGGCTATTTTTAAGAATAAATTTGAAAAAATTAAGTATGCATTCAAATTAGACATGCTAAAACACAGAATTTGATAACAATAAAACATGGTGAGAAAAAATAAAACATTTCATAGGGCCCTAAACATGTCATTTTTGTTAAACCTTTATTAAATTGATGTGAAATTGTATAAGTTTCATGATTTTAATTAATTAGACATGCTCTTTGATTAATAAAATTTAATTTAACCATTAAAAAGGAGTTGATAAAAATTAAAATGGAAAAGTAGCAAAAACAGTAAAAGCTATTTGAGATAGCCATACAGTTCAACAGAGACTGCTAGACACACTTCCATGGAAAAAAATTATGGTCAGTAAAATTTTTGTAATGATTTTAATATAAATATGTAATGTTTACTAAGTCTTCACAAGATTTGATTTGTTTTTAAAAAAAAAACAGTAATTTTGTGAAATTTTATTACAATTTAAAATAACAACAATTTTCTATTATAAGGCATTTTAAAACGCAATTTATTCTTGTGATGCAAAGCTGAATTTTCAGAAATAAAATAACCGTTTTCTATTTTAGAATGTAATTTATTTCTGATGGCAAAGCTGAATTTTTAGCATCATTACTACAGTCTTCAGTGTCACATGATCCTTTAGAAATCTTTCTAATATGCTGATTTGGTGATCAAGAAACATTTCTCATTATTACCAATGTTAAAAACAGATGTGCTGCTTAATATGTTTGTGGAAAATGTGATACATCACCAAGCCTGCATTTATTTGATCCAAAGTACAACAAAAACAGTAAAATTGTGAAATATTTTTGAATATTTAAAATAACTGTTTTCTGTTTGAATATATTTTAAAATTTAACTTATTCCTGTGATTTCAAGCTGAATTTTTAGCATCATTACTCCAGTCACATGATCCTTCAGAAATCATTCTAATATTCCGATTTGCTGCTGAAAACACGTTTATTATTATTATTACTGTTAAAAACAGCTAAGTAGGATTTTTGTTTCTTTGATGAATAGAAAGTTCAGAAGAACAGCGTTTACCTGAAATACAAATAATTTGTAACATTTATAAATGTCTTTATCATCACTTTTGATCAATTTAAAGCATCCTTGATAAATAAAAGTATTAATTTTTGATAATTTCTTTTCCAAATAAATAAATAAATAAATAATTACACCTACTCCAAGCTTTTGAATATTATAGTGTATAATGTTACAAAAGGTTTTCATTTCAGTTAAATGTTGATCGTTGGATCTTTCTATTCATCAAAGAATCATAAAAAAAAAAAATATTGATAATAATAATAATAAAATGTTTCTTGAACAACAAATCAGCATATTTGAATGATTTGTGAAGGATCAAGTGACACTGAAGACTGGAGTAATGATGCTGAAAATTTTGCTTTGATCACAGGAACAAATGACATTTTAAAATATATTCAAATAGAAAATGGATATTTTAAATAGTAAAAATATTTCAGCGTTTTACTGTTTTTGCTGTACTTTGGATCAAACAAATGCAGGCTTGATGAGCAGAAGAAACTTCTTTAAAAAAAAACAAAAAAAACATTAAAAATCTTACTGTTCAAAAACTTTTGACTGGTAAGGTACATGATCTGTTTTTTCACCTATAAAATATATTAACTCCTATAATAGTGGGTGATCACATGAATTTTTCTACCCCCCTCACATACCTATGGATTAACTTGTGAACCATATTTGTGACATTGTTGTCTAATGTGAGCATCTTAATTTGCCATAAGCAATGATCTGGTCTCACAAATCCAAACTTTTTTTGTTATTTTTGATAAGGTGGCTGATCAACGTTCTCCCGCCATCTGTCCAACAGCATGACCCTACCCACCGACACGGCCCATTAGCTCATATTGCTGTGCATTTTCTGCATAAATTCCAGCTTTAGAGGACATTTCTTTAAAATATTTGGGGAGGCTGTCAAACCGATAAGTAAACAAATAAATATGCTGAAATGTCTTCATTTACTAAATATAAATTGCATGGATGGTGGGTGTAATTTGGTGTAAAAAGCATGTTGATCAGGTTGACACAGCGAGGGACATTAGAAGAGGAGGTGTTGTGCTGTAATTGGAAGTAATGCTGAGAGAAAGACTATAATTAGGAGACAGTGAACTGCAACTTGGGTTTTCTTTTTTTTTGCTCACAATGAAAAAGGAGACGTCTCCGAAAGGACTCATTATTTTTAGTTCTGCTTGAAAATTTCCATGCAGACCTCTTTGAAAATTATCATGCAGAAGCGCAGGTATGAAACATTAACCGCTTCTTTTATAACACTTGTCAGCCTCAGCAGTTCTGAGGTTCACCTTGGTCCTTCTGACCACACAGACATCAAATATTAACATCTGCAGATAACCGCGAGGCAGGCCGGGCTAAAGAAGTGTCACGGTAAATGGGTCAAAGTAGACGAAGGTCTTGCATTAATTTAGTCTGATGTGTGAAATGCATTTTCAAGTCTTTCCTTCCCCAAGGACAGTATGAGGAGCAGGTCACTGAGAAATGAGACACTATGAAAAGCAATGATTCTCAATAGAGAGACTGCAAAACTGCAGTGAAACAGTTTAATGCAATATTTTAAAAACCCATAAACCCAATCAGCTCATTTTCCACCAATAAATGCAAAAGACACGAATTACATGATTAACAGCCAGTGTGTTTAATAGCGGTTACTCATCATTTATGTACAGTACTCTCATTATGATGAAATTAATTTAAGCTTGTCATGTGTGGAAAGTAATAGAAACACTGTTTGGTGCTACTCTCTGTCATTGTGTGGTGTTGAAGGCCCAGAGGTTTATTGCGAGCCGGTCTTTACGCGAAACATCAGGTGGCAGGCGTAGAAGTAGATTAGTAGTTTAGCGAGCAAAGGCCATTCCCATCTCACTCTTTAATAGGATCAAGCTGGAGTGTAAAATGTGACTTGAATTAAAATATAATTACCTTACAGCAAAGACAGGCCACCAGCGGCTCAGATCTATTGATTTAATAGTAATCGAGCATGACTCCCATGTTCAGCTGGTTGGAAATCGAGCTGCTGTTTAATCAGTGTTGTTTTATATCATCTCACCAAAAGGACTGATCTTCAATCATGTAAATATTATTACAGGAATAGAAAATGGATTTTTGGCTCATGTTATGTCATAGGGTTCTGTATAGGATGTTAATTTTATTATAAAATATTCATTAAATATAAATATGGACTACTGTTCAACAGTTTTTTTGGTCAGTAATTTTTTATTTAATTATTTAATAAAGAAATAAAGGACGCCTAAGTTTACTTCACCATATTACAAATAAATCCTAATCTAATCATGACAAACTATACATCGTTGGAAAGGTCTAAGACTCCTAAATAGATATTTTACCATATTTTTGTGTTACAAATTATGTAGGAAAAGTAATAGGTTAATATATGTCAAGAGTGCAACTTAAAAAATCTTACTTGAGTTCTGACCTTTGTCACAAAAGACTTTCTTTGTTTCCTTTTTCCCTTTCACGCTTTAGATATCATAAGAAGTTATATATCAGTTCAAAACTTAAAATCTCAAAATTCATCCTTTGAAAGGCATTTTAAAATCAGACATTGCATAACTACGGAAAATGTACATTAAAATCATATTACAAAATGTTTTCATTCATGAATTATAAAAATTTAAGACTGGATAGTGCCTTTTTATGTCTGTGTTTAAAAATAGGAGTGACCGTTAAAGAGTTAAGTACTATGTACTTACATTTAAATTAATCATTTGATCCAATGCACTTATTATGTACAAAAATATTTTTACATTGTAGTATTTTTTTAAAATACCTGCATGTAATTACATCTGTAATTAATTTCTGTAATTACATTCATAACTACACTGTTGACCCATCCTATACACCTTAACCCACCCTTAAACCTACCTATACCACCAAATCTGTCCCTAACCTTACCCATGACCCACCTCAATAGCATGCGTTTTGCAATACGGTATGAACACAGTAAGCACACTGTACTTATTTTTTTTATGTAAGTACATATTAAAGGCACTTAATATAAAGTAGAACCAACTTTTATTCAGCAAGGATGCATTTAATTGATCAAATATGACCACAGAGACATTTTATATTGTTACAAAATATTTGCATTTCAAATAAACACTTCTTTTTCACAAGTTTATATTGAGTTTTTAACATTGATAATAATAAGAAATGTTTTTTTTGAGCAAATCAGTATATTAGAATCATTTCTGGATCATGTGTCACTGAAGTCTGGAGTAATTATGCTGAAAATTCACAGGAATAAATTACATAAAACAGAAAAAAGTTCATCTTATTTTACAATTGGGACATTTTAGGTACACTGCCATTTAAAAGTTTGGGATCAGTAAGATTTTTAATGTTTTTTAAAGAAGTATTTTATGCTCATCAAAAGTCCATTTATTTGATCAAAAATACAGGAAAAAGTAATATTGTGAAATATCATTGCAGTTTAAAATAACAGTTTCTATTTTAATATACTTTAAAATATTATTTATTTCTGTGATGCAAAGCTGAATTTTGTCACATGATCCTTCAGAAGTCATTCTGATATGCTAATGTATTGGAAACAGTTGTGCTGCTTAATGTTTTTTGGAACCTGTGATGCTTTTTCAGGATTCTTTGAATAAAAAGTTTAAAAGAACAGCATTTATTTAAAACTTATAAAATTTCTTTAATATTTCTAACAATGTAAGTCTTTGCTATCACTTTTTATCCATTTAACACATCCTTGCTGAATAAATATATTAATTTCTTTCATAGAAAGAAAAAAAGAAATTTACTGGCCCCAAACAGTAGCATATTTATATATATATATATATATATATATATATATATATATATATATATATATATATATATATATATATATATATATATATATATATATATATATATATAAGCAGCACAACTGTTTCCAACATTGATAATAAATCAGCATATTGTAATGATTTCTGAAGGATCACGTGACACTGAACACTGGAGTAATGATGCTGAAAATTCAGCTTTTCATCACATTTTAAAGTATATTAAAAATAGAAAACCACTCTTTTAAATTCCAATAATATTTCACAATATTACTGTTTTTTTCTGTATTTTTAATCAAAGAAGAACAGTCTTGATGAGCAGAAAAGACTTATTAAATAACATTAAAAATCTTACTGATCCTAAACTTTTGAACGGGAGTGTATATTATTGTTGTTTACATGAAAGATGTCTTCCAAAACATTATGAGATCTGATCTCAAATGTTTAAATTAAAGTGTAAAGTCTAAATTGTAACAGCATATATAAATTTGCTAATATAAATTAAAGAAATAGTCAGAATGTAAAAAAACAAACAAAAAAAGGCCAGAAATAATGAATATAAATATAAATTATAATAAGAAATATTAATTAAAAATTAGAGCATATATCTGCAATATGTTTGCTCTTTAGTATATTATATTATATTATATTTTATATAATGGTGTAAATGTAGTCATTGTCATAGTGATTACAGTGATTCTTTTCTTTTATGCATTAAGAAACCACTAAATTCTGTTTGTTTCATGCCAAATTCTGTCTCATTGGGTAGATCTAAAATATATCTGTATTCACACATAACATTTATTCTGTTAAAAAAAAAAAAAAAAAAAAGTTCATTGAGCTCATTATCATTTTGTCTCAGGTTAGATTTAGCTAAGATAAAATGTGTTATGAATGAAACTGCGAAGACACAAATTATTTTATATAGGCTTACAGTTCAACAGGGATTCATAAACACACTACCATTAAAAAACAGTAATATTATGAAATATTATTACTATTTAAAGTAACTGTTTTCAATTTTAATATATTTAAAAATGTGATACAAAGGTAAATTTTCAGCACCATTTCTCCAGTGTCATATGATCCTTCAGAAATCATTCTAATATGCTGAATTGGTGCTCAAGAAACATTTCCTATTATTATCAGTCTTGAAACAGTTGTGCTGCTTAATATGTTTATGAAAACTGTGATACATTTCTTTCAGGTTTCTTTGAATAGAACAGCTTTTGTAACATTATAAATGTCTTTACTCTCACTTTGGGTCAATTTAAAAGCATTAATTCCTTTAAATAAACTTTACTGACTCCAACTATTAAAGTAAGAATTGTTTCAGCAGGAAAACAAACCATTAATCATGTTGTCTAAAAGCACCAGCAAACTATAAAATGACTCAGACATCAGTCAGTGACCTTGTTCATGTAATCAATCTGTTTTTGTGGCTCTCTGTGGCATATCTTGAGCACAATTCAGAGAGAGACTCTAAAACGACATAATTGGAGACATAACGAAACTCATTACTGTTGCCTTTTATTGAGTTAAAAGCAGTGACATGCATTCCAATATAAAAGTGTAGTATTTCATGTAGGAAATGCTGTGAAACACCAATTAGAGGCTTGTGTGTAAAACAGAACTAATTCCCAAGCAAACAAGCCACTTCAATTTGTAATATTTACTTCAAACTAAGCCTGTTTAGCCTCTAAGTAATTCTGTAAGTTATTTCTCTCCTCTGATAAAAAAAAAAATGTCTGAATATTGTAGGTTAAATCAAACAAGAATATACTAAACATCCCCCGGGACCGGATTTTCTAGCACGTCAGTGTGTTACGCTGAGGTGCAACCGATTTAAATGTAAGATTATGTAAAATCATCTAATTTCTACTTTTTTTTTTACTTCTGCAGAACAAAAAAGAAGCTATTTTGAATAGTGTTGGTGACCATTGACTTCCACTGTCAAAATCTAACTTTATGTTCCACAGAAGAAAGAATTCACACAATTTTGGAACATCATGAGGGTGAGTAAATAATAACAGATTTTTCATTTTTGGGTGAACTATCCCTTTAACACACTGGGTAAATGTGGCATTTAATTAAGAGCGCTTTCTTCATGATGTTTTGAAGAGATGTTTGTTTAAAGGATGTTGGCAGTCCTGCTACAGAAATGTTCTAAGTTGGGAAACAACCTAGCATTGAAGCCATTTGCTCTGGAAATGCGCTAGGAAGCAGAACCCTCTGTGTTACGGGTTTAAAAAAAGTGTGATTATCCTTCCTTACCGTTTGTGCCTGCAGTCGGTGTAAAAAAAAAAAGAGACAGTCTCACTCCAGAGGGTTGTTCTGTTGTATTCTCTGTATAAAATGTTAATGAACTGAGTGATACCGGAGACCCCGGGTTTGTTTGAGGCGGTGGAAGTTCTACGATGTATTCGGCACTCTGACAGCCGTAGTGTGTTCACCCGTTGTCTCAATTTCCAGTTGATTAATGTACCAAGACGTGGGAATGCATCCTTCGCTGTAGGGAGGGAAAACGTGTGCCAATTTGAAGTGTAATTTCATGCACTTCTACTGAGGCATTGAAATGTGTAAAAAAAAAAAAAAAAAAAATTATTTTAGCCTTGTATTCCTTGCAGGATCAAGCAGAGGGGTAAATGGGTTTGCATGATCTGATAGCTGTAGGGTGTTGCAAAGCTGTTATGAAGGCATCTGTGAAACTCGAGTGATCCATAACCAAAGTTCAGGCACAATGCATATACTCAGCATGTATATTTCTGCTTGCTGTATCAGGCAGGCATCTTGTTCTCCGAAATTTTCATTTGGCGCTCCATGAATACACTCCTGATAAAATGCACTTGAAGACAGATGCTTCGATGATGGAACAAGCAATAATGCGAGGTGCATTTAAAGGTTTTAATTTCCTTTTCCCTTTTTTATCACATCTCCAATTTCGACAGGCTCAAATCTAACAGGCAATCTGCCACCAGAGTACTTGGAAGTATTTTTGTAGTTTTTCTCCTGAGCTGCAACATAGAAAGGAGTGCAATATGTATGGAAGCACTTTTGCCACAGAATAAAAAGATGATTGTGATCTCTTTCCCACTTTTTTCCACTCACAATTCTGTTTATATCTTAGAATTTGTTTTATATCTCAATTGCGACTTTTTCTAAAATTCATTTTTTTCCCTCAGAATTGTGAGGTATATATGCAGAATTGCATTGTATAAGCTCACAATAGGGGTGTTCGATAATGACAAAAAGATTTTTCAATACTTTCTGGAATTAGCGATAGTATTTTGCTGATCGTATTATTGTGCTCAGGGCCTAAAACTAACTTTTTCCCACACCTGCCAAAAACTCCCATCTCATTTTTGCCAACTTTAAAATCATCCTACATCGCTGTTTTACCTTTTTTTGTAAAGGGCATTTGACCCCTTTTACATGTTCAGTTTGTAAACACTGGTTCGGTACCTCTGTAGTGATGTAGGATTTTAAATACAATACAATTTTTTTTATGACGGATGAAAGTTTCAGAGGCAGTGTGTAAACATGATTGACACAACGTGAAGTCGTATTTATTTTTTAACGTGCAAAAATTTCAGACACATTCTTTCTGTTTCAGTTGAAATTACATCAACACATGCTGTGTGTTTTGAAACACTTCAGTTGACCTTTAACTATTAAAGATGATGTAGATATAAAAGACGCATAAAAGTCATGCAGGAAAATTTTTGCCCCCTTATCTTGAATTTTGGGGGAATTCTAAATGTATTTTAACAATGCAGTGAAAGCGTGAACTCTAAATGCACAGTAATCAAACCTACATATAGTGTATGCATGCACTCTGTGGGTGTTTTTGTTTGTTTTTTGCGATATACTCAATCACGTCAAATAGTAATGTCATAGCGATTAAACAATTACGATATCATAGACGATATATCACACACCCCTAGCTCAGAATAGATATAAAGTCAGAATAGCAAAATATAAATGCAGTTCTGGGGGGAAAAGTCAGAATTGGGAGATTTAAAAGTCACAAATTACCTTATTTTTTATCCTGTGGCAGAAACAAGCTTCTAGAAATTTTGTATGACTACAAAACACCCAAAGCCACAAAACTCTGTGATTACATGTGAGATGTGAATACAAAAAATTCTGACTTGAAAAAACTTAAGAGTAAGGCCAAAGTTGGAAGTTCATTCTGTGACTAAGTTTCCACATTTAGCATCCCGCTGTTATGCTAGCCCTGACTACATTGTGTGTCAGAGATGTGAGAGGAGGATATCAACACATCCGCAACAATCCAGTCTCTGCATAATTTACAGCTCTAGGAACCTAAAATAGAGCCGAGTGCAATTGCAAGACATGCTCCTGCATAACATTTGTCATACATCCTGAAGAGACTGTAGATATAATGCATAAATGAAACAGAACATTTAATTAGGCCGAGGCTAGATTATAGCTCTTGCATTTGCAGCCATTACTTCTCCTAAGATTTTAAACTGATTGTTTTAGCGTTTCTCATTTGTTTCTCAATGTCGCTTTGGATAAAACTGTCTGCTAAATGAATAAACGTAATGGTACAGATCAATAGACAAAAAGCTCTAAATAAGACTATGATTACTTGATTGATAGATTTACTCAAATTAAAGACTAGCAGCTTTGTTGCTCACAGAGGATGGAATAAGACTGCAAATAACAGCATTATTGTGAATTGAAATGCTGTTTGGTTTAGTGGTAAATTTGTTAAAAGATGCTACAATGCAATGTTGGCATAAGTAAGATTTTTAAAAAGACTTTTATTCAGCAGTGACTCATTAAATTGATCAAAAGTGACAGTGAAGACTTTTGGAATGTTACGAAAGATTTCTATTTTTAAACTTCTTTTATTCTTATGTTATTACAGACCAAGATCTTTTTCAATCAGCTGGACTTTCTTCATATCCTGAGCAAGTCAAGCAGCCCAAATTCTTCAGACAGATCAACTGTCAAATGACAAATGCCCCTGTACGACATCGTAATGCATCTTGATAATTGTGCATTTGCTTTGTATCTCTGTTTGCTCGAAATCGATAAGCAATATGCTTACAGATGGATGTATTCATTTTGGAGGCACTGATGGATGAGAGCAGGGAAGAAATCAATCTCTCTTTCCTTTCAGGTATCGATCACTTGTTCAGGAGAGTTCCGTGTATTGGAACATGTATTAGAGGCCAGGATGTGAGGAAGTGTAAAGATGTGTAAATCAGTGTTGTTAAACGTGTGACACTGGGGTTTTATTAGCCTTGTGTGGCTACAGCAGAGAACACATTCATGCCCTGTTGATAATGTATAAAAAGCACATAATGTGTGCAACTTTATGTTTAGAGCTATTAAATCCACTATAAACTGTCCCATACTTTTTTTTTTTTTTTTTTTTTTTTTTTAGATTTAGATATGGAATCATGGAAAATGTCAATAGAACATTTAAAGGGATAGTTCACCCAAAAATGAAAATTCTGCCATTAATTACTCACCCTCATGTCCATCCAAACCCATAAGACATTCGTTCATTTTTGGGACACAAATTCGGATGAAATCCGAGAGCTTTCTGACCCTGCATAGACAGCAATGGAACTCTCCTCAACATTCCAAATGATTTAAAATATCGTTCATGTCTGTAATACAAATTCTGCAGGAGAAATAATAGCAATAGTAACCTTGAATCTTTCCACAGCCACATTTCAGGCCTGCTTTACTAAACTCTGCCTTAATTAAACAAGATGTTCCAGTACCTTGTACATGGTTGAGTGCAGAAGTGGAATCTGTCTCCCTTTGTATTTTCCCATTAGTGGTCTTGAGGTATTTCTGAGCACTCCATCCTGCTCTGAGAGTTTGCACCTCAAGTAGAAGCCCGCAGGACTGCCAGCGTGTAGCGGCGGTTTCAGTCGGTGCACCATAATCATCTTCACAGCCTGTTGTTATCTCCACAAAACAAAATCCAACCTGCTGTCAAATTACTCACCATTGAACAGCTGCTCCTGAGAGCCACAATGGCATTACAACCAGGCATGTTGCCAGCCTCTGACCCAAATCACAGATTTTTGAGAGAGCGCGTGCACATGCTTTGGTTTTCTTTTAAACACACCCCAATAGAGCCAGTTTGTTGTTTCATTGACATAGATGGAATCGTAATTAATGCTCTGTCCCTGGACTAGTACAAGGAAGTTTGATAGGTTGTCTCACTGCTCCAGGCACATGTTAACCTCAAAAATATTACTGCTCCATTCTGCTCACAGGGAATTATTTGGCAGTTTCTACTGGGCTCAACAGGACAGTTTGTTCTGCTGCTCTAACTAGACAACAAGACTTTTATTCTTGTTGATGTTTTTTTTTTTTTTTTTTTAAGGCAAACAGAAAAATTGTACAAGTAGTCAAGTATGATTTTAAATATGTGACCCTGGACCTCTTATGTTGCACAGGTATATTTGTAGCAATAGCCAAAAATACATTGGATGGGTCAAATTTATCGATTTTTCTTTTCTGACAAAAATCATTAGGATATTAAGTAAAGATCATGTTCTATGAAGATATTTTGTAAATTTCCTACTGTAAATATATCAAAACTTAATTTCTAATTAAGTAATATGCATTGCTATGAACTTCATTTGGACAACTTTAAAGGCGATTTTCTCAGTATTTAGATTTTTTTTGCACCCTCAGATTCCAGATTGTCAAATAGTTGTATCTTGCCAAATATTGTTCTTTCCTAACAAACCATACATCAATGGAAAGCTTATTTATTCAGCTTTCAGATTATGTAAAAATCTCAAATTTGAGAAATTTACACTTATGACTGGTTTTGTGGTCCATGGTCACATATATATATTAATTTTCTAAAAAAAAAAATGTTTAAAATATATATTTTTTAAAAGAAAATATATACTTTAGTTTACAGGATGCATCAAAAATATTTGATTATATAATTTTTGTATTATTTTGCAGCTCTGGTGAGCAGAAGAGACCTCTTTCTAAAATAAAAGTAATAAAATAAAATGAAATAAAATAAAATAAAATAAAATAAAATAACTTACCAAACCAAAACTTTTGAACAGTAGATTAAATATATATTTATTTTTAAAATATCTTTTATACTGTGTATATACATTTTCTTTTACGACAGAAAATTATGCTTTAAAAAAAGTGCTGTTCTTTGGAACTTTCTATTCATCAAAAAAAAAAAAAAAAAGGATTAGTTTCCAATAAAAAAAATTCTGACCAGCACAACTGTTTTTGCCATTGAAAATAATAAAAAAGTTTCTTGAGCACCAAGTCTTGAGCACACAATTATGAGTGCTGAAATTTCAGGTTTTCCATTTCAGGAATAATAATATTTCAGATTATTATTATTATTATTATTATTATTATTATTATTGTTATTAATCAAATAAATGCAGCCCAGGTGAGCAGAAGAGACCTCTTTCTTAAATTAAATTAAATTAAATTAAATCCCTCAGTAGATTAAATATATATTTCTTTTTAAAATATCTTTAAAATATCTTTAATACTGTGTGTGTGTGTGTGTGTGTGTGTGTATATATATGTGTATATATATATACATATATATATATAGTTTTGACTTGTCTCAGAACTTTTAATACTAAACCATGTAAATCTACTTTAAATGCAAAATACTTGTTTAAAATGTTAATGATATAAACTAAGAAAAGAAAAAAAAAAAAAAAAATATATATATATATATATATATATATATATATATATATATATATACATACACACACACACACACACACACACACACACACACACACACACACTGTTTATGGTATTCACTGTTTACTCACCAAAATGAGCATTCACACATGCAGCCGTATTATATATATATATATATATATATATGATGTATAAAGAAAATAAAGTTAACTATCTCTTGTGAATAAACCTCTGCATTTACATATGCCTGTATACTCTCGAAAAACCAAGTTTTTTCCATTTAGAGTGCTGCTTATCATGCATTTCAATACTTTGCATTCTGTATAGATTTGATCAGCACTTTTAGCACTCTGACTTTAAAGCCCACATCCACTGCTTGGAGAAACGGTTATATTCTGACATCTTACCCTGTTTCTCCTTGCACAATCCGATCAGCCCTTTGTGTAGGAGGAATACGTTAACAAAAGTTTACCTGAAATTCTCTACATGGTTAGCCTTGTAGCCTTTTGCATTGTCTGAATAAAGCTCTCCCTCTCCACACAGCTCCTTGGCTGTGTTTACACTGCAAGCCCTAATGCGCAAATCCAATATTTTGACACATCTTTATGATTTTTTTTCCTTTGTCTCGTCTGTTTATGGTATTCACCGTTTACTCGCCAAAATGAGCATTCACACGTGCAGCCGTATCATTATTATTAGCGCTTAAAGCATACATGCACATACGAATGTGAAATTAGGTTTAGGCATTGAACGATTAGAAATGTGTTTGTACCCCACTGACTTTCATTGTTTGGGAAAAACAGTCTTCAAAGTATCTTATTTCATGTCTCACAGAAGAATGAAAGTTTGGAACAACATGAGGATGGGTAAATCATTTTTTGGCTGAACTACCCCTTGAAGGAATGTGTGTTAGAAAAGGTTATCCAAGGACGGCTGCAGTCTTTTTTTAAAGTGCTGCTACATTGTCGTGGGATTTCTATCCAAATGTTACATTGACTAAACTCACCTTGCTTTGTTTATTCGCTGTCGGCTTATTCAGAGTCAGTTCAGAACCACTTTACTACATCACACAATAGTCCACAGACGAGAGATAAGGCCAGATCACAAATGCGCTTGCTGCTGCTAGCTGCGGCTTCAAACACCTTGAATCTCTGATACCTTTCCACAGATCCACCTCCGGAGTGTTCTGTCTGAGGTCAGCTTTACTCAGCCAGCTGGAACAGCTGTCCCGGCATTTGTTTCACCAGAGAAACACTGATCGCCTCAGATGTACCTTGCAGGTCCTGTCAGCTCTGTGCGGCTTCC
The DNA here is from genome assembly GCA_036247105.1 of Cirrhinus mrigala. Taxonomy (NCBI): domain Eukaryota; kingdom Metazoa; phylum Chordata; class Actinopteri; order Cypriniformes; family Cyprinidae; genus Cirrhinus; species Cirrhinus mrigala. The sequence goes on from CM070026.1 coordinate 25,961,961, forward strand.
CGGCGAGAAACATGCTGAGCGAGCGCCTGCACAGGGAGCTTGTTTTGCAGGGTGTTTTACATTTCCAGTACTGCAGCACCTAATATTTATACTTACCCAATCTCTGTAGCTTATTGTTGATGGATAGATCTGTTGTGTGTCTCTAGATCATTATATACTCACTAACTCTTCATCTCTGATGTTAATTTGTTGTCAGATAGTAGCTGTGGCATCTATCTGCTTACTGGCCCATGAAGACCTTGGTCTTTTAGCTGCAATATGGTCTATAATTTATAAATGTTATTCTTTGTACAGTACTGTTCAAAAGTAATGTTGTGCTATTATGTACTGATGGAATGTTAAATCCCTCTGAAATAAAAGCATAAATGTAAATGCAAGATGTGAAGCATCTTCAAAAAGCATAAATGTAAATGCAATGCTCAGCTGCATTTATTTATTTAAGAATACAGTGAAACAAATCTTGTTAAATATTATATACAGTTGAAGTCAAAAGTTTCAGAATCTTCTAAATGTTGATTATTTTACCAAAATAAGAGGGATCATACAAAAATGCATGCTATTTTTTTAATTTAGCACTGACCTGGATAAGATATTTCACATAAAAGATATTTACATTTAGTCTACAAGAGAAAATAATAGTTGAATGTATAAAAATGACCCTGTTCAAAAGTTACATACACTTGATTCTTAATACTGTGTTGTTACCTGAGAGATCCACAGCTGTTTTTTGAGTCTCTTGTTTGTCCTGAACAGTTAAATTGGCTGCTGTTCTTCAGAAAAGTCCTTCAGGTCCAACAGTTTCTTTGGTTTTTTTAGCATTTTTGTGTATTTGAACCATTTCCAACAATGCCTGTATGATTTTGAGATCCATCTTTTCACTTGGATCTCAAATCTTGAGGACAACTGAGAGACTCGTATACATCTATTACAGAAGGTTTAAACTGATGCTCCAGAAGGAAAAACCATGCATTAATAGCCCGGGGGTGAAAACTTTTGAACAGAATGAAAATGTGTACATTTTTCTTCTTTTGCCTAAATATCTTTTTTTTTTTTTTTTTTTCATTTACTACTGCCCTTCAGAAGCTACAGAAGATACTTACATGTTCTCCAGAAGACAAAATAAGTTAAATTTACCCTGATCTTTAAATTCAAATGGTTTTCACCCCTGGCTTGTAATGCAATGGGATAGTTTACCCAAAAATGAAAATTCCGTCATTAATTACTTACCCTCATGTCGTTCCAGACCTTCATTCATCTTCGGAAAACAAAGTAAGATATTTTGAGGTATGAAATTTGAGGTGTGAAATCCCTTCATGTTTTTGTGACTGGTGCAGTTTCACGGACTGTAGACTGCTTTAAGTATATGATGCTGCGAGTGACACAACCTGCGCTGTTTATCACTGATATACGATGAAAATAGCTGCAAAATCCCTTTGACACAGGAGGCAAAATATATATACAATGCAGGTTATTGTGTCAAACAGTTTCTTGGCCGTTAGAAGACATTTATGGCTGGTATATTTCTCAGTTCACCCATTGGCAGGTGTGGCAGAAAGTTAATTTATGACCCTGATTGAACAAACAGCCAAGAATCAAGCTGGTCAAACTGATTGCCAACTATCCTGCTGTCCATGATTGACAGCATGATGCCGTCTGTTGAAAAATGAATGCTGACAGCTATTAGAAATCACTTCTGCACATCCGCAAGCTCTAATCAACATTATATTTGGCTTCCAGCCAGCTTGTATCTACAGACAGATGTCTGTAGGCCAGCATGTTAGATTGAGTTTCTCCCTCGTGAACCCTGGACAAGAGGAAGTCAAAGCAATTCACACGTTCGCACCAAAAACCCACCTGAGTGCTGTAATCAATTAACACTGTTACAGTAAAGTTAAGGGCCACATTAAAGACAGGGCATGTTCACTAGAACCTAATCAATGCCTCTAAGGGATCATTAGAAGCCTCTTAATTCTGTAAATCTCTGTTTTACAATTGCTGTCATATACTGAGTATTTAGCATCATTGTGATCCTTGCTTATTAAATATTATTAAAATGGCTCTCTGCAATACTGGATTCTAATCGGTCAATAAACCGGCATTTTGATTTCATTTAATTTTCTACTGAAATCAATATTTCATATATTATATTTGTTATATATATTTTTTGTGAGTAGCCATGTAAAAAGTGGTATTATTTACAGTCTCTGTTTCACATTGCACATTTAGCATCATTGTGATCATTTTTTTAATTATTTCTTTCTCAGTTATTATTATTTACAGTCTCTGTTTCACATTGCACATTTAGCATTATTGTGATCACATTTTTTTAATTATTTCTTTCTCAGTTATTATTAAATTTTCATTTTATGATTTCAGAATCATTAAAAATGTTAATTATCTTACCAAAATAAGAGGGATCATACAAAATGCATGTTATTGTTTTAGTACTGACCTGGATAAGATGTTTCATGTATTTGAACCCTTTCCAACAATGACTGTATGATTTTTGAGATCCATCTTTTCACAATGAGGACAACTGAGGGACTCATATGCAACTATTAGAGAAGGTTCAAATGCTCACTGATGCTCTAGAAGGAAAAACGATGCATTAAGAGCTGGGGTGAAAACTTTTGAACAGAATGAAGATGTGTACATTTTTCTTATTTTGCCTAAATATCTTATTTTTTCATGTAGTACTGCCCTTCAGAAGCTAAAGAAGATAGTTACATGTTTCCCAGAAGACAAAATAAGTTAAATTTACCCTGATCTTCAAATTCAAAAATGTTCACCCCCCGGCTCTTAATGCATTTTGTTTCCTTCTGAAGCATCAGTGAGCGTTTGAACCTTCTGTAATAGTTGCATGTGAGTTCCTCAGTTGTCCTCAGTGTGAAAAGATGGATATCAAAATCATACAGACATCGTTTGAAAGGGTTCAAATACACAAAAATGCTGGAAAACCAAAGAATTTCTGGGACCTGAAGGATTTTTCTGAAGAACAACGAGCAGATGAACTGTTCAGGACAAACAAGGGACTCATGAACCACTATCACGAAACAAACCAAAAAAAAAAAGCAAGAAAAAAACGCAGCTGTGGGTCATTCTGGTAACAACACAGTATTAAGAATCAAGGGGATGTAAACTTTTGAACAGGGTCATTTTTATAAATTCAACTATTCTCTTGTGGACTATATGTAAACATCTTTTATGTGTAATATCTTATTTAAGTCAGTACTAAATAAACAATAACATGCATTTTGTATGGTCCCTCTTATTTTGGTAAAATAATTAACAGTTTTAATGACTCTGAAAGGGGGATGCAAACTTTTGACCTCAACTGTATCTCTACTGAAATAATCTTTTCATATTTTTAGATAAATATTTTTCATACATTTTTCATTTTTTATGTTAATATACAGCTTACATTATAAAATAATCTCAAATCAACATTTTATATTTTTTATTATACATTTCATGTTTTTTTGGTAAGTAGCCATGTAGAAAGTGGGATCATGTACTGCAAAATAAACCCTGACAGGATGATTTTTTATCATACTGAACATTTTTTTTTTCTTGTTAAACTGCAGATAGAATTAAATCAGATTCAGAGTGCATTTTGCAAAAATCAAAACTTCGATTGTTGTGTCTTTGGTTACTTCTGTGTAAGCCAGTTCCCCACAATTGCTTGCATTTAACAACTGACAAATTGCAGTGTGCTTATGCAGTTTGAAATGGCTCTAGTGTTCAGCATAATGGTTTCCTATCATTAAATATGTCTATTGCTTCTCAGCACATTGGACATTGTATTGATTTGGGAATTTAAAGCTTCGTTTCGGCCTATGTGAGATGCAGTTAAGTACACTGGTCAAGTCTTTCTGTCTTTTCTTTCCAATCCAAACGGGTGTTGTGCAATGACAAAAGCAAAGAGCAAAAATTAACTATATTTCTTGGCTGAATTTGAGCCAAGAGTGAATTGTTTTTTATCTGACCTGAATGTTAGAAACACATTCATTTCAGGGACTTAACTAAAACTAAGCCAATGCATTAAACAAACTTCTAAACAACATTTAAAGTAAAAAACTGAGCATGCTCTGTATTTGTCCTATTTTTTGTCAGAGCCTAGAGAGGCATGCCAAAAAGATCTGCGTTCCCCTGTAAGTGTGTATAAACGCATTCAAAGTTAATTTACATCTTTATCTCTCCTTCTCTTTAAAATAATCAATCAGTGCTGCTCTATTTTCACTTCTAAAGCACAGATATGCTGGCAGAGGCTGCAATCTTTCTTCCTATGATTTCATCTGTGGGATGTTTCCTATCAAAGCCAGCTAGTCCTCAAACAAGTCTCATATCCTCAATTTAAAGCTGTTCCACATTTTGGCAGGGCTGTGTGTGTGTGTGTCGCTGTTCATGAAAGGAGTGACACGAGCAGCGATCCCTGTTGCTTCATCTGTTTCATCATCTCTGTTAATGTCAGGTTCAGATATTTCTTTTATGTAAGTGGATTCCACCCAATAGAACAGATTTATCTTCGAAAACAGGATTTTTCTGGATCTTTTGAAATAAAAAAAAAAAAGTTTGATGTACCATGTAGACATGCTCTGACATTCATAAAGCAAAGCTTTCTCCTAGTCCACCAAGGCTGTTTTATGGAGATTTATGCAGCAAAAAAAGGATATTGGTGTCACACCCATGAGCAGATTTACATACGACCACCTACGTTTACATTTCAGCTCCTATTTGGTATTCAGAACATTTGTGGGAGTGTTGCTACTGATTGCATAAGCAAAAAGGTTAGCCAATCATAGTAAAGGTCATTTACATGATCATTAGCAAGTTTGGAGTTGGTAAGATGTTTAATTTTTTTGAAAGAAGCTTATGTTTACCATGGCTGCGTTTATTTGATTAAAAATACTAATAAACAGTAATATTGTGAAATATTAGTGTAATTTAACATATTTTAAGATGTAATTTATTCCCGTGATGGATTTTCTAAATTTTCAGCACCATTACTCCAGTCTTCAGTAGGGCTGGGTTTTGACACAAATTTCATGATTCGGTTCTAATTCATAAGCTTGTGATTTGATTTCAGATTTGATTCAATCCGATGTTGATTATTCTGAATATAGGGTCAGGGACATAGTGTTAAATCAACCAAATTTCAAATTTTTGATTTTGCTCTTTTTTTTTTTTTTTTTGTCTGAAGAATGTTAGACATGTATAGTGATAAAAGCCAAAATATTAAATGTATTAGATGAATATTTACTGAGTAATCCACTATTTTGTAGAGGGGGTCAAAATGGCAATTTTAACCTTACATTCAGAGTCAAATTACAAGGGGGTAGAAATGACCTCAGAAAGATGGCAGCATCATAATGTTATTTCTACACAGAGATTGGTAGGTCTGTTAGTAAAATCTGTTTACTTTAGCAATCTTTGTTGCATTATGTGCCAATGGAGACCATTCAAAAATGGGGAAACGTCACTTTTCAAGTTTTTCTCTAAAGTTTCCATGTCTGTAATTCCAGAAGTATTAAAGATATCTTAAATGCCCTTTGGGATGTTGGGTCTTAAGTAGCTTTGCTTTTGGCATCTTAATTTTAAGGCGCTGTATGGTTCAGTTCCAGAGATATTGGAATTTCAGTATGGCTCCAGGAGTAAATTGTTAAAATACACATTTTCAGTGGTCAAAAACCAAATGTGGATCAGTTTGCAAAAATATAATACTTCTTTTCGTTTAAAGAGGAATGTCTGAAGAGCAAATAATATTGAAATTAGGGATGTATCTTGTTTACTTCTGCCAAGTCAACCGCATTCATTCCTGTCTGAGTGCCATAAATATTCTTTTTCCAAAGTTTGCGTGCATATACCTCAAAAAGTATTAAAGATATCGCAATATGATTTTAAATTCCAGTTATTAATAATCTTTTCTTTTGGAAACTTAATTTTCAAGGCCTTACATCATTCTGTCCGAGATATATGTGGATCTTAATGAGGCTTCATATCCAGATTGTTGAATATTACGCATTTTCAGTGGTTGAAAACCAATTGTTGGTCACTTTGTATACAGCTGATACTTATTTTATTTTTTACTTATTTATATTTAATGTCTGAGGAAGAAATAATATTAAAATTAGAATCATATCTTGTTTCCCTCTATCAAAACAAAAAAAATATCTGTCAACTAATGCTGTAAAATATACATGAGATAGTTGCTACTACTATAATATTGATGGTTAAAGTTAACTGATTTGTAAACAAACACTTAAATTACACTCAAGTAAGTTTTTATAATAATAAAGTTGCATAATTATATTTCTACTCCAATTCGTTCTGAATTTAAATGGCTATCAGAAAAACATACATGTAACATTGAAGAGCAGTAAAAATAAATAAATAAATAAATAAAGATGATAATGAATATGTTAAATAGTGCATGTATGTAGTAGAATGCTCCTCTCTAAATTTCATTTTTCTAGCTGTTTGGTCACCGCATGTTTTTTCTGAGGTAAATGTCACGTGACATTCTGTACAAGCTGTTATATTGACATCTTTGCGCGGGGGAAACACTGATTGAGAGATTACATAAGACAGGATACGGATTTCGGTAAGTTGTACTCTTTATTTTAACATACCTTTGGATGTTTATTCACATTTAGTTCGTGCTGAAACTGGTATTAAAACGGAGGAGATGACGCGGCGCAACGGACCTCGGCAACGCTTGACGTCACTCCATTCATAGTAAACGAGAGGCGTTGACGCCCAGAGCGTTCAAATGCGTTTAGCGCTGCCGCTTTAAGGTGCTACAGGGATTTGTCACTCCACATTAAACAGCGCCCAAACGGTATTTATTGTTTGAATACTGTAATAAAATAGATAGAAATTGAAATCTGACATGTTGTTTCATGTCAAAAGTAGCAAAGCACAACGTTTATTGCGATTTATTGGATGGGAGGTGCACTAATGTACCGTTCATTAGCTGAAAACATGCTAAACTAATCAATTTTTGGAATTTAGGAATCAATGTTTCTTTAAAAAATGAGAAATCGATCTTTTTTTTTATTTATGTATTTATTTATTTTTTTACCCAGCCCTAGTCTTCAGTGTCAAATGATTCTTCAGAAATCACTGCAATATGCTCTTGCTACAACTTGCAAAACTGATAGGCCTATAAATGTTTGTTTGGTATATTTCAGCATTGATTTGTGCCAGTCAAACTGCTATTAAAAAGAAGGGGCTGTGCCAAGTGTATTGGATCCACCAGCAATCCTACAACCCGTAAGTAACCAGTTTCCTTCTAAATGTTTAATCAGAGGAGGGTATTAAAAATATAAAAGTCATTTTAGGCTGACAGACACCCGAGTATAACCGAAATGACACAGTGACCCAAACCGTGTTACAGTAACTCATCAGCACAGTGAAGCCAGCAAATAATGCAAAATGCCAGTCACAGACACTTAGACTTATCTGGAGAAACTTAATAACAAGGCTTCACAGGAATAAGCTCTTAGGGCTGTCAGCGCAGGATCACAATAGGCTGATGAAATAGCTTAATCAGCCCCCTTCTAACCATTCATATGAATCCTTCAATATTATCCCACCTCGGCAGGAATTACGCCATGATTCCATGCGAAAGACAGATACAGAAAGAGAGAGATGATTACCGTCTTATCCTGCCAGAACACTAGCTTTTACCCAGACTGCCTTGCTCTGACACATGTGCTGTAGTCATCCATCCTCCGGTTGGACACATTCAAGTGATTCAGCATGCTGCCATAACCAATATGACTGTGATCTCTTGTTGTAAAACATATTTGTATGCAGTTTTCCTTTCTGTGTCACTACAATGCTTTGTTTTTATCAGCATATACGGATATATATTCTTGTCTTACACTGAGTGAATGGTTAATTCTTATGATTCTTGTGATTCTTTAATTCTGCTCACTAAAGCTGCATTTATTTGATAAAAAAATACATTTAAAATATTACTATGAAATAATATTGCAATTTAAAGCAACTGTTTTCAATTTTAATATATTTAATATATTAAAATTATATTTATATTTGTATTTTATTATCTATTATATAATAAAAATTTCCTACTATTACAATATTGAAAACAGCTGTGCTGCTTAATATTTTTGTTAAAAGCATGAACAATAGAAAATAAAAAAACATTTAAAAAAAAAAAAAAAAGAAAACATTAAATATGTCTTCACTGTCAAAGTGTCCTTGCCAAATAAAATTATTACTTTTTAAGAAATAAATTTACTGAGCCCAAACTTTTGAACATATTAAATATATTGTATATATACAGAACATTTCAGCACCTAAAAAAAAAAAGAAAGAAAGAAAATTTCCCTGTGTTTTTGATAATTAATGCTTCCAGCAGAGTGAAATTAGCAGAGTAGTTTTGGATGAAAATAAGGCTTTAAGAAAAAAATTTAAGTTTGAAAAAGTATTTTAAAGTTAAAAAAAAATAATAATTAATTTAAAATAATTAAAAATTTATTATTAATTAAAGATTACATACTTTATATTATTATTATATTACAAAAATGGTTGTGTTGCTGTGTATACAAAAAAGCTTTTGAATAGTATAGTGTATAATGTTACAAAAGTTTTTTTTTTTTAATAGATAAATGATAGATCTTTTTTTTAATCAAAGAATCATGACAAAATGTCAACTGTTTCCAACTAAATATTGATGATGATGATAATAATAATAATAATAATAATTATAATAATAATAATAAATGTTTCTTAGAATAATTTCTGAAGGATCATGTGACACTGACAACTGAAGTAATGATCACAGGAATAAATTACATTTTAAAAATATATTCAAATTGAAAACAGTTATTTTAAATAGTAAAAATATTTCAAACTTTTACTGTGTTGCTGTACTTTGGATCAAATAAATGCAGGCTTAGTGAGCAGAAGAGACTTTAATGTTTAAAAAACATTCAAAATCTTACTGTTCAAAAACTTTTGACTGGTGGTGTATATATAAAAATGAGAAAAAACGCAATTAAAAAGACAATCAAACTTGTGAAGCTATTATAGTATGGGCTTTAAAGCCATGATTGTTTTTTATTAAAGCGTTTTTCCTGCATAACAGAAAAGGTGTCCTGATTGAAGAATCACCCACAGACATTCACTGGAGTATAAATGGATTATGATTGGACCGACTTCAAAAAAAAACTGCAGACATACGCAGCCTAAGCGGTGTGCTTTATCAGCCTGTCAAATGTGTGAAGCACAGGTAATGTTCCCCGCAATATCTTATTATCCCACTCCAAATTGAAGTTTCATTAAAAAAGGCCCAATGGGTACTCGCTCCAATGGTCGCAGATTTCGAAGTCTGCCCACCTACCACCAGCCATTTTAATCAAAGTTAAATCAGGGAAAAATGAAATCTCATCAGTGCACGCCGCCTCATTTCTCTGTCTCCCCTTCCCTAAATCAGTCAGAGATCCCAGGGCATCATGGCTTTGTTCTATTCTGGTGGTTTGTGCGAGTTTTAATTTCAGCTACACCAGATGCTCTTAGCTTTTGTAAGAAAGAAAGGGTTGATTACTGCCTGAGGTATTTAGATGTGAGCTGGATTTCTGTGTGAAAACAATAGGCACAAAGACAAAAACAAGCACAAGGGGGAAATAAGAAATAATTACTTATTTATTTGTTTTTTTCCGTGTTTTTGCTAATTAATGCTTCCAGCAGAGTGAAATTGTCAGAATAGTTTTGGTAGAAAATAATGCTTGAGTTTGAAAATCTTAAAGGAATATATATATATATATATATATATATATATATATATATATAAATAATAGTAAATAATAGTTGAATTTATTAAAATGACCCCGTTCAAAAGTTTCCATACACTTGATTCTTAATAATGTGATGTTACCTGAATGATCCACAGCTGTGTTTTTTTTGTTTAGTGATTCATGAGTCTCTTGTTTGTCCTGAACAGTTAAACTGCCTGCTGTTCTTCAGAAAAATCCTTCAGGTCCCACAAATTCTTCAAAATGGTTTTGAGATCCATCTTTTCACACTGACGACAACTGAGGGACTCATATGCAACTATTACAGAAAGTTCAAATGCTCACTGATGCTCCAGAAGGAAAAACAATGCATTAAGAGCCAGGGGTGTAAACTTTTGAACAGAATGAAGATATGTATATTTTTCTTATTTTGCCTAAATATCACATTTTTTTCATTTAGAACTGCCCTTCAGAAGCTACAGAAGATACTTACATGTTTCCCAGAAGACAAAATAAGTTCAATGTACTCTGATCTTCACATTCCAAAAGTTTTCACCCCCTGACTCTTATGCATAGTGTTTCCTTCTGGAGCATCAGTGAGCGTTTGAACCTTCTGTAATAGTTGCATATGTATAATATTACAATTATATTTAATCTATTGAATTAATCTTATTTCATTTTTATTCCTGCATTATTATTATTTCATGTTTACATTTAAGTTATATTTGAAGTTAACAGATTTTTAAGAACATTTCCTTCTGTGTTACAGGGAATAAACAACAACATAAGGATGGGTAAATAATGTCGGAATTTTAATGTTTTTTTCTTCTTTTAAGGCTGCAGCTAAAAGTTAAAAGGTCTTCAGGGAAAAGGGAAAATGTTCTGCAAAAAGTCATTCCTCAAACAGCTACCCATTACGGTAATAAGATCCCAGGTGGGAACACTGTCTACCACACTCTCCAAAATATTGAAGAAATGTGTTCCCTGCCTTAAGTTCATCCCCTGCTTCTGATGTCTATAAAGCTATAAATAATAGCATTATGGCCTCAGGCCCTCAGACCTATCAGATCAAAACCAGAGCACTATCTGATTGGTTTGAATGACCTTGAGACCAACACATAAATAATTTTATTTATCAGTAGATATTTTTTTATATTTTTATTTTAGATATTTTTGAGCTATTAAATTAGAAAAATATTATATTTAATATTTTATACAATTATTATATGTATTATTATGTTTATTTATTTATTTATTTGTTTGTAAATATTCAAAGTATACTGTATGCCATTTAGAACCTGTAGTTTTATATTATGTTTATACATTTTAATATGCTCTATCAGTCATATGACTGAAAAATTATAGACCAAAAAGAGTTGATCAGTGTTTTTAACCACAGATATTGCAATGCTAAATTTAGCATTGTAGCCCATCTTCATTCTCTGATTTCCCGTTGAATAATGTCATGAAAGGAATTAAGACACCACACGGGTAATCATTGATTCCCGCTTCCAATTCTCTCATGCAAACAGAGTCGATACGAAGGTCTGATTTCTTGACTCGTCTCCCCAGCCTCATCAGAATATCTTTCAAAGCCCTGATGTCCCCAGAGGCTCTCGGTTATTTTGTGTCTCCTGCTTGCAATCTCAAATTTATAACCTCTTATTTCTCTCTACACAGGTCTGCCTAGGCAGAGGAAGGAAAGCCACGAAGTCTCTTTTTATTTTCTCTTCCCATATTGTTTTTCAGGCTCTAAATGCATTTGATGCTCTTCAATATGGTCACCCAGATATCTGCAATAAAGGCGGTACAGTGGCAGAGAAATAACAGCTTTAGTTTGCATTACGACCTGTGCACCAGAATGATGAAACCTGTTATTGCATGTCACGACCTCTGCAGTGAATAAGGTAATGGAAGACAGAATGTTATTTTTAAGCCAGGCAGGCCAAGCATTTATGTACTATAATGTATTCAGTGCAGGAATTTCGGGAATTGCCGTTGAAGGAAGGGTTGAATAGCTATGATTGGGTAAACACCATTTGATGTGTGCCGTTTGTCAGATGCTAAGTCAGCACAAGAATAGATGAATGCTTATTTCTGCTTCAGAATGAACTTTCCAGGTGTCTGAGCAACCTGAATAAATGTTCAGGGAACAGTTCACTCGAAAATGAATGTTCTGTCATGATTTACTCACTCCCTTGTTGCTCTAAACTTCAACTTTTCAATGCAATTGAATTTGAATTTGAATTTTTAGATTCCAAAAAGATTCCAAAGCACCATAAAAGAATCATATAATATGACTCTATGCCCTGTATTCCAAGTCTTCCGAAGTCATACAATAGTTTTGTGTCAGAAACAGACGTACAGTTAAAGTCAAAAGTTTACATACACCTTGCAGTATCTACAAAATGTTAATTATTTTACCAAAATAAGAGGGATCATACAAAATGCATGTTAATTTTTTATTTAGTACTGACCTGAATAAGATATTTCACATAACGGTCGTTTACATATAGTCCACAAGAGAAAATAATAGTTGAATTTATAAAAACGACCCTGTTCCTGTTCAAAAGTTTACATACGCTTGATTCTTAATACTGTGTTGTTACCTGAATGTTTTTTTTTTTTTTTTTTTTTTTTTTGTTTAGTGATAGTTGTTCATGAGTCCGTTGTTTGTCCTGAGTAGTTAAACTGCCCACTGTTCTTCAGAAAAATCCTTCAGGTCCCAAAGATTCTTTGGTTTTTCAGCATTTTTGTGTATTTGAACCCTTTCCAAGGATGACTGTATGATTTTGAGATCCATCTTTTCACATTGAGGACAACTGAGGCACTCATATACAACTATTGCAGAAGGTTCAAACACTCACTGATGCTTCAGAAGAAAACACGATGCATTTAAGAAGCGGGGGTGAAAACTTTTACACGTAATGAGGATGTGTACATTTTTCTTATTTTGCCTAAATATCATATGTATTTTTATTTAGTACTGCCCTTCAAAAGTTACAGAAGAGACTTGCATCCCCAGAAGAAAATAAGTATAACTGTTTTGAATTTATTTTATAAATTATAAACTTTACACTGTTATTTAACTGAACTGACTGGAGCTTAATAATGACACCATTTTCTTGTTAGAGCTGATATACAGAAGAATTAGTATTTGTCTTATATTTAAAGCTTGTTTCTTTCCTGTTTAATACTTTGAAGCTGCTTTGAAACTATCTCTATTGATTAAAGCACTATAAAAATAACGGTGGCTTGACTTGACATTGGTTTTGCATTATAGAAAGAAACTTATACAGGTTCGGATCGAATGCAGAATTTCCATTTTTGGGTGAACTGTGTCTCTAAGATGAATAAACGCAGTACTACTGTCAAATTTGTTGACTAGGCTGACTCTTTCATGTTTTATTTTCTTAGTGGTGATGCATTTTCAAAGCACATCTCCCTCTGAACTTGTAGGAAAAACAAAGTAAACTGCTTAAGAAATACAATGCATTAAAAACTTAAAATAAACATTTCCAGCCAATTTGATTTGATTTTAATTGGTGTCCATTCTGAATGCACCAACAAATGATTGTCTGTCAGCAGACTTGGATAGAAAGACTGATCATGACTTTTTGGACTGAACCAGCATATCTCTCAAGCACTCAAAGGCGTCTGGCTCTGCCCAGGGTGTGCTGTGACGCCAAATTCAGCGTTTGAGCACCGCAGCTGTGTAGCACAGATAGCTTACTGTCAAAAGCCGTTTTTCAAGCGAGGGACAATTATGCTCAATCAGAGATGATGCTTTACTGAGTGTTTTCTACCCTCTCATGCGCCTCTGATTTGGTTTACGAGAGAATGTGACTGATGGCGATCTTCCAGAGGTGTTGAGCGAATGGGGTTTCAAAATTGCAACAGCAGCCAATTACGGAACAGACAGAGCACATGCTCATTAAATTTGCACAAGAATCTCGGCATTTCGAAACCATTAGCTCTGAAATCTCATTCTCAATTTCAGATGTTTCTCTGGGAGCGTCCTGATAATAGAAGTAGTGGTGTAAAGTATTATGGAAATTCTGTGTACCAGCAGCTGTGAACAGTTGAGAGTGCAGTGATCATGTTGATACACCAGCAATTGAGGCTGAAATTCAGTTTGTTTGTTTTCTGTGCCGCATGGTGCCCATTGACGGCACTCTGAAGTGCACTAGTTCAGATAGAACCTTTAAAGGGATAGTCATTCACATTCAGTCATCATTTACTCACTTTAGGATGGGAGTTTTGAATAATTGAACAGCTCCAGTTCCAATTGTTTTTAACGATTCATGTTGCTTAACGATTCTATATTTGATTCTTTTATTTGAAACGAATAAATATTTGGAAAATCAAAATGCAATTCACTTGCCAAATTATGAGATTGGTGTCTTTTCATGTTTTCAGAAGCAAATAATTCCCCTCAATATAAAAAACATATTAATTTGTTTATAAAGTAATTACTATGTACAATGATACACATTGTAATGTGAACAACTACTAATTTGAGCCTTAAAGAGATACAGTAATTCATTCAAAAATTTTTTTTAAATTAAATCTATTAAAAATAAATTTAAATTAAATTAAATCTTATTTTGTGTTAAGCAGAAGAAAAAAAATGTATACCGTTTTTGAACAACTTAAATGTAAAAATACCCTGGACCCTGGTGTGACCCTGGACCGCAAAACAAGTCATAAGGGTCCTTTTTTTTTTTTTTTTTTTTAGATTTATACATCATCTGAAAGCTGAGTAAATAAGCTTTCCATTGATGTAAGATAGGATAGGACAATATTTGGTCAAGATACAACTATTTGAAAATCTGAGGGTGCAAAAAAAAATCATCTTTAATGTTGTCCAAATGAAGTTCTTAGCAATGCATATTACTAATCAAAAATTAAGTTTTAAAATATTTACAGTAGGAAATTTACTCTTATATTCACTTAATATCCTAATGATTTTTGGCATTTAAAAAATATAATTTTGAACCATACAATGTATTTTTGGTTACTGCTACAAATATACCTGTGCTAATGAACCAAATCAGCATCCACACCCACAAACAGTAACATTATTTTTATTTTAAACAGACACTTCAGTTATGTTCAGTTGCATAGTATGCATTAAAGTAGAAAGGTTATTTATTTATTTATTTATTTATTTTTTTTTTTTGAGATGTCAATATTGTTATTGTTTCTCAGCTGGAAAGAAATCAATGCAGTTGCAGCAATTTTGTTCTTCTGTGTTATAGTTTGGACTCTGCTGTTCTTTTAAAATGACAGCAATTTTTAACTTTATAGTTATCATTATATTTATCATAATTGGTGTGTTTGCAGTTGTAAGTTTTAATCTGTATGTGTTCGTTCAATAACTCATTCATGAGTCAGACTACACTGGTCCAAATGTACATGTTGCCTTGAAAGAACTGATTCATTACAGTCATTCTTTTGGAAATTGGATTACTCTGGTTAAGCAGTGGTATGTGTTTTGATTCACTAAAAAGAACCAAATTAGTCTTTTTTAATGGATCAGACTACACTGATCTCAGTGTGTGTTTAATTTACTAAGAAGAACAAATTCTTTAAAGAACTGAACTATGATTGTATGAGTTAACGCTTAAAGGGATAGTTCACCCAAAAAGTGAAAATTCTGTTCTCACCCTCAATTACCTAAAATTGCTCACCCTCATGTCATTCTAAATCTGTATGACCTTCATTTATCTTCGGAACACAAATTAAGATATTTTGATGAAATCTGAGAGCTTTCTGACCCTGCATAGACAGCAATGCAACTACCAGGTTCAAGGCCCAGAAATATAGTAAGGACATTCTTAAAATAGTCTGTGTGACATCAGTGTTTCAACTGTAATTTTATGAAGCTATGAGAATACTAAGACTGACACAGAAAAAAAGAAATTGATGAATCAACTCATTATTTTGTTTTTTTCTTGTGCACAAAAAGTATTCTCATAGCCTCATAAACTTAAGGTTGAACTACTGATGTCACATGGACTATGTTGTCAATGTTCTTACTACCTTTCTACGCCTTGAACTTTGCGTTGCTGTCTACACTCTTGAGAATAAAGGTTCCAAAAGGGTGTTTTTGCAGTGATGCCATAGAAGAACCATTTTTGGTTCCCCAAAGAACCTTTCAGTGAACAGTTCTTAAAAGAACCATTTTGAAGAACATTTTAAAAATCTTCTAAAAACCTTTTTCGACGATAAAGAACCTTTTCTGCATTTGAAATGTTCCATGGATGTTCAAGGTTCTTTATGGAACCATCAATGTCAATAAAGAACCTTCATTTTTAACAGTGTATGCAGGGTCAAAAAGCTCTCAAATTTCATCATAAATATCTTAATTTATGTTCTGAAGATGAACGAAGGCCTTACGAATTTGGAACAACATGAGAGTGAGTAATTAATGACAGAACTGTCATTATTATTCTTTGATGAATCAGAATATGCTGGTCTCTGTGTATGTGTTTGATTCACTATAAAGAACTGATTCATTAGAATCATTCTTTCAGGAATCAGACTACACTGGTTGTGCTGCATGCTTTTGATTCACTAAAATGAACTAATTTAAGACTCAGTCATTCAGGAGTTGGAGTGCATTGTTTTTGCTGTGGTTGTCTTTGGTTGTATACATTGTGCACTATTTGAATGATGCATACTATGCAGAGCGTTTCAAATAAGCTTCCATTTCACTTAAGATGCTGTCAGGTAGCGAGCTAGCTCATTAGGTTTTGGAACAGAGCTGATGTCTCTGTAATGTTAAAAAAACAGCAAAGAACGCCCTGTTTTGGTACAAAAACATCAGCATTTTCTAGCAAGTTTCAAGGAAAAGTAAAATTTTCCCTTGCTCAGCAGAGAAAAAAAGATTTAATTCACGCTCCAAAGTGACAGCGACTGTAGATAAGCACTATCACGCTCACCTCGCAGAGAACCGCATGTTTCTATTTTAGATTTTGATTTAATCCTAAAATCCTTGTTCCAAAATCTGTATTTTTCAAACTCAACAGTAAGGCTGCGCATTTTAATTAAGATCTTCAAGCAGAGCCCGATATGAAGATTGATGATACCATCAGTTATAGCATGTCCGTGAAGAATGAGATGTATTTCTAGTTACTAATACGCACGGCACGGTGAATTATTAAGACCGTGTTTCTGCTCCTCGTGCATTCATAATAACGTTCCGTCACACGTTACAGTCACCCAGCCTCATTCGATGCAAATTATTATTGCTGCAATATATTAGCACAAACATCGACACGTTTTTTTTGGCTTATTATTTGTGACCCAGCAGAGTACAGTTCCATTTCCTGTTATGAGTGGGTTGAGCATCATATTAGATCAATAACACACAGCCATGTGTGTGCGCTCGCACAAGTCACCCCCACCCGATGCGAAAGTGGGAGGCGAGACCCCTCAAAAGACTCATCTGTCTCTGGCTCCACTACACTGTCGTCTGTATTCCTCTCTCTAAGGAATACCGTCATATGCCAGGATCAAATGGCATTCTGTCAGCAACCTGCCATGCATTTCTAGCTTTCCAAAAATCCTTGTTCTCCACAGCAGGATTTGTGCAAATGGACCAGAAAGAACAGAAAAACAGGCTATTGCCAGGCTTGTGTTAAACTAGAAAATATCAGTTATAAAGGTGATAATTGCATTTTACACTTTCTGTGCTCGGAACAATCCATGTATTGTATTGTTTCCTATTTATATTGTGAGAGTTGTCTCTCGAGGAACTGTTATTTTGTTTTACTAGAATGTCTTTCTGTGTGCCAAACTCTGTAAGATCCTGTGATTTTGAACTCCCACTTAAGTGTGTGAACTCGACGCACTGCCGTTTTTGCATTGTTTCTCTCATAAAGCACCACGTCACTGAATCTTTTGTTGGGAGCCGTAAACCGCATCCTTTGTACTAGGACAATCAATGCTGTATTTCTGCTTTCCCCTCACATCATTTCATGTTTTTGGCACAGATTGGATCAGAACAATGCTGCAAAATATATATAACTAAGCCGTCTTACAATAGACGAGTGCTCAAAGCAAGATTCATCCACCCACTTGGATTATGTCGTGTTGAAACAGAAGGCTGGAGAGAGCAGCTTTGTTCCTGTGTAGGGGTTTTCCTGACTCAGGTATTAACGGATCTCAAGTAAATGATTTCTCTTCGTGGTGATAGTGGGAGATACATAAAGAGATTCTGCTCCATTTAACAAATCTAAGCTAAAAATCTTGGAGTTCATCCTTGCTTCTCACTTGAATAGCTTTGTGATTAATGAGTAGCATCTGAAACACAGTATAATGAGATATAAATTATGTTGTTACCAATCTGCGTAGTGATTACGACTGCCAGAACCGGAAAGAATCCATTAGTTAGGTAAAACACTTCAGCAGACGTTAGGCTGAAAATCTAGAGGAGGCATTTCTGAGGAGAGTATTGATTGAGATGCTTTTTGTGCTCAGCAGGTTTGTGCCTTCAGCGTCGACGGTCCAGAGGTCTCTTAATATACGAGCGTGTGCCGTTTAACGAAAGCCGTGTGCGATGCCTCCCATGCTGTGATTGCTCAGCAGGTTTGCTCTTTTCATGACTCAAAGCCCTCCTAAGAGTTAATTTCTCCCAGT
This sequence comes from Cirrhinus mrigala, assembly GCA_036247105.1. Classification (NCBI taxonomy): domain Eukaryota; kingdom Metazoa; phylum Chordata; class Actinopteri; order Cypriniformes; family Cyprinidae; genus Cirrhinus; species Cirrhinus mrigala. The sequence goes on from CM070026.1 coordinate 25,980,368, forward strand.
TTTGTGTTCTTTGGTTCCACCTTAGCTTTTACTTCTATTCTGAGATGCAGATAATTACTGGATGACTGAATCAGATCTCCTACTGTACTTAGAAAAATAGCAAATGCATTTTAAGTGTTGCAATTTAAAGACACTATGAAATCAAAATGATTATAGTGTAACTTCTAAAAATATGCTTTTACAAATAAATGCTTTGAAAAGAAGTCTCTTATGCTCACTAAGCTGCATTTATTTGGTCAAAAGTACAAATAAAAACAGAAATAGTGTGAAATATTATTACAATTTAAATTAACTGTTTTCTATTTGAATATATTTTAAAATAGAATTTATTCTATTGAAAAGCTGAATTTATAGTAGTCATTACTTCAGTTTTCAGTGTGACATGATCCTTTAGAAGACATTTTAATATGCTGATTTGGTGCTTAAAAATATTTATTTTCAATTTTGAAAACAGCTGTATTGCTTAAAATAACCCGTAAAATATAGAAATTATAAGTATATATATATATATATATATATATATACACTTTGGGATCAGTAAGATTTTTTTAATGTTTCTTATATCAAGGCTGCATTTATTTGATCAAAAATACTGAAAAAATGTGATATTGTGAAATATTTACAAATAACATTTTTCTATTTTAATATGCATTAAAATCTAATTTATTCCTGTGATCAAAGCTGAATTTTCAGCATCAGTATTCAGTGTCACATGATCCTTCAGAAATCATTCTAATATGCTGATTTATTATTTTTTGGAACCTGTCATATTTTGTTTCAGGATTATTTGATAAACAAAAAGTTAAAAAGAACAGCATTTATTTAAAATATAAATATTTTCTAAATATGTAAACTACTGTTGCAAAGTTTGGGGTCAGTGAATTTTTATTTTTTCCTTTATTTTTTTATTCAGCCAGAATGTGTTAAAGTGATAGCAAAGACATATTGTTAGAAAAGATATGTATTTTTAGTAAATGCTGTTATTTTTTACTTTTATTAATCAAAGAATCCTAACAATAGTATCAAAGGTTCCAAAAAAATATTTGGCAACTGTTGCAAACATAGATAATTCTAATAATAAATTAGCGTATTAGAATGATTTTTGAAGGATCATGTGACGCTTAAGACTGGACTAATGGCTGATGAAAATTCATCTTTGCATCACGAATAAATTATATTTTAAAGTATATTAAAATAGAAACCATTATTTATATTGTAATAACATTTTTTTTCTGTATTTTTGATCAAATAAATGCAGTCTTGATGAGCATAAGAGACAAAAACATTACAAGTCTTACTGATCCCAAACTTTTCAATGCCAGTGTGTGTATAAAATGCAATTTTGATCAATTTAATGCATCTTTGCTGATTATCCATTTCAATATTCTGAAATCACACATTGTGAAATCGACACACACATACGCTATTATGAATAAATATTAGTTCTTATTAAGCCGTTGGCACAACATACATAAACCAGTTTTAGGGGGCCCAACTTTGTTGATTTTTGTATGGAAGGCAACCTTATTTTCACATCCGCACTACTTTGGTTTCAACACTGATGCATGTTTTTGCGAACTAACCGAATGAGACATCTCAGCTCACAAAACTGTTAAAGGTTAACTATGTTTAAACTCAACTGTCATCCTAATTCCCACACAGAGTATTCCCTGTTCTGCTATGTTGGTTCCATTAACTTTGGCTGAAGATAATCGCTTTTGCTTTCTCTTTACCCAGCTGGCCAGCTCCGATAGAAGAACTCAAGCCTCATTTGAACAGTCAGTATGCACCTACTCCATAGACAGTGTAAACCAGAGGAGGCTGAGTTCACCCATCCAGAATAAAGCGTTATTGAGGATGAAATGGGATTTTTAATTGGCTAGGGTTACAGTGCCATGTAAGGGCTCCGACAGGTCCGGTGTTGTCACAATGACACTGTCCTACAATACGAGGCGTAAATGCACGTCTCTTCACATTACATGGAATGATGGTATTATGGGAGGAAGCAGTCATGGAGCAAAATATAGGCCTTTCAGAAATTAAACTCCCTGATGACACAGTATTTGCATTTTAGACAGGTTTAGATTAGTAGCACAGCAATATATCATTTGTTTTTATTAAACACTGGAGACTAGATGTTCTGGAGTGCATTATGTTCTGTCAGACTAGAAGTTTTATTTTTTTCAAGTTCTGCATTGCATTAACTTTACCTCTGAATTTATGATTAATGCAGGACTCCAGGGCTCACCTATCATGCTCCAAAGCCTGTTGTTCTTGGGAAATCAATATCTGAAAGGTGCAAGGATTTCACCCAGAGCTTCGCGCATCGCTGGCTTCTCATTCAGTGCGTGTATGTATTTCTAAATGTATTGCTTATCGACCAGTGTAAAAGCAGACTTGAAATGCATAGTATTCATAATGCATCACACAATTTTAACAAGCTGTTTTTTTACCAAAAGCATTGAATCTGTTGTAAACAGAAGGTAGTTTGGAATTAATGGCCTCAAACTATTTTTTATTTTTTTTTTACAACCGAAGTTATTGTGATTCAAGGACGTCTTGTATACAGAGCAGCTATGCTTAAAGGTTTATGTGAAGGTTATTGCCAGCATAAGCATTGGGCAGATGGGATCGAGCCATTAATGAACCATTATACTGATTAAAGCCTTCGCCAGCAGAAATTATCACTTTAATCATTGACAGCCTTTACACTAAAAATTAATTAAAGCAGAGAGAGGGATTCCTGTCAGCCGGTCCTTAACAAACTAAATGCTCTCCGGATGTAATTCTGATCTATGTGTATTAATTGAGATTCCAACTCGTATGAAGTGTATATGCTCAGTACAAATGGGACAGTGGAACAAGTGATATTTCACTTCATACTGAGATGTTTGCCTTATTTAGTTACATTTGTTGAAAAACAACAGTCTGCAAAGTCATGAAATAAATGTTAAGTTACATAGAGGTGAATTTTATATATGATGACATCATATATCTAAATATCAGGGTAAATGTAACTTATTTTGTCTTCTGGAAAACATGTATCTTCTGTAGCTTCTGAAGAGCAGTACTGACTGAAAAAATATGACATTATTTAGGAAAAATAAGGAAAATGTACACATCTTCATTCTGTTCAAAAGTTTTCACCCCTGGCTATTAATGTATAGGTTTTCCTTCTGAAGCATCAGTGAGCATTTGAACCTTCTGTAGTAGTTGCATAGTTTCAAAGTGTCAAAAGATGGATCCTAAAATCATACAGTCATTGTTTGAAAGGGTTCAAATACACAAAAATGCTGAAAAACCAAAGAATTTTTCTGACGAACAGTGGGCAGTTTAACTGTTCAGGACGAACAAGGGACTCATGAACAACTAGCACTAAACAAAAAAAAACACAGCTGTGGATCATTCAGGTACCAACACAGTATTAAGAATCAAGTGCATGTAAACTTTTGAACGGGGTCTTTTATTTTTAAAAATTAAACTTATTATTTTCTCTTGTGGACTATATGTAAACATCTTTTATATGAAATATCTTATTCAGGTCAGTACTAAATAAAAAATAACATGCATTTTGTATGATTCCTCTTATTTTGGTAAAATAATTAACATTTTGCAGATTCTGCTAGGTCTATGTAAACTTCTGGCCTCAACTGTAAACATACAATATTCATTTTATATATACAGTAAATAATACATAATACATTTAGCAGCAGTGGTGTTCTGAAATGAGGATGCAAAGTCCTCTCTCTCTCTCTCTCTTTTTTTTTTTTTTTTTTTTTTAAATGTAAATTCACATCCCAGTCACATTTTCTTGGTTAAATAAACATTACTTGCACTATCAGAGTAAAAATCTATATTGTATTTTTACATAAACAATGTAATTAAGAGGCTATTCTGTTTATTAAAACCAACTATAAATCTCATCAGTTTAGTGTTAGCATTTTACATTTATTTCAAAATAATAACTCCGGACAGTAACAATTTAAACAATATGTTTTTAATTTAACAGTTGTAACAATTATATTTTATTTATGAACTAAAATTCAGCTGTTCTTGTTCACAATAAACTTGTTTTCAGATCATCACTCATCATCAGAACTTGGTAAACTTTGGTCACAGACACAGAGATTTAATTTCAAAAATCTGCTCACAAAAAAAAAAACAGATCATGTTTTCAGGCTTGACAAAGTGGTAATATTTAAGTGTGTGAGTTGTTTACTTACTTTTTTATTAGCCGTCCCATTAACGCCATTATATTGTTCATTCAGACTGATTCACGGAACGTGCACGAACACAAGAGGCAGGACTTATCGCATGAACCAATCACAGCCCATCATAACCTGACTGATTCTGACTGATTCTGACTTTTCCCCATTTATTCTCAATTACCCCCCAACAAACTCATGGCTTGCTTTAGGGGATCTGTTAAAACTCAGTGGGCTCAGGGGAGGCGAGAGAGACTCAGACTCCCGCTGTAACTTTGCCTGATGGTGACGCTGTTTGACAGTTTTACTTTAGAAAAACAAGTGATTTATATGCTTTTTGTCATATTTTGTAATATTTGCATTGTTTTATTTTTGTACTATGCTTTTTTCTTACCCAGTTCTATTGAGGAGACACTGCCTTCCGTGCCTTCTCAGAGAAAACGCCCCTGTTTAGCAGTGTATTATTACATATTACATTTTTAAAATACACATTATCGATGGAGAGGGAAGTTTACCCACCAGTATTATACAAAAATATTCATTTCCATATCCAAAACTCATTATGTGCATGACTCAGCTGTTATTTCATTATGTTGCAGGCGAACATCTTCAGATTTCTGAACACCACGTTGGGACCCTGTGAATTGGAACGCAGCTCCTATCTCTCTCTCTTTTTCGCAGGTTTGACCAGATTCAATTGGAAGCACATGGTTGCTGAGAAATGAGCTGGGAGAAGCGACCTCTTTAACCTCTAAAGTTTCTGAAAGGAAGAAAAAGCAGCAAAGTGGGATCTGGTTGGCATGAGGAGATAGCGTGTGTGTGGGATTGGTGTGGTGAGTGAAATTGGGGAGGTGTTGGTCAGTCAAGTGGGAAAAGGCCTCAGTTTTTCATTTCATCAAGCAATAAAACGCCCAAGCCCTTGTGGCCTTTATCTGTGCTGTGATCTAAGTACATTATAAGGCTGAAACTCAATGTTGAGAAAGCAGCTGGAGGAAGTGATGATTACTACAGAAAGTCCAGGCAAAGTAATGAGAAAGTAGGGCCGGATAACATCAAAACCAATTAAGTCCATCCAGGTTCAATTCAACCTTGAAAATTTTCAACCTGGTTTCATCCATCTTTGAATCCTCTCTAAATTTGCGGATTAATCTGCCTTAAAATATAGGGAGGAAATCGCTGAGAATGAAGTCTGCCTGGTTATAGTTTATTTGCATGCTGTGCATTGTTTTAGTGCCCAATTCACTAAAGGAATTATGCAAATCTAGGCAGCATGCTTCCAAAAATGTGTTGTTTTTTTTTAAAAAGGGGACATCAGATGCAAAATTCACTTTTACATAGTGTTTGCATATACAGTTGAGGTCAAAAGTTTACATACACCTTGCAGAATCTGCAAAATGTTAATTATTTTACCAAAATAAGAAGGATCATACAAAATGCATGTTATTTTTTATATAGTACTGACCTGAATAAGGTATTTCACATAAAAGATGTTCACATATAGTCCACAAGAGAAAATAATAGTTGAATTTATACAAATGACCCCGTTCAAAAGTTTACATACGCTTGATTCTTAATACTGTTCTTACCTGATTTTTTTATTTTTTTTTTTTTTTTGTTTAGTGATAGTTGTTCATGAGTCCCTTGTTTGTCCTGAACAGTTAAACTGCCTGCTATTCTTCTGAAAAATCCTTCAGGTCCAACAAATTCTTTGGTTTTTCAGATTTTGTGTATTTGAACCCTTTTCAACAATGAATGTGTGATTTTGAGATCCATCTTTTCACACTGAGGACAACTGAGGGACTCATATGCAACTATTACAGAAGGTTCAAATGCTCACTGATGCTCCAGAAGGAAAAACGATGCATAAAGATCCAGGTGGTGAAAACTTTTTGAATTTGAAGATCAGGGTAAATGTAGCTTATTTTGTCTTCTGGGAATCATGTAAGTATCTTCTGTAGCTTCTGAAGGGCACTAGTAAATGGAAAAAAATATGATATTTGGGCAAAATAAGAAAAATGTACACATCTTCATTCTGTTCAAAAGTTTACACCCCCCAGCTCTTAATGCATCGTTTTTCCTTCTAGAGCATCAGTGAGCGTTTGAACCTTCTGTAATAGTTGCATATGAGTCCCTCAGTTGTTCTCAGTGTGAAAAGATGGATCTCAAAATTTTGTATGATCCCTCTTATTTTGGTAAAACAACATTTAAACTTTTGACCCCAACTGTAAATGTGTTAGCAGTGTGTGGACACAACCACCCTCCACTGATAAAAATCCATTCAATCCTTTTTTTTTAAATCCCCAAAAACCTAAACAGTCTTAAATTATCAAGCCGGACTGTCCTTTATTAGCATATTACCACCCTCAGCCATTTGTACGCCATCCACCGTTTTCTCCGCGCTCGGGCAGCTGTGTCTCATAAGCAGTGCAGGTGTTTTGTATTTGGATGTAAAAGTGAACATAAGAGTCTTAATTTTCTCCCAACATCAGAGCCACCGAGGACGCAGCGGATTAGTTTTGTTTTTGATGATGCACCACCGAATACACTAAAAATGGAAGAGAGGGGTGGAGTGAGCAGAAGCTAATTATCATTATCAGCACCGAAACAGGTTGCTGTGAAAAGAGCAAGGTAAAAAGGGTGTTGCTTTACACAACCATTGAGGAATTTTAACCAAAGTATGTTGAAGACATTTCATGAAGACCCTAAAGAACCATACCAACTTGTTGAAAATAGGCATAGTTGTGGAGAATACAGCAGACTATCACAATCTGGCATACTTTACACCACTGCGACCCCTTTAAAAGGCCAAAAATTTGTTTCAAGGCACTTCTGGGTGTATGCCCTTATGTGTTATTGCACTGTTCTCCATCATTAGATGTTTATTTGATGAATTACTGCTGCCATAAAATGCAAACAAACATCTCTTTTTAATAAAATTCTGTTTACCTCCTGCTGTCTGTGGGCGGTGATACGGCTGCGTTTTGTAAATAAGCCACAATCTATAAATAATAAGCCTAATTTAAATAAAAAGAGGCGTATTCGTGCTGTGTAGAATCATCCACTGATTTTACCACCGATACTGGTTAGTGAATAAGATGTCAGAATGAAATGAGTGAATTTGCCCCAATGCTATCTTACAAACCCAGGACTTGTGATGTTACGGCGATAACTAATGTGGATTTTTGTCAGTTAGATGAGCTGGAGGATGACTCAAAGCGGGCATGTGATAAAGAGATGCTCTGACAAAAGCGTGACACACATGCAGTGGATTCATACCAAGTTATGCTCTATTTTCAGTGAATGACACCTTTAATTGATGCAGCGACTGGGGACTCGTGTACTGCAAAGTCAGATGGGTGTGAAAATACAGAGATACTGAGACAGAGGGAGAGGTATTGCCGCGGTTTTCCCTAAGCAAGAAAAATGAGACCGAGTCCGTCTCAACCATATTATCCTTCTCCCGAAGTGCTTTGTAGACAGCCATTCATCTTTCTGCATCACGCCCCCTTTATCTGTCACTCCTGTCTCATCTCTGCACCTCTCATCCTCCTCCACCTGAAAATAATTTGCTGAAACTTTAGCAAAGCAACTCAGGGCCTGTAACTCAGCTTCATGGCACTGACCGTCATGTCACACATCTCTGTTGTCTAATCATCACGTTACCTTCAGCTTCGTAATAGCTCTGGCAGACCTGTTACAGATGTAGTGTTTAATGACAAACAGTAATCAGGAAGGATTTGGTGGCGCATTTAATCTGTGGTTTTATAGCTTTGTCCATGGATGATTTTATCCCCTGAGGCAGATTCTTACGAGCTCACTTACTCAGCCTGACAGAAAGCGATGTCGGAACAGCATGATAAAAAAAAAAGCACCTACTGGGGAAGAGGGGGAAAAAAATCACAATTCGGCAACCACCGGGCAGACTTTTCTTTGATGGCAACTCATTACTTTTTCATGTTTAAATTTAATCAATGAATAAAAATGAACATTAGAATAGGAATAAACGAACATTCATGTGTAATTAAAATGTTGGTTAGTCTTCGTGTGGTAGTCATCTGTTTTTGGTGGCCATTTGCGGATGCTTGTGTGTGACGGTGTACATTATTGATAAGAAATGGAGGGTACATTGGAAAATAATTCCTTTTGTTTCTCCATTCCTCACCACTCTTATCTGAATTTGTGGCAGGCAGGCGAGAGTTCTGCAAGTGTCTTCTGTTCACATCCGTCAAGTGGTATTTGGACAACACCCGTCCAGGAGAGCAAGATTGTGTGTGTGAGTACGCAGGACAAACACATCTCACAATATTGCATTCAGAGAGATGAATGTCTCTTCTTTGTTGGTTTATCTACCATGGTTATTTGGTGTGTGAGACGGTGGTCTCAAAGAGGATATTTGATGATAAGTGTGCCAGTGAGAACAGCAATTTTATTTAAGATGATGTTGGTCCTGTTGACCCAAAGACTGATAATTTTACTCTTGAAAGACCACATGAACTCAAAACATAAGTTTTGTGGCTTTGAGACCTTGTCTGTTAGCTTAGTACATACTAGTGGGAGAGTGTTATTTATTTATTTATTTACTTATCGATGGTTCAAGTCCTAGGTTAAAATCTAAATTAATTGTATTTTATTTGTATGTATTAAATTAATTAATTAGGTAACTAGGTAGCTAGCCAGCCAAAAATCTTCCAACAAACTGCATTTGCTGTATTCTCAAAACTGATGGCGCAAGTGTTGTTACTATATTAAGCATTTAAAATCTTAAATGTTTTTATTTTATTTTATTTTATTTTATCTGCCCAAAAACCTTCCATGAAACTGCTTGGTCTGCAATGTTTAACTAAACAGTCTAAAATTCTATTATATTTTATTTATTTTTGATATATATATATATATATATATATATATATATATATATATATATATATATATATCAAAATGTTTATTGTAACCAGTCTAAAATTTGATTTTATATTTCTTTTATTTCAAAAAATAAACAGTCTAAAAATGTATTTTATTTTATTTTATTTTATTTTATTTTATTATTTTATTTTATTTTATTTTATTTTATTTTATTTTATTTTATTTTATTTTATTTTATTTTATTTTATTTTATTTTATTTTATTTGCCCAAAAATCTTCCATGAAACTGCTTGGTCTGCAATGTTCATCTAAACAGTCTAAAATTGTATTATATTTTATTTATTTTATTTTTTTTAGTATATTTTTTTATTTTTATATTATTTTATTTTTAAAAATCTAAAATGTTTATTGTAACCAGTCAAAAAATTTATATTTCATTTTATTTTTAAGAATTTATTTTATTTAAAAAAAAAAAGAAAACAGTTTAAAATGTATTTTATTTTATTTTATTTTACTTATTTTATTTTTTAAAATCTGCCCAAAAATGGCATCTGCCATATTTTCAGAACTGATGGCTTAAGTGTTAGTTTATCATATTTAGCACCTGAAATTCATATTTAGCACCCGAAATCTAAAATGTTTATTCTAAACAGTTTAAATTTGTATTTTATTTTATTTTATTTTATTTTAATATATATATAATTTTAAAAGATATTTCATTTTATTTTTAAGAATTTCTTTTATTTAAAAAAAAATAAAAAGTCTAAAAATGTATTTTATTTTATTTTTTATTTTTTTTAATTCTGCCCAGAAATTTTTCAACAAACTGCATCTGCCATATTTTCAGTACTGATGGCTTAAGTGTTAGTTTATCATATTTAGCAGCTAAAGTCTAAAATGTTTATTTTAAACAGTCTAAAATTTTATTTTATTATTTTATATAATTTTATTTTAAGATGTTTTTATTTTAAAAGATTATTCTTTTATCTTAAAAAATAAACAGTCTAAAAATGCATTTATTTTATTTTATTTTATTTTATTTTATTTTATTTTATTTTATTTTATTTTATTTTATTTTATTTTATTTTATTTTATTTTATTTTATTTTATTTTATTTTATTTTATTTTATTTAGTAACTGAAATCTAAAATGTGTTTCAGGCTTTTGCTCAACCATCTTGCTGAAATGAACTGAACTTCATTTTAGTTTTAGAGAAATATATCTGTGAATGCATTTCTCTGATGTAAATTCAGTGAAATTGTTTCCCTTACAGTCGCACTTTGCCTGCTTTGCTGTTGATCTTTGCTGACTATGTGGGGAAGGCTGGCTTGAAAGCCTCCCATCTTCCCCACTGGCAGCTCCTCCATTACTTACAAAGTGCTTCATCTCTCTCTCCGCTGAGGCTGGTCTACTGTGCTACTTCTGATTAATGACGGTGCCATTCCAGCTCAATTTATTACCATACATTTCACCATGCAATACAATCCAGCACGTTCACCCTGTGCAGAGGTATTAACATTGTGCCATGATACTTGACACTATAATAGTGAAAATTATAAGAACTTATTTGTCTGGCATTTGAGACAAATCCATTAGGCCGACCTGAATAATAGCCGAGCTGAATCTAAGACACAACCTACTGCCCCTCAGGTGCTTATATGAACATATTTAAAAGCCAAAAGAGCATTATATAATAATAAAGTCCTTTGAGGGTCAGAAAATAGCTGACGGCGTTGAACAGAAACGATTAAACTGTGATGCATCATACATTATCTGCAAGATAGACAATACTCTGGGTGTAGATTATAGGGATAAGCATAAATGTTCTCTTTTATATGAGAGAAAAAGTCAAAAATAGAGAAAGTTTGTCAGCACTTTTGTGCCTCACGGGATCAGCACTAATTGTTGGAACTGTGGGAAGCTTAACAGGCAGATTGTGATGGTGTGAAAGTATGTCCTTATTAAGCTCTCCACATTCACTGTGTCTGAACAAACATGCTTAGACTTCTCACCCTCAACCATTTATTCAGTTAAAGTCAGCTTTTTTTCCGATCTTCACAGTTCGCTAGACAAGATTCATCTTGCACTTGTGGAATCTGACTAAGTCTCTGCTCCCACAGTCCTGCCTCCGCTTTGCCTTTCCAACATCCAAACACGCAGGACTGCCTCATCACCTGTCGTTCTGCTTTTACTTTCTGGCTGTGCTGGCACTTTTGCACATTCACTGCCAAGAACAGCAGCACTTTTACCCGTTATTTCATTTATTTTTATTTTATTGCGCCCACTCAGATAAAGCATCGCAATGTGGAAAAATCTCCCCACACTGTCAATAGACTTTGCAGTACAGTATTCTCAACTAACTCATAGTTGTCTACCAAAAGTTTTATTCATAGTCACCTACCAAAAAGTAGTTTACATACACCTTGCAGAATCTGCAAAATGTTAATTATTTTACCAAAATAAGAGGGATCATACAAAATGCATGTTATTTTTTTTTATTTAGTACTGACTGAATAAGATATTTCACATTAAAGGCATTTAAATAATAGTTGAATTTATAAAAATGACCATTTTGAAAAAATGTACATACACTTGATTCTTAATACTGTGTTGTAACCTAAATGATCCACAGCTGTGTTTTTTTTGTTTAGTGATAGTTGCTCATGAGTCTCTTATTTGTCAGTTAAACTTAAACAGTTAAACTGCCCACTCTTCTTCAAAAAAATCCTGCAGGTCCAACAAATTGTTTGGTTTTTCAGCATTTTTGCGTGTTTGAACCCTCTCCATCAATGACTGTATGATTTTGAGATCCATCTTTTGACACTGAGGACAACTGAGGGACTCATTTGCAATTATCACAGAAGGTTCAAATGCTCACTGATGCTCCAGAAGGAAACACGACGCATTAAAAGCTGGGGGGTTAAAACTTTTTGAATTTGAAGATCAGGGTAAATTTAACTTATCTTGTCTTCTGGGAAACATGTAAGTATCTTCTGTAGCTTCTGAAGGGCAGTACTACATGAAAAAAATTACATTTAGGCAAAATAAGAAAAATGTACACATCTTCATTCCGTTCAAAAGTTTTAACCCCCTGGCTCTTAATGCATAGTTTTTCCTTCTGGAGCATCAGTGAGTGTTTGAACCTTCTGTAATAGTTGCACATAAGTGTCTCAGTTGTCCTCAGTGTGAAAAGATGGATCTCAAAACCATACAGTCATTTTTGGAAAGGGTTCAAATACACAAAAATGCTGAAAAACCAAAGAATTGGTGGGACCTGAAGGATTTTTCTGAAGAACATTAGGCAATTCAACTGTTCAGAACAAACAAGGGACTTATTAACAACTATCAATAAATCAAAGATCATTCAGGTAACAACACAGTTTGAACAGGTCATTTTTATAAATTAAATTTTCTCTTGTGGACAATATGTAAACATCTTTTATGTGAAACATCGTATTCAGGTCAGTACGAAATAAAAAAAATAACATGCAACATTAACAGTTTGTATGATCCCTCTTATTTTGGTCAAATAATTAACATTCTGCAGATTCTGCAAGGTGTATGTAAACTTTTGACTTCAACTGAATATTATGTTATATTTTATACAACGGTTCTTTTTTGGTCCTCAAATCTGATTGGCTGAGAGGAGTGTGATATTCTAATGATATCTGAACTTCAAACGTTCCACCATTTTTATCATTCCGCTTGCGGTTTTTCTCACAGCGAGTGTCATGGCGAACAACCAAATCATTTTATAAATAATACTATTTTTGTCACAAAATGTTTTTTTTTTAGGTGAGAATGTACTTAATTAGACTTCAGATATGTGGTTGTATTTGAAAATGTGCTTCAACATTTTTAGAGATGTGAGCTCCAGGGCGTCAGCGGCCGTTCACCGCTCATGAACCCACCGAGAGCAGCCTTATCTCGGCCAGATCTTAAGGAATTTGTCGCCAACTCTGATGTCTCCATAGTGGTTAAACATGAGAGATAATTTGTTTTAGGTAAATCTAACAGGCAGTCTTTGGTCTCATTAATCTATTATTTGTTCCAGAGCTAATAGTTTTGGCTGAGGGCAAAATCTCATCATATTATATTTGATATAAATTTAATGCTGTTATCAGAGCCGTGCCAATATACAGGCTACTGTATTACATATATGTCTCTATATATCTTTTCTCTTCAAATGGAATACATAATAGTGTGGTTGTATTCCAAGTATTTTTTAGTTTACAGTGCTTGTTCACATACTTGAAGGACTAGCCGTTCTAAATGATGCTCTCAGATGTTGTTTCTCTCTTCACGCTCCTGTTGGCTGCTTTTTGGCCATCCGCTGTTATCGACCCATTAGACAAAGCAAAATGGAATTTCTAGCTATCTGCACCCTCTTAGTCTATTGTTTCCCTTTCAGTCACGCTAAGGTAATTCGTTTTTCAGGGGCCGTGTTTCTCTCCCCTTTCACTCCTGGCTGATTGCCTTGTAGAACAGACCTGTCCATGTAACATTATCCTTGGTCTATGCTCTTTACCTCTAATTTATCTGTCTAGTGCATGCCACTATAACCAGGGCCTCTGACATAACCACATCCTTTTGAAATGCCATGTTCTGTTTGGGTCTACTTGTTGGTAAGTGGAAGTTTTATAATAAAAAAGTTGCGTTTTTACATCTGTAAATTAAAACGTGTCAGACAGTATCAGTGAACTTTGTAACTGTGTGATACTGTCTGAAAAGATGTGAAAACTGCAAGCTTAGACAGGAATGCAGCTTTTTGTTTTTTTAGTCTTACTGGAAACAACTCATGTTTAAAAGGTACCAGATTGATATGAACACTTGTGAAGAACCATTAATCATTGGATTTGCCAGGTTTGCCAGGTGAGTGGCTTCAAATTTTTGAAAGTTTTGTTAACTAGAGATTCACGGGCAGAATTATTCAGCTTTGCTTTCTGAGTTATGTAAAACTACCACTGATAGGTTATGCACGTTTCTTCTGCCTTGCCATTACTACACTCTTAAAAATAAAGGTGCTTCAAAAGGTTCTTCAAGCGATGCCATAGAAGAACCATTTTTGGTTCCACAAAGAAGCATTCAGTCAAAGGTTCTTTAAAGAATCATCTCTTTCTTACAATTTTATAATCTGAAGAAACTTCTTTTCGCCATAAAATCTTTCGCTTCAGATGTTAAAGGTTCTTTATAGAACCATTAAGACAAAAAAGGTTCTTCTATGGCAGGGTGAAGCACCTTTATTTTTAGGAGTGTATATATGCATTTCTTCTGCATCTGTCTATCACTGTGCTATCTTCTTTTTCAGATAAAGCTGCCCCTAAATGGCATGTAAAACATTGTTTTGCATGTTGGCCAAAATAAGCTGCAGTGTGGATCAGAGTGCTTGCTGTTGACCAAAAGTCTGGCTTTGCACATTTAGATTGAATGGTAACAGCTGGAAGGGAAGGAACATCAAAATGAAGGCAAGTCAGAAATTTTGAAAGAACAAAAAAGGTTGTATTTGCATTTAATTCTTATTCCTAACATCATAACTGAAATACATTGCTAAGTTATGAGAGAAAGACATACGTAACTGCTCCTTTGATCAGGAATACAAAGACAAGTACATACATCAGTCAAAAGTTTTTGAACAGTAAGGGTTTTAATGTTTTGTAAAGAAGTCTCTTCTGCTCACCAAGCCTGCATTTATTTAATCCAAAATAAACGTTAAAATGTTTTCTGAAGAATCATGTGACACTGAAGACTGGAGTAGTGATGCTGAAAATTCAGCTTTGAAATCAAAGGAATAAATTACATCTCAAAATGTATTCAAATAGAAAACAGTTATTTTAAATAGTAAAAAAATATTTCAAAATATTACTGTTTTGCTGTACTTTAAATGCAGGATTGGTGAGCAGAAGAGACGTCTTCTTCAAAAAAAGTTTTTGTCCATCTTACGTGCTTTTCCAAAGATGCTGAGAATGGCATAGAGAGATTTATAAATCATAAAATCAATAAATGCAATTTCATCAAGAATCACACATGATGGCCATTGTTTTTGCAAAACTTGCATTCTTTCTGGCTCCAATCATGTGTGTAATTCCCACTTTTCACCATCTAATAAAATCCACTTTCCGTTGAACAAGTTTCTTCATAATTTAAAAATGTCCTCAACGCTGAGAACTGTTCAGTCAAAGGTTCTTGGGGGAATCCAAAATGGAAGTTCTATTCCATCACTACGAGAACCGCCTTTTGGACCCTTTATTGTACATTCTTATCATTGAATGTGTTGTTGCACTCTGAAGTATGTCAAACTGTGGAAATAAATTGGGTTACAAACACCAGTTCACATTGATTTTAACCAGTTTAAGATGAGAGATTAATTGCACAATAGCGAAACAAAGAATAAGCACATGCATTTCAACAGTCGTATAGCATTAGCAACACTGAACACATACCAGTGTCTCACGAACACTATCCACAATACTAGTGAATATGCTCAAATTTGAGAGTGGGTAGCATAACTAAGGGAGCTTTTCAGGTTTCTGCGAAAATATTCCCTGAGCTGCATATTCAACCTTTGGCATATGGCATAAGAGCTAATTAGAACTATGCTAATGTGCTCCCTCAGGCCCAGCGACTGAAGAGGAAACCAACTATGTGCTTTGATATATCTGTCATGCTTCAGCAGGCACTAACAAGGATGACTCTGAGACACTACAGACCCTGCATAATATAGGTCTGTATTCTTAAACTTATCAAACTTATTTTATACAGGTGGTCTAATCAGTTTTACTTGACTTTTAACTAATTATTTACATTCAACTTTTATACACTTAACAATAATGGTTCTTTTCATAGCGATGCAATAGAAAGTTCTTTTAAGAATTTTTTTTCCTAGTGTAAAAAACATTTTAATAATCTGAAGAACCTTTTTCTAAGACTATTATTGGAATGGAAAGGTGGAAAGGTTCCATGGATGTGAAAGACTGAGGAACCTTTAGTAGTGTGCAGATCATATTGTGAGAAATTACTTCATATTTAAAAATAGCTGTTGTAAATGATTTGATTTACGGTCCTGGTGTCCTTTAGCAAAGCATAATTAATAATTTGTCATTTAGCTGTCACTTTTATCCTCACTGTCTTACAGTGCACTTATTTAAGACAGTCCTCTCTAGGTTAAGTGCGCTGTTTCAAGGATGAAACGGTGATGGATCATCTTGAGTCTCAGTCTCAGATGGCATGTCTGTATATTGGCTGTCTGATGCATATTGCGTTACAAGATATGTCTAGAGTTAGCCGAAATCACTGGTTGCAATCTGATTGGCTGGCACTATGCAACATCTGGGAGTCAAGGGAAAATGTCTATCTGGAATTAAGTGTTTACAAGGTTAGTGGCATCAGGTATGTTTTGTAGCAAACTAGATAGAAGCAAAATGGCCTGCTCTGCTTTGTTAATTATGGACTGATACTTATGTAAATAAGGTTTTCAGGTGAAAAAAGAAGTGCACTTTCATAATGTACATTTTCATGCACTAATTTTGTACTTATAGCCTAGTAAAAATGATTCTTTAGTACTTCTAAGGATAATATTAAGAACATTTAAGAGTACTCAAACTCAAATGTGTTATTTTGGGACATCATGACTATGAACTTAACTGTTTTAACATACTATCTCTATATTAAAAAATGTATTTAGTTTACATACACATATTTCATATACTAGTGGGTTGAAGTGTACTGCAAGTTGTAACTAAATACTTTTTTTTTAATACAGAGCACATTTTACTTCACAGTTCACATTCATGGTATCCCATTTAGCACATTTGAGTACACTTAGATGTCCTTAAGTACTAAGGAATAAATGTTAGTATATTAAGTACAAAATTAGTGCACAGAAAAAAGCACTATAAGTACAATGTGGAGGTGCACTTTTTTTCACATGGGTATAGTTAAAGTCAAAAATTTACATACACCTTGCAGCATCTGCAAAATGTTAATTATTTTACCAAAATAAGAGGGATCATACAAAATGCATGTTATTATTTATTTAGTACTGACCTGAATAAGATATTTCACATAAAAGACATTTATAAATAGTCCACAAGAGAAAATAACAATTGAATTTATAAAAATGACCCCGTTTAAAAGTTTACATACGCTTGTTTTTTAATACTGTGTTACCTGAATGATCCACAGCTTTTTTTTTTTGTTTGTTTGTTTGGTTTTTTTTAGTGATAGTTGTTCATGAATCCCTTGTTTGTCCTGAACAGTTAAACTACCCACTGTTCTTCAGAAAAATCCTTCATGTCCCACCAATTATTTGGTATTTCAGCATTTTTGTGAATTTGAACCCTTTCCAACAATGACTGTATGATTTTGAGATCCATCTTTTCACATTGAGGACAACTGAGGGACTCATATGCAACTATTACCGAAGGTTTAAATGCTCACTGATGCTCCAGAAGGAAAAACAATGCATTAAGAGCTGGGGGGTGAAAACCTTTGAACAGAATGATGTGTACATTTTTCTTACTTTGTCTAAATATCATATTTTTTCATTTTGTACTGCCCTTCAGAAGCTACAGAAGATACTTCCATATTTCCCAAAAGACAAAGTAAGTGACATTTACCCTGATCTTCAAATTCAAGAAGTTTTCATCCCCTGGCTCTTAATGCATTGTGTTTCTTTCTGGAGCATCACATATGAATCCCTCAGTTGTCCTCGGTGGGAAAAAATGGACCTCAAAATCATACAGTCATTGTTGAAAAGGGTTCAAATACACAAAAATGCTGAAAAGAAATGGTATATAAATTTTTAAACTTTTAAATGGGGTCATTTTTTAATAAATTTAACTATTATTTTCTCTTGTGGACTATATGTAAACGTCTTTTATGTGAATTATCTTGTTTGGGTCAGTACTAAATAAAAAATAACATGCATTTTGTATGATCCCTCTTATTTTGGTAAAATAATTAACATCTTGCAGATTCTGCAAGGTGTATGTAACTTTTAAATTAAACTGTACATTAATATTTAATGTTTGATATTATATTCTTGTTCATTTAAGTATTCATGCATTTCCACGGCTTTGCAGTACTACAAATCGCACCTTAGGAAATCCTCTGATATTTCCAGACTTTGCATCGCAGTGGGAGCCCTGCTTATTGTAAGCCCATTAGACAAATAACGGAGAGACGTTCAGAGCGAGTCTGTGTTAGAAGCGCATCAAGAACAGGCAGGTCCGTGAAAGCGCCGTTCCGCGGTAGGTGGTGCTAAACTCATTCACATTTTGTCGGTACCTCGGTGGGTACACAGGATGATTTTAATCGCGCTGGACAGCGTCCAGCGTCACTCACAGTCTCAGCAAGTCAGCGCGCTGCGTACGAGAGCAACAACCTCATTCCTGGATATTAGGCACTAGGGGCAAGTGCGCGAGCGCGGCGCGCGGACACAATTCGCCTTTCGTTCGCTGAGAGAGGAGCGCGCGAATGCTTTTCAAACTGAAATGAATCGTTAACGGCCGTTTGAAAATGAAGAGGCTTTCTCGAAAGCTGACTTTAGCTCTCGCAGCGCTGTTTTGGATAGCCGCTTTACTCTATTTCATATTGCTGAATAGCCGGAAAATACTACCTGACCAAAGAACCGAGCAACCGCAAGTGAAAGAGGTGAGTGATAACATCATGATAGGTTAGAAATAACAAACCTCGTGGACGAAATGCCTCGATTTGGGTGGTCTGTTGGTTTTAAAAACCTGTCAGTAACTCTTTAATTCTGTTTTTCGTGTTCTGAGAGAAAATATTTGTGAAGGTGCGTCACTTTCACAATACCTGAGCCGATAATAAAAGGTAAAACAGTCCAATATGTAGCGTAGTTTTTTTTTTTTTTTTTTTTTTTTTTATCTTGTTGGGTGTGTGAAAGAGAACAGTTTAGTGAGATGAATTGTTTTCTCAACTTATTCTGAACCTGAGGGAGAAATGTAGCTTACTTTTCCCTCGGGAGACGAAATAATATGTTTTGCGATAACCTTTCACATTTTGTTTGTTGACAAATATAATCCTATAATAGCCAATTTGGTCTCTTTTCCTATTCAAGCGTGAATTCCTATCAGTCAGTATGATGGACACACGGAAATAGCTTTAATATATAAGCGCGTACAAGAGGGAGCAGATATTCAATCTAGATTATTGAGTGAAAAGTAAATATTTAAATAGTCTGTATGAAATGGCTTTAATTAACGCTATAAACGAAGCAGGAATATTTGTACACCTGGCATTTGCTTTAGAAACAGTGTTCAAACACTTTTTAACTCAAGACAAATCGCAAATGAGATCTCTCTGTTGTTTCTCACCAATGAGTTTTATACGGTTTATTTCTTAAGAGAAAGTCTATTTTCTCTTGACAATAATCTCTCATGTGGATTATCTGGTCTGGAGTTTCAGAAGAGTCTCTGTTTGCCAGGACCCGAGTCTGAGATTTCAGCATGAACTCAAACATCAAATTCCTCCAAAAATCTAATTATGTGAGCTATGTTGTCCACATTCATTTTGTATCTCTAGATTATTACTGTATGTAAGCAGCTGTATCATTTGTGTCTGTTTTATTCATCTTTAAGACATTTGAGGAGAAACATCTGGGACAAAACTGATTCTTAAAAAACTCTATTAAGTCTGTCAATAACTTGAGATGTTTGGACTAGCCATATACATTTCTCTATTATATATATTTCTCATGAAATATACTATATGTGACCACAAAACCAGTCATAAGTAGCACGGGTGTATTTGTAGCATTAGCCAACAATACATTGCATAGGACAAAATTATCGAATTTTCTTTTATGCCAAAAATCGTTAGGATATTAAGTAATGATCATTATGAAGATATTTTGTAAATTTCCTACTGTAAATATATCAAAACTTAAGTTTTGATTAGTGATATGCATTGCTAAGAACTTAATTTGGACAACTTTAAAGGCAATTTTCTCAATATTTTTGTTTTTATTTTATTTTTATTTTTATTTTTTGCACCGTCAGATTCCAGATTTTCAAATAGTTGTATCTTGGCCAATTATTGTCCTGTCCTAACAAACCATACACCAATGGAAAGCTTATTTTTTTTTAAAAAATGGACCCTTCTGGCTGGTTTTGTGGTTCAGGGTCACAAATAGTTAGTTTTATGTGTGAGATTAAGAACATGTGTGTGTTCTGAAGATGTACTGCATTTTACCAGGAGCCACAAATCATTAAATAATTTCACTATTTTGTTCCATATCTATCCTAAGATAGAAAGTAATGAGAACGGAAGGTCAAGGATATTCACAAACAGTATAAAGGGAGATGATGCACGTATGTGTTGCATTAATAAACTGATCTAGCTGCTATTGCTGTAGGATGCGTAAATCTGCAGCAAAGTCTTGTACATCTTGTAAGTCGGTTTTTCATTCAAACAGCGGCTGGTATATGACAATAAAGTATCACTGAGGGTAATGGGGTATGAAACATGATGTATGGAGTAATATATCTCAACACTGAGCAACACTCTATAGGAAGGGAAATATGAAAACAGTTCACACATGCTCCTTACATCTGTAGAGAGACAATGATGGAATTTTTTTGGTATAATGACCAAGAAGAATTCTTAGCTGGTTGATGCTTGAGTAGTGATGGATTTGGCTTTTCTAAAATTCTTTTTCTTTCTTTGTACATCTTTGTGCAAATATGTAAAACTAAACATAAGTTAAACAGTTAATGTGGCTGTGAAAACCGCCGGGTGATCGGTTTTGCAGACATTCCCCCTTTAAATACAACTAGGCCCTGGGAGAGAAATGTCTACTTTAGTATTCTGTGTTGAACATCATGTTTCCATTTGCTGTTTGCTTCAATATCTATTTTCTGTAATAACCCTGACAGGGAAGGCCGAACCTGCAATAGCTGTTATTGGCGAGAAGGAATGTGAAATACAGGGTTGACGCAGCGGCTGTTGAGGTGAATGCGGTGTGTGTCACGGTGGCCAGTGTGTTCAAACCATTCATCAAATGGTGGTGACATCTCACTCAGATTCGATGGGAAGATACTCCCCCATCAGCAGAGTGATGCATTATCTTTATAATGGTAAGGGAGGACTGAGATATCACCTATGACATCTGCTATTACCATGATTCATGGCAGATATGTCCCACAATACAGATTACACAAGAAGACAGTGTTGTTGTGGGGTATATTCGTAGAGGCTTCGTGTCATCGGCGTTGAGGTGTTAGACCGGACAGATGGAGTTTGATGGACTCATCATTTGCCTGCACATGAATTCTGACAGAACGTTGGAATGAATCATTTTAATGCAACACTGCAGACCAATTTTACAGTCGTGCATGACTTCTGTACCTGCTGAGAGTGTGCTGAGGCCTTTAGAAAAAGGAGCAGGGTTTCAAAAGAAGTTCAGATGTGTGGTTTTGTGCATTGCAAGAGGGCAGAGGCTTTGGTGGAGTAGAACGCTCTATAAAAAGGACCCACACAACCACACATACAGAGTACAGACGACAGGACAGGGAGGATCCAATTACCACTTCCTCAGTCTGTCCTCCTACTCTCATTAGAAGGCTGAGCTCTGTGGGAGCCGGGGGAACACTGAGCCCCAAACGTGGCACAGCTCAAATGCCCTGATCAGTGACTGTGGAGCATCAAGGAGCTAATGATTTCAGCGGGGAGCGTGGGGGTGGGTGCATGAACGCTGCCTTTTGAAGGCGAAATAAAATTGTTAAGCAGATAGGAAATTTGACACATTGATTCAGAACCTGTCATCTTTTTTTTCATGTGCTAATTAAATTCTGTTTCTATTACTGAGTATGCTTAATCATTAAAAGGGTTCATTTTGCGGCGAGTCATTGTGCTCTAATCCAAAGTGTCGAAATTACCAATGATGTTACATTTTTACTAGCGCTCTCACCTTTTGTTATTTAAACACCAGCTCAGCCTGTAGGGTTGGCATGTCACTTTAAAGTTGCTTGGCCGTTTTAGACAAACTCAGAATGGTGCCCGTGGTGTTGTGAGTAATACGAACTGAAGACTGGACTGATATACTGGGCATAATATACTACACAACTTTTTTGCAGTCTGGATTAGTCAATACTAGTTGCCGAAAGTCAGAGTTAGTCTGATTTTGTGCAGTCCAGTTTTTGGGTTAGTTCACCCAAAAATGAAAATTCTGTCGTTGATTACTCACCCTCTTGTCGTTCCAAACACGTAAGACCTTCGTTCATCTTTGGAACACAAATTAAGATATTATTAATGAAATCTGAGAGGTTTCTGACCCTGCGTAGACAGTAACGCAACTGACACGTTCAAGGGCCAGAAAGGTAGTAAGGACATCGTTTTAAAAGTCCATGTGACATCAGTGGTTCAACCATAATTTTATGACGCTACGAGAATACTTTTTGTGCCCAGAGAAAACAAAAATAACTTTATTCAACAGTTTCTTCTCAACATGAGGATGAGTAATTAATTAAAGAATTTTGATTTTTGGGTGAACTATCCCTTTAATACATTTCACAGAAAATACATTAGCTTCAGACTATGAATCCATTCAGTCGGAGGATATTAAACATATTTAATATTTTAGTCAATTTTGGAACACACTAGTTGTGCATAATGTCTAGAAGATACTATGTTTGGTGTGAAACTGGCTTTGTGACAGTTAAAGAAAAGTTCAATCTATGGTGTAAAAATTATTATGAATGAAATTTGGATGTACTGCATCCTCCATGTTGTTACTGTCATGTGACCTACGGTGTCAGTTGCGTTCCATCACGTGCACTTTAGAATTTTGGCTTAAGTAGTAGGTCATCTGGGTACTTTTTTCTGAATGGATGGATGAATACAATGCCCAGTTTTTGTTCTGTAACCATTTATAATGGCAGTGAATAGCTGTTGATATTCAATAGTCCAATACAAGTCTAATAAAGTGCATCCATTCATCATAAAAAGTGCTCCACATGGCTTAATAAAGGCCTCCTGAAATGAATTGACACGTTTGTCTAGGAAGTTCACTTCCAGAACAAAAATTTACAGATAATTTACTCACCCCTGGTGAGTAAACCATGTCTTTCTTTCTTCAGTCATGAAGAAATTATGTTTCTTGAGGAAAACATTTCAGGAATTATCTCCATATTGTGGACTTCAATGGTGCCCCCAAGTTTGAACTTCCAAAATGCAGTTTAAACGCAGCTTCAAATGGCTCTAAACGATACCAGCTGAGGAAGAAGGGTTTTATCAAATTGACAATGTATATACTTTTTAACCTCAAATGTTGTCTTGTCTTATCTCTGTGATGCGTATGCGTAGTCTGTATTCCGGGTCAATACAGTTAGGTCGAAAAACTCCCATCTTGTTTTCTTCTTCAACGTCAAAAACATCCTATATTGCTGTTTTACCTTTTTTTTTTTTTTGTAAAGGCCGTTTGATCTTCTTTGCATGTTCACTTTGTAAACACTGGGTTGGTACTTTTGCAGTGGTGTAGGACGATTTTGAAGTTGGTGGAAAAAAATGAGATGGGAGTTTTTCGACATACCCTAACTGTATTGAGCCGGAAAAAACAGTTCAAACTTGGGGGCACCATGATTGAAGTCCACTATATGGAGAGAATTCCTGAAATGTTTTCGACAAGAAACATAATTTCTTATTGATGGATGGAAGAAAGAAAGACATGAACATCTTGGATGACAAGGGGGTGAGTAAATTATCTGTAAGTTTTGGTTCTGGAAGTAAACTTCTCCTTTAATACTTTATAAACAGTAATCTTATATATTTTTGGTTGAACTATCCCTTTAAATTTTGATGGACGAATTAAGAGATGCTTTTATAGGGCTTTTTAAAGCACCTAGCATGGACCTTAAAATCATGCGCTCTAAAAGATTACGTTCATATAAATACCTTTTATTTTACATAATATCTCAGTTTTTGTGAGAACTGTGGGAGTTTTGTGCAATAAAGGTAGATATTTAGCTTATTTGTTGAATATGTCCCAGCAACCCAGTTAAAGAGCTGTGCATACTTGTATTGAGTCTGCATTGTTTACCTGTTGGGCTATGTACACATGCAGACAGACATCTTTAGCTGTTGCTCACTGAGTTTTTTAGTGCCTCACGGTGAGCACTGCATTTCTAAACCAGCAGGTCAACTAAAAAAATAATGTGTGTTCTGTGTCTAGAATCAACTCCATGTGAGACTCATTTGATTTGGGTTCCCTAATTATTCAAATGTGATTTTAAAAATATGTACTTTTGTGTATATATGAGAACATTTACATATTGTTTATATTATGAGAATGTGTGTATCTGCATGTGAATATCAGCCTGACTTTTAGACAGACAGAAACCACCTATATTATATGACTTGGAAACTGAATTGGCAAATGGAATTGAAAGCCCAGCCATTATCATGCTAAGCAGTCTAAAGAAACAGACATGTGCAATTACCCACCTCTATTACTGGCTGTAAAGATGCTGTTGTGGCTGTTGTAAAGCAGCAGGCCATGACACCCCAAACACACGCAATACTGTGAAAAGCCGTGTGAGCTCACTGGTGAATTCTTAACTCATTGTGTTTACAATGCCCTGAAGTCCACTCACTTTAGTAGTACAATTTAATAGCTCAATATTAATGCTGTTGTTTTATTGCAAAAAGAGGGTATAAAATTTCTTGAAATGATTCCAAGTGGGAATTTTTTGGGCCAGTTCACACCAAACACAGGCAAACGGCAACTAGACACATTTGTCGGGTTTTGTCAGATCAGTGTCTTACCCCTGTTGGCGTCTGTTGGTATTAGTTGGCGCTGATTGAACATGTTGAATCAGCGTTTGTTGGGTTTGGTAATGTCTGAGAGGTAACGCTGTAATTGGTTGGCTGTCGCCATTGGTCTGCGTCTGTTGGCATTAGCGTTTACGTTGTGGTTTGTGCTTGATTACATTTAGTAATTTTTAATATTTTTATTTTTAGACTAATTTTTTTTTAATTTAGATGAGATTTTCTGATTATACTTTTACTTTTAATTTTACATGTCTGCACTTGACCTTCATTAAAGCTTATATTTTGAAAGATTCTGTGCTTTTTGCAAAACAAAACAAAACAAAACAAAAAAAGGTCATTATATTTTCTGTGTCTCCTTAGTCCTAATTAGCAATACCTCTGAAACTGCACCTGTAATAAACATTCGTCATTGATTTATGATGTGTGTTTTCATTGTAACAACCCTCGCTGTTGTTATAAGCAAAATCTCTACACAAAAATGAATGCTAGTGGCAGTTATTTCCATGGAGGGCAGTAGCTAGATTTGGAAACGCAGGAGAGAAGGAAGCATCATCATCAGTCAGCATTCATACAGGCGTCTGGGGAGAGACTAGCAACCTGCTGGCATGGGTAATCACCAGCCCCAACCATAACCAACAGCCTCCAGCTCCCTTAATGGTCTAACATCAGCAAAAAAGCTCAAGGAAATAATAAGTGGGAAAACATGGAAACTCTCAAGCTGCTGTCGGTGCAGAATGTGGAGGTTTATTAAATTATGATTGATACGGCCTTATGGATTTCAAGACGTAGTGTGTTCAACCCTCAATATTCGTGACTACAGCTTGCTGCGTGCCTCGTATTTCGAGGGGTTTGGTGTGTTGGTGCTGCAGAACGCTGAAATATTAATGACTTTCTTATGATAATTGAGAATATTGCCTACAGCAACTTTGTTTACTTTTCCCATTCTTTTAAATGGTTTACTGAACATGTCTTTCCACTCAATGAACTTGCTTATATCAGAGTCTTGGGTTTTGCGGTGAATTATTATTATTTTTAGATTACAAACTCAAAGATGCTAGGATTTGGTCAGAACAATAGGAAGTGTCTTTGACTTCTAGTATTGCTGTGGAACAAGACAACAGACAGTGAAACATGGATAGGCTAAATAATTACAATAAATCTGATTGCTGTGTTTCCATGATGTTGTAGATCTCAGATGCTGAGTGGGATGACCTGCTGGAAGAGTTTGAAGAGAAAAGCTACCTCAATGCTCACAGATGGAAGCCAGGCCAGGACCCCTACAGTCTGTATGCCTTCAATCAAAGAGAAAGCGAGAGAATCCCCAGCAACAGAGCACTTAGAGACACCCGACATTACAGGTAAGCCCTCTGTGTATGTGTGTGATCTATATATAATATCCACCCAGTTCATATTAAATTAATGAAGGTGCATCTGTGAGTTCTTGAAAACTTTTAGAAACTGATGAAAGGTGTACTGAGATAAAAAAGAGTAAGGATTAAATTTCATGAGCAACATTTTTATGAGTGGTTCATGGCTGGGTAGCGAGCGCTTCTCAGGCTCTCTAAGGTCGATATGCTATGCTAGATCATGCAGCATTAACACTACTATTCAAAAGTTTGGGTTTGGTAAAATTTTGAAAGTTTTTGAAATAAGTTTCTTGTGCTCACAAAGGCTGCATTTATTTGATAAAAAAAATATAATAATAAAAAACATTGAATATTCACTGATATTTGAAATGATTTGGGGGGAAAGGGGAAAATATACTTTAAATATAAACTAAAATCACCATTAGGTGGTGGCAAATAACTGCATGAGTGAGTCATTGAGTCATTCATTCAACAGTTTCATTCAAATGACTGATCGATTCAGTAATGAAAATATAACATATAAAAGTGAAAGGGTTAGTTCATCCAAAAATGAAAATAGCTGATTGTTTACTCACTCTACAGTCATCCTAGGTGTATATGACTTCCTTCTTTCAG
This sequence comes from Cirrhinus mrigala, assembly GCA_036247105.1. Lineage (NCBI taxonomy): Eukaryota > Metazoa > Chordata > Actinopteri > Cypriniformes > Cyprinidae > Cirrhinus > Cirrhinus mrigala. Next base: position 26,007,204 of record CM070026.1, read on the forward strand.
GTGAATGCAGTCGGAGTTATGTTAAAATTTATACTGGCCCTTCCAAGCTCTATCATGGCAAAGCAGCTCTAGGTGGATGACGTAATACGCAAATTACAGCGGGCTAATTTTCATTTTGGGATGAACTTCTCCTTTAAAATGGCATTTTTGCTCCATTATCTTTAATTTTGAGGGAATTCTAAATGTATTTTAATAGACAAATTTTTTGGGATATACTCGATATTATCAAATCGCATAACGTTTAAATGTTACAATGTTATTGTAGACAATATATATCGCACAACTCTACTTTCTACCATATGCAATGGGCAACAAATATAATAACTAACAAAAAAAGAGGTGGATCGGTGCTCTTTCAGAAATTTAGCATATACGATTGATTGTGAACATGCTTTCATTTGCATTGCTAATTAAGCTTCTTTATGAGGGCTGTCTGTGATATTTGGCAGCTCTCGGTGGCAACATGACCTCGTGGTATTTGTAGCTGGTGAAATGAGACTGCTTCTGGCCACAGTACATTTTCACTCTCTGCAGCACTGTGGGAGGTCACTCACTCATTAGTGCATGTCACTTTCGTCAGTCAGAGTGCCACATTTCATTTTGCAGCTATTTCTGGATTATTTTCGTGTTTACCATGTTTACGCCTGATATTAACATCCATCTCGGTTAATCAGATCATGTGTGGTCCTGCTCTGACAGGTTTTCTCATGTTTGCCTTTATTTTCTCAGATTACCTCATGTGACCACTTGTGATCAGATTTCACTATGGGGAATGTGCCATGTTGAATAAAAAAAAAAAAAAAAAAAAAAAAAAAAACACTGTTTCTTCCAAAAGCTCATTGCAAATGTTATGCTTAGATGGATTCCCAGGGATTTGCTTGTATTGAATAGGCTTTTCCAAGTTATTCTCTTTCAAAGCAACACTTAACCAACAAGTTTAAATTTCTTTGTTTTATTGCAATGGATGGTTGATAAATAAGTTGTTCATTGTTGTCCCAGACACATCAGGATATATAATCATTTACACTACAAAGTATTACTGATTACCAGTAAATGTGTAGAAGTGATCAGTGCTGTCCACATGTGTTCAGTTGTTAAATCCAGGTACAAACAGGGTCAAAGTCTCATGTATACATAACTGATGAATCTTTTATTTGCATTCCCCCAATCAACAAGAACTTTGATCATAACTTTCTCAACATCATAGTCTGAGTTCAGAAAATGAGTCATTTATTTTTATATAAAATTTATAGTATTTACTAAGTAACTACCATAGTGAAAAATAAATGTACTGAAGTGTATTTAAAATACATTTATATATGGGTTCATGCTAAGTATACTACAAATACATTTACATATTATGTACTTAATAAAAATACCCTGCAGTTGTACTTGTACTTGTATAGTATACTAAACTGGTAAAGTCTGCTAAATGGGAACAACTAATTACTTGCCTAATGCACTTTTAATTGTGCAGAAGTAGTGCTGAAGTCCAACTAAAATATACTTAGTATATAACTAAGTATATTTTATTGTGCTAAAGTGGAACTATTTCAAATATACTTTAGGTACACATTAAATATTTTGCATTTAAAGACAGATATTATTTAAAGATCATACAACCCTCATCAATAATGACATTAAAACATATTTTAGGCTTAATATTATGAAATGTGCATAGTGCACAAGTAGTACACCAAATTTAGTAAACCAAGTTTAATTACAGTTTTTATAAATCTACTTTTTACTAGGCACAAATGAAATATGCAGACATTTTTTGCATTTTTACTTTTTTTTTAATTAGATTAAAAATAATTTACATGCATAAAACAATATGCATATTAGTAGACTAGGTTTATTATATATTACAGTTATATTACATTTTGTAACAACACTAACTAAAATAACCTTATTGGGGTCTAGTTAACATCATATGTATACTTTTCTGAGAATTGCAGATGTATTTCACAATGTGGGTCCACGTACTCACTTTTTTGTCAACAGAGAAAATTATTGATGAATGTGCCTTGTCAACTAAAACCTAACCATGGGGTAATTCTCAGTTGCACAGTCTCCAAAAATATGCAGGTATGTGTCAGGTTTATGAGAAATCATCTAGAGAGCTTTTGGCGCCTCTATAGTGGTGCAATATTATTCTCTATAAAATAATTCATGCAGGGGCTTGGAGACAGTAGAGAGAATCTCCGATAAAAGGTGAGGAGGCGGCTCATTATGCAGGCCCAGTGCTCTAATGCTATATTCTCTCTCTCTCTCTCTCTCTCTCTCTCTCTCTCTCTCTCTTTTTCCCTTTCCCTGTGTAGTCTATTTTCTATGTAACCCTCGTTTCTTCCTTCCTCTTACATGACTCAAATGCCTTTGTAATTACAGTAGGAACACCACACTTATTGTTCATGCTGTTGTTGACCAGTAGCAATATTGAAATTTCCAGGGAAATGCAATCAAAGTGCCAACGTTACCTCTTAATTAACTTAAGCTGAAATTGAACAAACAAAAGTTAATTCTACTGTTCCAGCAGGAGCCACTGTTTCATTCTGGCTTTGGACGTCAGTGTAGATGCAAAGTATTTGTTAGTGTTGACTATATTTGGTCAATAAATATAACCTTGCCAGATTTGTATGTTAGGCTTCTTGGATCTTGCTGCATTTTCTCCTACCGCATGATCAGATTAGAGTTTATTAAGCAACCTAACACGGGTTATGCGTCCGCACTGAACATCTGCACTCAGTTTACACATTCCTTCAGGTGTCTTCAGGCAAGCTTAGTCATATCAATGTGGAAAAGGCAAAAAATGCTACGTTTCAGGCTGAACTGGCAGCGCATTCAGTCAAATGCAGAATGAGACTTTGACAGCCATCTGTGGCAAGACCCTGGTCCTTTCACTTAGCCTGGTGCCTGAACCTCATTTTGTTGCAGAGAAAAGAGCCACCACCAGAGGAAATTAGCATGAACCTCAATTCAGAAGGACTTCCATTCCTCAAGGGCTAATAACTGATAAGCTCAGGCGCCAGGAGCTTTGCAAATGTTGTTCATTAAAGCTGCCATTTATTCAATTCAAAAAGAGACTTCCGAGTCACTGCGATGAAACACCGGGGAGGGGGTGGAATATAACCATAGCACAGAAGGTCTGTAGTTTTTAAGATGACTAAAACACTACAGTCTGACTTGAATAATTTCACTGAGAGCGAAGATTCTGTAATGTGCACTTGTGTTTTTACAGTCTACTTTGCACCTTCTTTCAGAAGGATATTTTTAGGATTTCTAGTTTTAAATTGTTAATTTTTATACATTTACTTTTATACAAATTTTCTTTCCAACAGCAGTGGAACTTATGAGTCTTTGAATCATTTATTCTATTGATTTGTTTAAACAAAACAAGTGATTGTCTTTATAAGTGAGTTATTGAGTCATTTATTTAATGGATTTGTTTAAAACTTTGATTCTTTCAGGAATAAAACAAGTCTGTCTTTGTAAGTGACCCTAGTGAAAAATTAATGTATAAATACATTAATTTCATGCAATATAAATACCATAAATAAATTTATAAATATAAATATAAGTATACTATAAATACATTTACATATTATGTACTTAATAAAAATACCCTGAAATTGTGCTTATAGTATACTAAACTGGTATATTTAAAGTCTGCTAAAATTGTACTATTTTACAACTAATTTTGTACTTAATGCACTTTAATAGTGCTGAAGTGCAACTAAAGATGTATTTGATTGTGCTGAAGTGCGAGTATACTTTAGGTACCCTTTAGGCACACTTTAAATAGTTTGCATTTAAAGGCCGATACTATTTAAAGATCATACAATCCTCATCAGTAGTGACATTAAAACGTATTTTAGGCTTAATGTTAAGAAATGTGCATTGTGCACAAGCTGTACTCCAAATAAAGTTTAATTACAATGTTTATATCTGTAAGTCTCGAGCAATATGTCAGTAAATATGTTAACAGACTTCAGCTATACTTAGTATAAAATAAATGCATTTTAAATCTATTACTTTTTTACTAGGGGAGTCAATGAGTGAGATGAATATATATGTGACCATGGACCACAAAACCAGTCTTAAGTAGCACAGGTATATTTGTAGCAATAGCCAAAAATACATTGTATGGGTCAAAATTATCGATTTTTCTTTTATGCCAAAAATCATTAGGATATTAAGTAAAGATCATGTTCTGTTAAGATATTTTGTAAATTTCCTACCATACATATATCAAAACTTAATTTTTAATTAGTAATATGCATTGCATATGCAAGAATTTAATTTGGACAACTTTAAAGGTGATTTTTTTCTCAATATTTCAATTTTTTTGCACCCTCAGATTCCAGATTTTCAAAAAGTTGTATCTTGGCCCAATATTGTCCTATTGTCCTGCGTTCAAAAAATTGACCCTTATGACTGGTTTTGTGGTCCGGGGTCACATATGAATATGTGACTGACTGCATTTTGTAAACTTGTCACAATATAATTTCATTTCATAATTTCAACAAAGTAAATCCAGTTACATTCTAACACTATAAGTGTATCCCAGGGCAAAAATGTAATAATAAAAAATGTATTATATGACCCATTTACACTTCAGATTTAGTCTGGGATCGTTTTATGCATTCTAAGATGACCACATTTGGCAGACAGACATTTATTTCTTGATGAATGCAGTTAGGGACTAATTTTTAATTAGTAATATGCATTGCATATGCAAGAATTTCATTTGGACAACTTTAAAGGCGATTTTTTTCTCAATATTTCAATTTTTTTGCACCCTCAGATTCCAGATTTTCAAAAAGTTGTATCTCGGCCCAATATTGTCCTATTGTCCTGCGTTCAAAAAATTGACCCTTATGACTGGTTTTGTGGTCCGGGGTCACATATGAATATGTGACTGACTGCATTTTGTAAACTTGTCACAATATAATTTCATTTCATAATTTCAACAAAGTAAATCCAGTTACATTCTAACACTATAAGTGTATCCCAGGGAAAAAATGTAATAATAAAAAATGTATTATATGACCCATTTACACTTCAGATTTAGTCTGGGATCGTTTTATGCATTCTTAGATGACCACATTTGGCAGACAGACATTTATTGTTGTAAATCTACCTTCATTTCTTGATGAATGCAGTTAGGGACTGGACTCTTTTACAGCCATTTATGAGTGAAATGTTACTATAATTCAGTGAGTTATGGCTGCTGTAATGACATTCAAATAGCCTACGTGGCAATGGTGAAACGATGAATTTGTAAATCAATACAGTGTTAGCAACTACAATCAATAGATCTCTGCAATGATATGAAGCCATTATGCTGAGCACCCACAGACTTTTTAACATTGCAAGGACGCTAAGTAAATAGATGTAATTTATTCAGGTGTAAATATCAATTACAGAGACTGACAGTCAGTTAAAATGTATGCACAAAGGACAAGATACTGAAATTCTTTTGTTTCCTTATTAGCAATATGTTTGGAAAAGGTTGCTGTTTATTGTCTGTCTTTCAGCAACGTGATTGACAGTTTTTCACTGATGCCTTTATGACTTGCGTTTTAGGCTTCATATTAGAGAAGTGTCATTCTTTCCTCTAATTAGAGTCAACCACCCTGTATCTACTCCCACTGCTGAGTGAAAACGGGCATGTGCATGTGGCATTCCTGAGAGGAAGTGCCTCAGATCATCAGCAGTAGCCAATTAGACAGTGTATTCACACCAGCATCCTTGCAAATCAAGCACAGGCCCTTTAAAATGGATGATCTCATGCTCATTATCAGCTCGAGGAACCATGACATCTCTTGTTTCCTGTGCCTTATCAATAAAATGAACAAAACTGCTTCTTTTTGGAGGTCTTTGGATATTTTGGACCATATATACATGAGCTTGTTTAATTCTCATCGTAGCTCAAGCTTAACGAAAGGCATGCTGTCTCCTGGGCCTTTCAGGCTTGCCAAGGTTGATACAGTGTCACTCGGTTCCCTAGAGCTCTTAGACATCCTATTGTGTGTATAACAAAAGCAGCACCTGAAGGACGTTCGCATCTCCGCAGAGAATCTGAGACGTGAATGCATATTTTTGAGATGAACTTCCTGGTCGGGTCCTATCATTGTTCCGTGTATAATAAACAATAAAACATATGGAATGCAATTACTCAGTAGAGCAGCTTATTTAATTAGCTTTTACTGCCTTTTCCTATTTGTCATATGCAGTGTTTCTATTGGTGAGTTCTTTTGTTGTGCTTTTTGTCCGGCAGTAGCGATCTCAAGGAAAGTGAGTTGGATACATCATAATGAAAAACACTAAGACCACATTCTCATTTCCCAATTTTCTCAGGGACGTATCCATCATTTTGGCGAAATATCAAGTACACAGCAATATGCTTCCCCTCTCCCAGATGTTGTTTTCTGACAGAAACTCTAATGATGTTCTGTGTTTTGCTGTTTAAAGCATCCCCCTATCTCAAAAGACCTTGGGCTATAGGCGCATTGAGCAATGGATCCTGCTCCCAGGCTGCCTCCAGTGGAGGCTTCAAACAGCATATAAAGCTGTGAACACAGCCCTTAGCTCATAAAGTGTGTTTAAAGCTGATATAACTGTATTCATGAATAAGCAAAGCAGAAATATATATGTACTTCATTTCGAAGCAAATTTATCATGACTGTTTAACCCCCAAAAGTTATGTCATCAAACATAAATACATCTGCACTTTACAGTATATGTGTTCTTCCAACCGAGTGCTGATTCTCTGATTAAACCATTTTAAAGGCTCTGGCTTGTCTAATGATTGGTGAAATCTATATCACGTTATTTCACAGTTTGACTCAATATTTAAATGATCGCATTAGAGTGAAAAAAAAGATGGAAAGGCCTAAATTACACTCTGCTAATGCAGTAAACAGTCAATTTCAGTCAGTTCTCACTTTTTCACTAGCAGGCTTTTTAGACAAATTGGCTCTGTTTCAAAACCAACTGAATTGCCTACATAGGCAGCATTATTAACATCATTCACAAGGTCCTTGACGCAAAGACTGTTCCAAAAGGTAGGCAGCATAACTCGGATAACTAATTAACTATTTTGGCCCTAAATCGTTATGCTTATTGAGTTTGATTGTGAGTTTTTGAAAGACGTTTTTTGTCTACAGTATGTAGTTTGTAAGACTGCCTGTGTGGGCAGCAGACAGCAAGGCGGCTCACCAGGTTGGAACAGAGCCATTAATTAGGCAAGCCATATTGAGCCCAAAATTAAATATACATTCACTTAGGTGATTATGATGCAAGTACAGTATGCTGCTACTAATATAACTAATTTAAGGTTTGAATAGTGGGTTTACATTAGACCACCTCAACTTTTTGGTGTAGTGATGAAAAATGTAGTTTAGTGATGTTTACAGATGTATGTGCTTGTATAAAGATAATGGATTTTTATGTTTTATGTTTACAAAAGCCATAACAATAGAGCACAACAATGACCGTCCACTTTTTTAAAGTGCCATTGGTTCTGGAAATATTTTTCCCATTCATTGTTTTTAACTATATTTTTAATAAAGAGTTCTCAGTCATTAACCAAAACAGTAGCTCCAAGATTAATCAGAACTTTTTAAAAATAAAATCTGATGGAAAATAAATGTTTACTGCATTAGCAGAGCATACTTTATTATAAATTTGTGACCCTGGTCCACAAAACCAGTCATAAGTGTTAATTTTTAAAAATTTGTCAGGATTTGTTAGGATAGGACAATATTTGGCCGAGATACAACTATTTGAAAATCTGGAATCCGAGGGAGCAAAAATAAAAAAATAAAAAATATTGAGAAAATCGCCTTTAAAGTTGTCCAAATGAAGTTTTTAGGAATGCATATTACTATCAGTAATATCAGTAGGGGTGTGATGAGACACTTATCTCACAAGACGAGGCACGAGACTGGGTTCACGAGAACGAGACGAGACGAGATTTTTTCAAACTTTTCTTAAGAAATCCTCAGTGATAAAATATATAGGGAAAATAGTCTTTTATTCAACTGAAAAAGACAAAATGCAAAAAAAACGTAGGTGCATGTTGAACTTTATTAAATTAAACTTGCATTTTAATGAATTATATGCAGTAATAAACAACATTTAAACAAGAGCTTCACGATTCTGGATAAATTGAGAATCCCAGTTGTTTTTAATAAATTGGAGACCATGATTCTCTCACGATTCTGGAGAAAAAAGATTAGAAAACTAAATAAAAGCCAGTGGTTCTGGCAAACTGTTTATTGCTTAAGTCTTTTAAAAACATATATTCATAAAAAAAAAAAAAACATTCAATGTTCATTCAAACATTAATGAAGTGTCTCACTTCATTAAGACTTGTTTGACTATTGAAATCTCCTGGATGAATGATTAAATTACATACTTTTTTTTTTTAAATGGGTAGTTGTCGCCACCAGAAGAGGATAAGCGTTACAATACATACAAGGGTTAAGATACTTTCATTTTGATCGCTACTGTAGACAATAAGTGTTTATACCCAAATTATAAACTTTTATCCCAGTACTTCTATTATTTAAATGTATGTAACACAGAAATAATGATTATAATGTGGTTGAAAAGTTGAAAAGTTTGTGTTGCTCTTTCTGCGTTCAAATTTACCCCGACCCTCTGATTCATTAACATGGGCAGCGACAAAACGTAAAACGTATTTTTGATGAATTCCGAGAGCTTTCTGACCCTGTATAGACAGCAACGCAATTACCATGTTCAAGGCCTAGAAAAGTAGCAAGGACATTGTTAAAATAGTCCATGTAACATCAGTGGTTCAACTTAATTTTATGAAGCTGCAAGAATATTTTTTGTGTGCAAAAAACAAAAAACGACTTTATTCAACAATTTCTTCTCTTCCCTGTGAGTCTTTGTGCGACATGCGCAGAAATGACCATTTCAACAACAATGTCTAAAATAGGCCTTTTTCTAGAGATTGTCTTGCACCCCATCTTAAAGGGTCAGATGTATTTCTCTCCATCTGTGTAAAAATGAAAAGATCATTGAAGAAAAGATGTGTGTATGGATTGGGAGCACCCCATCCTGTCTGAATCTAGGACACAAGCTCCCTACAAAGGATGTCCTCTGTCTGTTTTTACTCTATATAGGCTATTCTCATACACCAAGGCCAAATAACTCAGTGGGTAACCTTTTATTCCCATAACTGTTTTCCAGTAATCATTATACAGTAGCTTTATGTTTTGAGTCGGGAAGGCTATGTATACTTTATCACATAACACTGAGTTGGCCATTTTGATCTTTAGTTTATTCTTGTCCACCGACACTTTTTACAACTAAAACCTTGAGTCTTCAGTATTTGTGAGGTGGAGCACTGCAGGGTAATGGTTGGTGTTTACCACAAGTCAGAATGTTCATCCTCAAAACAAAGTGCTTTTTACTGGCCCACTCCTTCTGCTTTTGGGGTGAAGCGAAAATGCTATTTATTTTTAATCAGATCCTCCATTATTGATGCTCTCGCTCCTCTGGGTTCTGCCTGCTGTCCTTTCCATTCTAACCACATGTTCCCTTTTCCTCCACACAATGGGGTGCTGTTGGCCTGTTAACACAGGCAACATCTCTCTTAACCACGGCCCGTGTTTTATGTTGTCTACTCTTAAGTGCTCACTGGATACTAAAGCACCTTAAAAACACTCAGTAGTTGCTGTTGTTCACCATATGCTAAGGGATGACTTGATCTCTAACATGTTTGATTATTAAGTAGGTGTAAATTCAGCAAAGGCTTTGCCACACATTAAACTTGATGCTTAATTAGTACCACAGAGTCTCATTATTTTGACTCCCTCCTGTCTCTCCCAGGTGTACAACACTGCACTATGACCCCGACCTGCCATCCACCACCATAGTCATCACGTTTCACAATGAGGCACGATCTACCCTGCTGCGCACAGTTCGGAGGTAAGACTTAAATCCATTAGTTCTATTCTCATATGCTGCCACTATGCATATTTGTTCCATTTCCTTTTTGTGTCACAAAGAAAACACATAGCTTTTAGCCCCCATTGAGCTACATAAAACTGAACACTATTATTTCCTTTTGGCTCATTCACTTTCAGACAAAATGTGCAAAAATGGCACCTTTAGGAATATAACTGCTTGTCACTGGAGTCGTATTCTCAAAGGAATGGCTTGTATGTTATTTATCCCTAAAAGGTTCATAGTAGTACCTTAAGGATACTTATTATTATTCTGAAGTACTAATTTCAGACAATTTTACAATTTTACAATTTTTGCAAAAAAAAAAAAACTTCTGACAGTGTTGGTGCAGATGTTTTTCCCCTTCAATGTTAAAAAAAAAAATCCACTTCACTTTCAGTCTTGACCTTTGACCTACTGTAGGCTGATGGAGCACTGAGCAAGTCTGGCTGTAGCTCCAGGTCAAGGCACATGTCAATATAGCTTAGAAAAGGCCACAAGAGACTTCGAGTACTTTAAGAGTATTTTAATCATCAGTTCCTAAAGCAGTTATTTCACATATAAAAGTGAAGCCTATTTTTAGGACTATGCACACATACAAACACACACATATACATATAGTATATATAAGAAAATAAAGCCAATTTTTGTATCACTTTATTTTTTTGTTTGCATTAAGACATTTTTTTCCTCATTATCTAATTATCATAATGCAAAATAATAATAATAATAAATTATAATACAGTATGTCTATATTGCAAAATTTTATTTTACTTATTTTACTAATTAATTTGTTCAATTTATGCTGAAAGCAATAAAAAATCTAGTATTTCGATAATGAGAAACTAATGAGTTTGTCATGAATTTTAATGAAAATAATGTCACAATGTAAAGTCATTTCAATGTGCTTACGGATAGGCTTCATTTTCTTAATGGTTCTAGAAATATGAGGTCTGGGTGTTGCCAAATACCCAATGATGCAATACACATTTCAATGTGTGTGTCATAATTCTGTCAGAGTTCATTCTTTTTAGATGACTTGCTGTTACATTAAAGAGTTCCTATTATGCCTCTTTTTACAAGGTGTAATATAAGTCTCAAGTGTCCCCAGAATGTGTCTGTGAAGTTTCAACTCAAAATACCCCACAGATCATTTATTATATCATTTTTAAAATGTTTATTTGAGTGGAAGCAGAAACATGCTGTTTTCATGCATGTCTCTTTAAATACAAATGAGCTGCTGCTCCCCGCCCCCTTTTCCAGAATAGAGCTGTGCCACAGCTGTGTTACAGCTCATACCTCAGATACTCTGCCAAAGCTATCTGTTTGGTTTTGATTATCATGTCTGATGCATTGAAATCATGCGTTTTAAAGCCATATCAGTTTAAACTTCTTATATACAGTTCAGACTAAAAGACTAAAAACTAAAATATATTAAAAAATTCTCTTTCATGTCTTATTGCGCTTAAACTGTCTGATACACACAAATTTATGTTAAAAAGGCACAAGTTATAAAAACAGTCAGTCAAGTCTGTGAAAGTGAACAGCTGGGAAAGAAATCGCAAAACAAGAGAAAGAGAAAGGCTCACCAAAGTAAAGTTACTGAGCCTCATTTATGAAACGAACGTATGAAGAAAATTGGTTGTACGGTCATTTCTATGCAGAACTTGGAATTTATCAATATGGACGTGAGCGGTGGCTACGCTCAAATCTCACGTCAAGTCTGAGCTCGTGTACGCAAGTTTTTGAGTTGGCCTGAATTTGCATGCAGCATAGAGAATTTCGGAGAATTGTATAATGACAGCATTTTGTTAGTTTAGATTATTTTCCTGGCCGACAAACAAAGCTCTTTTATTTTTTAGGGCATTAGATTTATATGCACAAATAGCAGCATAAACAACAGATCATGAGGATTCATACATTGTCGCATCACCCACCTGCTGCACTTTGGTGAACAGAGAAAAACAGAAATTATAAAAGGAATAAAATAAATAGGGCTAGCCCACACAAAATATATTTACCTTAAATAATTAACAGATTAAAAAAAAACAAAAAAGTCTCTGACAAGTATATGTCACTTTCTTTTATGTGACACTCTTAATGCATTTTATTATATCTTTACTTTATTAAATGTAACTGATTGCGCAAGCGCCTCATGCGCACACAAATTTCAATGTTGCTAACTTGACATTTCAGCCATTAATCAAACTAAAAATGCAATCAACCAAACAAGTTACACTGCTCAATTTAAAAGGTCCGCTGTAAAATCAGCGTGCAGTGCCAAAATAAACATTTTTGCTTATATTAAGGATGTTTTGCGTGGATATTGGAACACAAGTGAAGTACAAAGACTTGTTTACATCATGGATAATCTTTTTTTGTTTAAATATTTTTATTTTATTTTTAATTTTAACAACATCATGCATAATAGTTTAGCAACCAAATCTTACATGGCAAAAAATGGAAACCTTTGGATGTCGATGAGGCTTGTGAGCCCAATGCTGCTAAGTTTCACTACTCACTCATTCATTTTAGCTCGACGTTTGTATTCTGTTTTGTGTTTTACTTTAAAGTTTAATATAAAATTTTATAGCTACTCCTTTTTCATTCTTGTTCTGTAATACTGTTCAATTTAAAGGGTTTGTTGTGGATTAAGGAGAACTAAATAGACTAATGTTTATAAATGTTTTGTTATATTTATTGGTATTTGATATACATACTGTATAAATTAATGCTATTGTTTGCAAATATAAGGTTAAAGGGTGTTTTTAGAGTAAGATCAATTTCTCATTCATGAGTTTACTTCCTCTTTTTGGCCGGGTTTTGTTTCTCCGTGTCGTAAACTCTAGGGGCAAGGCTTCTATTTCGGGGTGTTTTTAGGGGTGTGATATTTAAATGACGATTGTTTTCAACAGCCACATTTATCAACGTACGATCATTCGCACGACGGGATTGGAGGCATATGAATGTTTAATGAATCACACGTGAACTTTGTCGTAAATTGATTTGTGCACACTGTGCTCGTTTTTAAGTTAGATTGATAAATGAGGCCCACTGTGTTGTCCTTTTTTCATGTTTTTTGGGTTGGTAGATGCAACGGGGACCCGATTATAGCACTTAAACATGGAAGAAGTCAAATTTTCATGATATGTCCTCTTTAATTGAGCTGTGAAAAAGAGTAATTACAAATTAAGGATTACGAATTGAGGACTAATTAACATCTGAAAAAAATATTGAATCAAGCACCTAAAGTGTAAAGCAATATTGATGCATTTTTTGTATTCTAACTATAATATGAAAACTAAAATATAACTGTTTTTAAATTTTGGGATGAATATGACCCAGGCGTGTCTGTGTTAGATTAAGCCGAAAACTGTTTTCGGAGCTATAACAGTATCCAGGTGCAGTTTGGCTCCTAAGGCTGCGATGAAGGGATGTGGTGTGAGGTGTTTTGCCCTGGAGTGTGTGGAATCTGAACTACTCTCATCACACATTAGTCACGGCAGCTCCCGTACACTGCAGAAATGACTTCTGCCCTGCTTTAACCCTGAACCTTTGTTAAAGTTACCAGCCATTTAACAACAGCTCTGATAATAACGTCAAAATATCCTGTTGACTGACTAGATATGCTCAGACACCTTGATGGCAAAGCGGTATTAAACCTTATCTTTCTATGACCTTTTCCCTATTTGGGGATTCTCTCTCTCTCATGCACATGAGCACACACAAACATCTCTTCACATGAACGCTCTCATAGACTAAGCATTTACACAGAGTGGGTTTGAAGTGTAGGCCCCAGGCATTTCTTGATGGGTGTTGCTGCTGACAGAGGTTATTACTACAGGGAAGTCCTAAGAGGTGGAAGAGAACTTTCTGGAGCATTTCTTGGTTTCTTCAGTCTCTGCTTGCGGCTACTTATCGGGCAAAAGAGAGCAAGTAAGAGAGATGTGAGAGGAGGTGTTGTGCGGAGAGGCTGTTTGTTTTTTCTTAACCCCTCAGGTATAGGAAGGTCAGAACAGACCTTAGCGACGTCCACACAGCACAGACACTATTTCCTCCTGTCTGAAGATGAGCAATTCCTACTGCAGACTAAAAAAAAAAAAAAACAAGTCAGGATATGGATGAGAAGGGACGTGAATTGATTTGCCAGAAGGGCCTTGAAGAAACTTTTAACATTCTTGTGTCAGTGTGATGGATAGCAAGCAGCTATGTTGCATTATTTGCATCCGTAGGCAGCACATAGTTTATGCTAAGTTATAAATTGTTGTTGAAGAATTATTTATTCAGAATATTTAGCTATTTGATGTCTTTATTATATAGCTTCTCTCACCATTTTATAAAAGCAATTAATTACATTTTATAAAATCAATAAATCATACGTTACAGGAGACACTTTATATATTATAAGAGGGCAATAAATTACTAGGGTTATGTTGTATCAATGTTTTTTTTATTTTTTGACTACTTATGATGTAAAAAAATATTTTTTTGTGATGAATGGCCTTTTTACAACTCATAAGGAAGTGCTTTGAAAGGTATGTTGTTATATCAATAAACTCTTCTATCTTAAAAGAAAGATTTAAATCCTTATATACACTACCAGTCAAACGTTTTTGAACAGTACGATTTTTAATGTTTTTTAAATAAGGCTCTTCTGCTCACCAAGCCTGCATTTATTTGATCCAAAGTACTGCAAAAACAGTAATATTTAGAAATATTTTTACTATTTTAAACAACAGTTTTCTATTTGAATATATTTTAAAATGTAATTTATTTCTGTGTTTTCAAAGCTGAATTTTTACCATCATTACTCCAGTCACTTGATCCTTCAGGAATCTTTCTAATCTAATTTGCTGCTCAAAAACTATTATTATTATTATGTTGAAAACAGCTGAGTAGATTATTTTTCAGGTTTCTTTGATGAATAGAAAGTTCATCTGAAATAGAAATCTTTTGTAACATTATAAATGTCTTCATCATTACTTCTGATCAATTTAAAGCATCCTTGCTAAATAAAAGTATTAACTTCTACACTTTTTTTCATCAAAGAATCCTGAAAAAAATGTACTCAACTGTTTTAAATATTGATAATAATAATAAATGTTTTTTGAACAGCAAATTAGAATGATTTCTGAAAGATCATATGACACTGAAGACTGGAGTAATGCTGCTAAAAATTTAGCTTTGATCACAGGAATAAATTACGTTTTAAAATATATTAAAATAGAAAGCAGTTCTTTTAAACAGTAAAAATGTTTCAAAATTTTACTGTTTTTGCTGTACTTTGGATCAAATAAATGCAGGCTTAATGAGCAGAAGAGACTTCTTTAAGCATTAAACATCTTACCGTTCAAAAACTTTTGACTGGTAGTGTAACTGTTGATTATAAACCTGTCATTGTATATTAAAAATATTATTAGCTCTTTGATGAATTGCTTTAGTGCCTTTTTTCTAAGTAGCTTTGAATAAAAACATCTGCATATTCCACACATGTAATTATAATAAGTAGATAATAAGTTGCAATAACATTTTTTCATCAAGTAACTATGCAGTAACTGTGTACACCAAGCAACTGTGTTTACCAAGTACAGCACAATTCAGAGCTACATTGTCCAGTTTTCTGACCTTGTTTTATGGTTCGGGTGGGCTTCAAAGCATCAGATGGGCATCAAACCAATGCGCTACCCTGCTCTTACAAAGCCACCTACAAAACCGAAAATCAATAAAGTGACATTCACTCCCACAGTCAGTACAGCAGTGATAGGAAACAGCAGCTGAAATTGGTGTTAAAACTGCTTTGATTTTTAATTAGTCTTTGAGCAGGTGTAAAACGATAAGAGGGACAGTATTCCAAATGAATACTTCAATCAAAACAAATCACTGTGCAAAGCGACTGTCACTTGAAAGTAAAAACATCTTAATGAAAAGCATTTTAATCCAAGTTGTATGTAGAATATTTTGATTGTTATAAAGTTCCTTGTTTGAGAGAAGTAAGGCATTTTGTGGGATGATTGACTGAAATATGGGATGTAGCGATGCTTAATGAATTTGAATTGTACATGTGTTCACTTTTGTATATGTAGTGTTTTAGTGAGCGCATGTGCTGTAATGGTGAGAGTTGTGACGAATGTGTCTCACTGACTCAGACATGTGGAAACATACCTGTGAGCGTGAGTGCAATGCAATCAGTCACCTAGCGTGAGGACAAAGAAAAGAGGTTTAGAGGAGGTCTGTGCTCTTCAAGTCCACATCACTGCAGCCCCAGTGTCTCCCTACATACCTAGCTAACAGCATAACTGCTTATTTATCTCTGGGCTTTTTGTAAGCAAAAGAGCTAAGACTGGCCCAAAACAGCTGCACCTTTTTTGTGGTACTGTTTTATAATATTATGCATGATATTCTTTAATAGTTTGAAGAATAGTATAACAAATGAATTATTGAAAATTCAGTTTTTATTCAATTTTGGTAGCTAGTTAGACTGTCTCTCCAGAAACAGATCTCATGTGATACGTGTGATATGTGATACGTTAAATTGAATGCGAATGGTGACCCATGAAGAATTCAGCAACAAATTATGGTGCATGTTTTGAAATTAAATTTAAGTAGCTCATCTAATCTTTTTCCTTGCAAATAGTTATTTGAGAATTTTTGGAATGAACTTTCTGTATGTGAATAAACTAGCCATTATGATTACAGTATTTATTTTTAAATAAAATGTATTTGAATATATATGTAGTCCTGTGGTATTTTAAATGATAATGTTTTAATATTTTGAATTTTTAATATTGTTTTTAATATAGTTTTTGTTTACAGTTTTAGTAATTTTGTTATATGCTTTTGTTATTTTTATTTGTGTTTTTTAATGTGAATTTACACTGCCATTCAAACGTTTGGGATCATTAAGGCTGCATTTACTTGATCAAGAATACAGAAGAAAATAATGACTTTCATATATTTTAAAATATAATTTATTCCTGTGATGTAAAGATGAATTTTCATCAGCCAATCCTCCGGTCTTTAGTGTCACATGATCCTTCGGAAATCATTCTAATATGCTGATTTATTATCAGTGTTGTAAACAGTTGCTTTTTATGGAACTAGTGATTCTTTGATAAATAAAAAGTTGAATTTCAGAGCATTTATTCAAAATAGAAATCTTTTTTAACAATATAGGCCTTTGCTATCACTTTCTATCAGTTTAACACATCCTTGGTGAATAAAAATAATAATTTCTTTCAAAAAAAGTAAGAATAAAAATTTTGATTCATATTGTTACAAAAGATTTCTATTTTAAATAAATGCTGTTCTTTTTAACTTTTTATTTATTAAAGAAACCTGGAAAAATATCACAGGTTCCAACTAAATATTAAGCAGCACAACTGTTTTCAACATTGATAATAAATTTGAATATTACAATGGTTTCTGAAGGATCATGTGACACTGAAGACTGGAGTAATGATGCTGGAAATTCAGCATTACATCACAAAAATAAATACAATTTTAAAATACATTTACATAGAAAACAGTTATTTTACATTGAAATAATATTTCACAATATTACTGTTTTTTTCTGGATTTACACTTTCATTTTTGCAGTACTTAAACTAATTTATATTTATTAGTTGCTACAGTAACATTTCTAATTTACATTTATTTTTCATGTTTAAGCTTTTAATCTAATGTTTTATTTTATTTTTTACCTTATTTCTACTTTAACAATAAACATTGATATAGACCTCAAGAAAGATCCCTTTTATAGCCTACAGCCTAAAAACATTCATTACAGTTTTTTGCTGTACATCACTTCCAACCGATTTAATTCTGTTTCTTTTCAGTGTATTGAATCGGACTCCTGTGCATCTGATTCATGAGATCATACTGGTAGACGATTTCAGCGAAGATCGTAAGTACTGTGCATTATAGCATATTAAAGTGTATAGTCTAATGTCGTAAATGCATACTTAAGTGATATATTTGATAAATATTTAAACTAAATAATTTCTGTCCTTTCAGCAAATGACTGCCTTCTTCTCACCAAGTTGCCCAAAGTAAAGTGTCTTCGCAATAAACGCAGAGAAGGTAAGCCAGTGATGACGTCTCTGTCACTCTCTCCCTCTCCCTATGAATATTTTGTTTTGCTCTGGCAACATGCCTGTTTGTAATACCATCCAGACTCTAAAAGCAGCTGTTTGCTTTTCGCCTGTGTGCTGGTGAGTGTTTTAACAGCAGGTGGTACGTTACTGGGAGGGTGATGGTGAACAGACTGTGAGGAAGATTACTGCACATTGACTGAAGCTCTGGCCAGTGTTTCACACTCTCTTACATGTACCAGTTGCACAGGTGGAAAACAGAGCAGATACGGTTCCTCCGCCACGCACTCGTACTGTCATCCGTATCTTTCCATTCGGATGAACAGATATATTGAATCTAGTGGGTGACGGAGCATGGATTAGTTTGCAAACAGCTCGCATAGACATAGATTTACTCTCTTGATAGAATAAATAAACATTTAAAAATCCATTTGTAAGCATAGCATTTCGGTGGGCATCTAACTGAAAACATTGGTCTTAAACTGTTATAGCAAATATTGATTTTGCCACTGCTGTACAGCCTGTGGCAGATTTTATGCTGGGCGTTGTTCAAAATGGCTTTCTGAGCCCTAAGAGATCGACTTTGGTTAAAATGCCCACTTAATATTTAATGAAATCCCATTAGCATGGTTTAACAACATTATGGATGTTGAAAGGTTAAGTCATCTTTATGGCTGGTTACCTTTTTGGTAAATTAAGCAGGTCAAGCTTTACATAAATTTCCATGTCCAATTCGGATTTAAATTTCTCATGTAGTTTATTAGCACTATGCTTTTAATGTCACTGGGCCGAAATGCATTCAGACGTTAATAACTAGATTTTTATACTTTCTGAAGGTAATGTGAGTAGGGCTTCCTTGTGTGAAACTCACGGTCGTAATGCAACAATACAACTACAGCTTTTTCATTATTTTTATATTTTCAGATTTTATTTTAATTTTAAGCTTTAGTAATTTATGTATTTTGTCACTGTTT
Organism: Cirrhinus mrigala; assembly: GCA_036247105.1. Lineage (NCBI taxonomy): Eukaryota > Metazoa > Chordata > Actinopteri > Cypriniformes > Cyprinidae > Cirrhinus > Cirrhinus mrigala. The sequence continues at coordinate 26,026,249 of CM070026.1, forward strand.
ATTATATTTCTGTATAGCTTTAATTTTATTAGTTCAGTTTTATAGTTCAACCAAAAATGAAAATTCTGTCATTAAAGGAGAAGTCCACTTCCAAAACAAAGATTCACATATAATGTACTCACTCCCTTGTCATCCAAGATGTTCATGTCTTTCTTTCTTCAGTTGTGAAGTCGTTTTTTGAGGAAAACGTTTCAGCATTTTTCTCCATATAATGGACTGATTTGGTGCCTCAATCCCGAAAATTTTTCCTCAAAAAACATAATTTCTTTATGACTGAAGAAAGAAAGACATGAGCATCTTGGATGACAAGGGGGTGAGTACATTATATGTGAATCTTCGTTTTGGAAGTGGACTTCTCCTTTAATGACAGAATTTTCATTTTTGGTTGAACTATAAAACTGAACTAATAAAATTTAATTTAATTATGTCAGAAATGTTGTTCCAAACCCGTAAGACATTTGTTCATCTTCAAAACACAAATTGCTGTCTATGGAGGGTCAGAGAGCTCTCGTATTTCAACAGAAATATCTTAATTTGTGTTCTGAAGATGAACGAAGGTCTAATAGGTTTGGAACGGCATGAGGTTGAGTAATGACAGAATTTTCATTTTTTGGTGAACTGTCCCTTTAAAATTATTCATTTCAGTTAGCTGCCAAGGCAACATTTTCTTCTAATATCTTTATTTTATTGTATTACGTATTTACTTTAATTACTATGAACAATTTTTAATAGTTTTAGATTTTAAAAAAATGGATTTGCAAATTAGCTAGGTGGTCAAAAGTCCCCTGTGATATTCTGTTTGCTAAATAAGACTTGATTCCCTCCTTCATTTTAAGACTGTTGGATTTATTTGCTAATGTCATCATCTGCCAGGCAAAGTCCAATCGCTTAGAAAAGTAATAGCACAGCTCTTCTAAATAAGCTGCGCAAATAAGCTAATCAGTCACGTCCCTAGCTATATATGCATAAAAGTTTAATACCAGGGCTTAGGGTTTGTTCCCTAAACCAAAGTATGAGCATGCACCACTAATAATGATAATATTAATAAGAACAATAATGTAATATTCAGTCATCACTGCAAAGTTCTTATTAGCAATGATCATCCATTCGCTGCCCCCTCCCTGTTTATTCCAGCGCTCCGAGGTTCCATTACACACTGTCACACATTGTCGCTTAGACAGCATTGATTAATGCATAAAACCCCTGTGCAGCCAACTCTGTACAAGAGAAAATTGTTAAAAGGTTTAAGGCATTTAAACCCTATTGTCGTCCCGGAGCTACAAACAGGGTGTGTGGTTCTGCTATGTTAACTCTATTAGCTGTAGGTGAATGTAATCTCTGCCATTCACTCACTCTCTCACTCTCTCTTTCATTGTCTGTCTTTCTCACTCTCTCTTTCCTTCTCCATCTGCCCAGCGCATACACAGAGGGGGCCACACTGGCCCAATATGCACGCACACACAAACACAGCCTGCTCTCAACAACTCTGTAGAGGGTGCGCTCACCCATCTGGAAAATACAGCCTTATTGAGGATGAAATGGGATTTTTAATTGGCTGAAGTTGCCGTGCAGCGTGAAACTTTGCACGAGTCTTGCACGTTTACAATTATTATGCATCCTCAGTCAGGCTCTACCGACTTAACAGCCTCGCCTTCACGGAAAAGCTTCTTGCTCTGATTCGATAATAACCATAAGGCTTTAATTGTCCCTTCAACTAATCAGATTTAAATGGCTCTTCTCATATCTTTTTCTGTGAATGAGATTGTTGAGATGAGAGAATTTGTCAGTTTAACAGGCTGCTCAACAGATGTAATGTGCAGCTCTGATGGACAGTGAATTCTTCAGTGTCCCTGATCTATCTGTGTGTATCATAGGACTGATCCGGTCCAGGGTTCGAGGGGCGGACGCTGCAGGAGCCGGGATCCTGACCTTTTTAGACAGTCACTGTGAGGTTAACAAAGATTGGCTGCCTCCACTGCTGCAGAGGGTCAAAGAGGTACAGTTTTACACTTACTCACATTGGGTTAGTAGTAGGGATGTAACGGTATTATCAATATCGTGATATCGCGATAACAAAACCTTAATATTATCGTGGCCACATGACGATGTGAATTGATAGGTCTTCTGGGCAAAAAGTCCAGTTTTTAAAATATATTTAAACATCGAATTCTAACATAAAAGATCTTTAAAGTTGTATTTTGGGTCATTAGGCTTTGACACATTGTCTGTCAAATGAACTAAAAACCTAAAAGCACAATATGGCTTAATCCCTTAATCAAGTCTGTTTTCGCTGCGCGTTTCAAAGCGAAGCGCAGAATTCGTTCAGGCGATCAGCTCGTGTTTCGGTGTTTTCCGCACCTCAGAATGTTTCCGTCTCACAGTGAATGAATGCTGTGAACTCGTTTATTGCATGTGTTGTGACTTTAGCATGTGTTTGGGAATGCAACGACCACCAGTTCTGCTTTATTTTCGCAGAAGATTATTACAGCATTTTACTAGATTTGTAGTGAGATGCGTTTTTGTAAGCCTGTTTTCACTGAAGCTGGATTTTCCTTCAAAATAAAAGCTCTCGTGTCGTTTCCATCAAAATAAAAGCTTAAAAGTGCAGTATGAATCGCTGACAGCCAGTGATGAGAATAACGGCATTACTTTTTTCAGTAACGAGTAATCAAATGAATTACTGTTTCCACCGTTACAACGCCATTATCGTTACTGTCAATAAAATGCGCCGTTACTTTTTTTATTTTTGCATTGCGTTCTTCTTCTGAAGTAAATTCTGGCTCATTCCTCTCAGTGCATCTTTTTCCAGAAATTAAAAGTAGCCAAAATGAGCTTGATGAATGTTCACATTTGTGAGGTGATGTGGGTGTTTACCTACATGTCCGCGTGTCTCACATGGATGTTTAAAATTTGAAAAGCGAAGCCACTCATGGGCATGATTACATTAGAGATAAGTTTCAACATTAAAAACTGGAGCTCACATTGGTATCATATAGTTTACTTCATCAGAGAATATTTGCTTTTGACATGAATTACTTCATTTAAAGGTAGACATTTCAAGCTTTCTATACATGTATTTCTCGTGTCTGTGAGGCACGTATTCGCAAAGATTCAGATTGTTTTATTTACTTGTCTGTGAAGAGAGTTGATGGAGACCGAGACGACAGAGAGCGCACCCTGTTTGTTTTATTTATTTTACAAAAGCACTTTATTTTCTTGTTATTATAATGTTTTTCATGTCCGCGGGTTGAAGCGACCCCAATAACGTGATATTTAGCCCCTGGAAGGTGTCTCTCACATTGTCCCACAGCAACATTAAAAAACAGTGTAGATTAGTGTACAGTGTTTTATTCATTTACCATATTTAACATTGGGAGCATCCAAGTTATTTGACATATTTAAACATTTTTTAAAAAAGTAACACAATAGTTACTTTCCCTGGTAATTAGTTACTTTTCTAATGATGTAACTCAGTTACTAACTTCCTATTTGTGAGAAGTAACTAGTAACTATAACTAATTACTTTTTTAAAATAATATGCCCAACACTGCTGACAGCTAGTGGTTTAAATGGGTAATGTAATGTAATCCAAATTCAAAATTTCAAGTGTAGAAATTAGGAAATAGGTATTGTAATTTCCCTACTGTAGTGTAAAGCAAAAATAATATACTTATGAAATATTCATTTTCATTTATTTTGCAGTGCAATTTTTTTACACTATATGCCTATTTCTGTCGTTGTTATTATTATTATTATTATATTCTTATTAATTGGTTTCCTAAAACACCAGTGTGAATGTAAATTAGACTGAGACAATATAACACAAATAAAAAGAGGATTGAGTCCTCTTTAAAATTCAGGTACAAGTCAATTCACTGACTTAAGTTTTCTTAGTTAAGAACATGGTTTGAACTCTTAGTTTGATTTCTCATTGCATTAGATGCAAAATTTTCTTTTTATTTTAAATTTTTCATTTGTCTTTTTTTATAAATATTGCAATAAATATCGTAGCGTGGGATTTTGATATTGTTACATCCCTAATCAGTAGTCTATTGAGCATTTCTACCTGGATCCTGTGGAATTGTCTCCTTTTTCAATTCATTTTCAATAGGAGAGAGTCAGCAGGCAGAACGGAGGCGGCACTGAATGCAGCACTGCTTGCCAAGCTCATGCATGAATATCCTGATGCTTTGTTCTGTCTGCTAGCAGAACTGTTATTTGACAAGTTTTAGCAGCACATTTCAACTAAAGTATTTTGGGAGAATTTTAAAACTTTTATTGAAATATTTTGTGCATGTAAAACTGCTAGCAGCAAACTGGTCATTTTATTTGCAATCATGATAGTCCTTAACTCAAAAGTGATTTTATTTTTTTTTTTTTTACACAAAATCACATTTTTCAAAATGCATTTCATTAGCAATAGTTTGAAAAGCCAGTAGTACTGACACATCTCGAGGATTCTTTTCTTTCAGCGGGACGGTATTGTGAGGCATGAGAGAGTTGAGTGATGAGGTCAGAGCGTCTGGAGTAATGATGTTGGACGAGAGTGTGCACATTCGCTCACTCTTAGTAACACAGATAATCCCAGCGCTCGCTGATTTTCCACCTCCTTTGTTGTGAAATCAAGCTGAACAGACAGAGAGTCGAGCCATTCACATTCCTTATTAAATCTCTTGTGCTCTTTTGTCTCATTTCGTAATGTTTTCATTTTTTCAGGACCCGACCTGTGTCGCCAGCCCTGTGATTGACATCATTAATATGGACACGTTTGCCTATGTCGCCGCTTCCTCAGACTTGCGAGGAGGTAAAAGCTGCAATTATAATCCTCCATTAGTTGTCCCACCACCGACATCAAGGGCCAACGGTCACAGTCCCCAATCAGCAGTGTCACACAGAAACAAATCTAACAATTAGCCGTGATGAAAGCCTCGGCCTATCATCGGCAGCGCACTTTAATTATCACCACCACCGCGGTGTATAATTATGACTTATAAAAATTAAAGTTACAAGAAATTAGAGCAAAAGGATCTTCATTGATCTCGCTCTCTCTCTCCTTCTCTTTTTCTTTCTCTCTACTGCAGGCTTTGACTGGAGTTTACATTTTAAATGGGAGCAACTATCAGCTGAAAAGCGAGCCAAGAGAGCTGACCCTACGGAGCCTATTAAGTAGGTGAAGAGAAGCAGAAGGGCTTTTAAAAAAACTAGGTTTGGTCCAGCACCTATTGGGCTTTGAGCACCATGTTCAAAATATACATAGAATTTGTGCCTTGGCAACACAAAAAATTAAAATCTGCTACATTTTGCATGAAACATATTTTTCATAAGAATAACATGAATTGGTCAATCATTCCCAGTTAGACCAGAGACATTTATTGGAATGTAAATAGTATTTTAATTTCATGTTGTCTTTAAAGGGAGAAAGGGGTATTTGAAGCATTGATTTCTACTGAGAAGTTCAGCATTGTTGATTATTAAGAATTGAATTATTATGTCATAATTAAAATATTGAGTTGCTATGAAGTCTTTAATTAATCAGTTTTGATTATTATATTATAAACATAACATCAACATTTAAATCCTGGTTGTTTTTCCTCCTCCTCCTCCTCCTCCTCTATCGTCTTTCTCTCTCTCCTCTTGTTATGGTGTAATTCACACTGTTCCTAGCACTCTCGGAGGCTGTTGTAATGAAGGCTGTTAATAGCTCAGATAAGCAGGCAGTCAGGCTGAGAGGGGCTCAGATCCCGTCTGCTCCTGCGCGTGCTGTGCACCGGTGCAGCACTGCACCGGCCTGGGTCTCTCGCAGCCCATCCACCAACAGATGCAGAATAGATCGGTGATAACTGAGTCACTGAGAGCTGTGTGTTTGTGTGGACACAGATGGGAAGCAGTGGTGTGTATTTCAGGATGATATGTGAGAGGGACAGCACAGCCGTGACCCATGACTGACAGCCAGTTGTTTCCCTGGCTGGCAAGAGTTTGTGCATGTTTGTGATGTAATATTGAAATTGAAACTTGGACATACATGTTACATACACAAACTTTCAGAATTTTGGGGACGGTAAGATTTTTAAAATGTTTTTGAAAGAAGTCTGTTATGGTAGCACGTAGATATAAACTCACAAAACTTTTTTCTCAGAATTACGTGATATAAATTCACAGTTGTGAGAAATAAAGTCAGAATTGCAAGATAAAAACTCGCAATTCTAACTTTTTTGTTCGCAATTGCGAGTTTATATCTCACAATTCTGAATTTTTTCATGCAATTCTGACTTTTTTTGTCAGAATTGTAAGATATATTCTCAATTGCGAGAAATAAAGCCAGAATTGAAAGATAAAAACTCACAGTTCTGACTTTTTTCATCCAATTCTGACTTTTTTTCTCAGAATTGTAAGATATATTCTCAATTGCGAGAAATAAAGTCAGAATTGCAAGATAAAAACTCACAATTCTGACTTTATCACAATTGCGGGTTTATATCTCGCAATTCTGAATTTTTTCATGCAGTTCTGACTTTTTTTGTCAGAATTGTAAGATATATTCTCAATTGTGAGAAATGAAGTCAGAATTGCAAGATAAAAACTCACAATTCTGACTTTATCACAATTGCGAGTTTATATCTCACAATTCTGACTTTTTTCATCCAATTCTGACTTTTTTTCTCAGAATTGTGAGATATAAATTTACAACTGCGAGTTATAAATTCAAAATTGTGAGATATAAACTCTGAAATCTGACTTTTTTCTCAGAATTGCACGATATAAATTCACAGTTGCAAGAAATAAAGTCAGAATTGTGAGATAACTCGCAATTCTGACTTTTTTTTTTGCAAATGTGAGTTTGTATCTCACAATTCTGACTTTATTTCTCACAATTGCGAGTTTATATCTCGCAATTCTGACTTTCTTCATGCAATTCTGACTTTTTTCTCAGAATTGTAAGATATAAACTTGCAATTGCAAAGTTATAAAGTCCAATTTTGAGGGGGAAAAAAGACTGATACGTTCTTAGAATTGTAAGTTTGTATCACGCAATTCTGAGAAAAAAGTCAGAATTGCAAGATGTAAACTTGCAATTACGAGAAAAAAGTCAGGATTGTGAGATAAAAAGTCACAATTACCTTTATTTATTTTTTATTCAGTGGCGAAAACGGGCAACCATAGTTATGCTCACCAAAGCTGCATTCATTAGATAAAAGCAGTAAAGTCTGTAATAGTAATATTATTAATTATTTAAAATAATTTTCTATTTTAACATATTTTCATATATTTATTCCTGTGATGACAAAGCTGAATTTTCTTCAGCCAGATTTTTCAGAAATAATTCTAATATGCTGATTTGTTGCTCAAGAAACATTTCTTATTATTATCAAAGTTGAAAAGATTGCACTGCAATCTTAATATTTCTGTGAAAAACTGTAATAGAAATAGAAAAAGTGCAAATAGAAAAGTACAAATTTATTAAAGTAGAAATCTTTTGTAACTGTCTTTACTCTTACTTTTTATCAATTTAATGCCTCCTTGCTGTATAAAAGTAGTAGTAGTAGTAGTAGTATTTCTTTAAAAAAAAAAAATGATCTCACTGACTCCAGACTTTTTAATGCTAATGTATGTACAGTAAATTATTCCAAATGCAGCAGAGATATGCAGTTAAAATCCAGAGTTGGTTTGGTGATGCTAAAAGTAGTTCCTATATGAGCCTCACATAAGACAGTTATTACAAGTGGTGTTTTGAAAAGCAAACATCAGTATTAATGTTTCTCATATTTGGGATTAAGATCTGTTCAAACTCGTATTTGTTCCACACCTCCAATCATCTCCAGTCAAGGAGATGTGCACTATTACTTTTCCAAGCAATCTGATGATGATTTCTACATACTTACAAATCTGACAATAACTTACCATTTTCCTAGAAATTAATTTTATTGCAACAATTCATTTTGACTCTCTCATCTATGAAACCCTTGACAGGCTTGTCCACTTTCCGCTCATTTACTGAGCCCAATTGTTGAAGCTTTTGGGCTTTGTTTCTGCCTTTTAAAATGAAATGAGAACAATTGTGTGAAAAGTAAATGAATCTGAAATGAAAGTATGTGAGTGGCCCTGAGGAACGGCAGATGAAACAATGTGTCCTACCACTTCACAATGAGAGATTACGGCCGATGGAATTCAAATGCTTCCGATAATACCGGAGCCGTTTCCTCCAGTGTCCTTAGCGTTTGAAGCAGCTCCCTGGGTAACAGTGATTTTGAAGGGCAAGCTAAGCTTCATCAGGAGAATGAGAACTGGGCTGCACTGTTGCACACACACCCGCACTTCAGTGACCTTTTATTCTCTGTCCTCGTTCCAAGACTCTTCAACCAAACCACATTCAAGAAGAAATGTTTTCCTACATCAATCCTGAGTGACAGCAGTATTTTAAGCAGTCACATGGATTGAAGTATTTAGTGTCAAGACTTAATGTTCACTCTTTTTTCTCTCTCTCTTTCAAACCTCAGAACGCCCATCATCGCAGGAGGACTTTTTGTGATTGACAGATCCTGGTTCAATCGCTTGGGAAAATATGACACAGCCATGGACATCTGGGGAGGGGAGAACTTCGGTGAGTTATTACTATGCATGAGAGCACCTGTCTGACGGCACGTAAACCTTTCCTTACCCGATCGAGCTCTGACAGAGGAAACTTAGAGTTGTTGTCTCATCACAGAGGAAATGGCACGCAATGACATTTGAACCTAGAAATAGCTTGGAATCAATTTTCTCAAACCATATTTGGATGCCTTTATTTAACTGCTATGGCTCTGTAAAATTGTTCAGAAAGGAAAGAAAAAGTTCACTTTCAGAACAAAAATGTACAGAGAATTTACTTACCCCCTTGAGGAACATCCAAGATGTTCATGTCTTTCTTTCTTCAGTTGTAAAGAAATTGTTTTTTGAGGAAAACATTTCAGGATTTCTCTAAACTATCCCAGCTGAGGAAAAAGGGTCTTATCTAATGAAACGAAATGTAATTTATTTTCCAAAATAATTGACTCGTCTTGTCTAGCTCTGCATTAAGTCTGTGAAGACAGTTAGGGTAGGTCGAAAAACTCAAAAAAAAAAAAAAAAAGGTAAAACAGTGATGTAGGACGATTTTGAAGTTGAAGAAGAAAACGAGATGTGAGTTTTTTTAACACCCTAACTGTCTTGAACTAAAATTAAAAACTAAGTTCACGCAGACCTAGACAATACAAGCATTTGAGGTTAAAAAGTATATAAATTGTCAATTTGTTTTTTCGAAAATGACAGATTGTTTCGTTAGATAAGACCCTTCTTTTTTGTCTGGAATCATTTAGAGCCCCTTGAAGCTGCATTTAAACTACATCTTGGAAGTTCAAACTCGGGAGCACCATAGAAGTCCACTATATGGAGAGACATCCTGAAATGTTTTCTTCAGAAAACACAATTTCTTTATGACTGAAGAAAGAAAGACATGAACATCTTGGATGAGAAGAGCATGAGTAAATTATCTGTAAATTTTTGTTCTGGAAGTGAACTTCTCCTTTAAGAGCAGTGTACTGTGGGGAATAGGATGGTTCTCCCTGCGCTGGGTTAAACCATCATTAACCATGCATATGTGACAGAATTAGTCTGGAGCTGGTTTATTCAGACTTAAGTAGGGTACTGTGCTCATAATTGCAAATGAGCATTGGGCAATGCCATATTTAGACAGGAGATTTCAACCGTATGATCTAATTCTTGGTGCGAGAGTGAAGTTGTATCCTGGAGGGCTACTGTAAATCACATATACACATGTCAGCAAGTTATTTTACTCTACATGACATAATTTACATGAATTTAATATTTTTCTGCAATATAGTCTACTGTTTGGGGTCAGTAAGATTTTTTACTACTTTTATTCAGCATTAAATTGATTGAAAATGACAGTAAAGATATTTCTAATGTTACAAAAGATTTACATTTTAAATAAATGCTGAAATGTGTCAGTTTCTACAAAAAAAATTAACTGATATCACTGTTTTCAACAGTAATAAATATTTCTTGAGTGCCAAATCAGCATATTAGAATGATTTCTGAAGGATCTGAAGGATCATCACTGAAGATTTGAGTGATGATGCTGATTCAAATTCAGCTTTGTTATCATATAAATAAATACATTGTAAAATATATATATATATATATATATAATATATTGTATAATATATATACATATATATATGAAATGTTTCCAGCCAGTTTCTGCCACTGAATAAAAAATGAAAAAAGGTTATTGCGTCTGACTGGTTATTTCTGACTTTTTTTCTCGGAATTGTGAGATATAAACTCACAATTGCGAGTTGTAAAGTTGCAATTCTGAGAAATAAAGTCATAATTGTGTGAGATAAACTCGCAATTGCATGATATAAACTCGCAATTGCGAGTTATAAGTCAGAATTCTGAGATATAAAGTCGCAATTCCGAGAAATAAAGTCAGAATTGTGATATAAACTGGCAATTGCGAGTTATTAAGTCAGAATTGTGAGATATAACCTCAAAACACGCAATTCTGTGAACATATCAGTCTTTTTTTCTCCTCAGAGCTGGACTTTATAACTCGCAATTGCGAATTTGTATCATAATTCTAAGAAAAAAAGTCAGAATTGTGAGATACAAACTCGCAATTGTGAGAAAAAAAGTCAGAATTGTGAGTTTAAATCTCGCAATTCTGACTTTATATCTCGCAATTCTGACTTTATAACTCACAATTGTGCGTTTATATCTCACAGTATGAGATATGACACAATTCTGAGAAAAAAAGTCAGACTTGCGAAATGTAAAGTCGAAATTGTGAGGAAAAAAAGTCAGAATCGTGAGATAAAAAGCCGTAATTACCTTTTTTATTTTGTATTCAGTTGCAGAAATGGGTTTCCATACAAATAAGTGCAGTCTTGGTTAAAAAAAAAAATCTTACTGACTTAAAACCATCGATATAATGCTATAATGTTATTAAAATACTGTATAGCACACTGTGAGTGTTGTTTATTGTGCTGTGTTTGTAGAGATTTCTTTTAGAGTATGGATGTGTGGAGGAAGCCTAGAAATCATTCCCTGTAGCAGGGTCGGCCACGTATTCCGCAAGAAACATCCTTACATCTTCCCAGAGGGCAATGCCAACACCTACATAAAGTAAGAGTCCTGAGAAGTGCACATACTTATAATATTAATTCATGTCCAGCACAGCTGAGTGTTTAATAATATATTCCTGCCGATAAAGGATGCAACACTTTTTGTCAACATCAGAAGACCTTGTGTTGTCCTTGGGGGTTGTCAACCTGTACATTTGAATAAGTTAATCTTTTTTATTTTTATCTCTGTTGAATGTTTCCTATGTTATTTGTCGGATTTTTCTTGCCAAAGATAGAGATAATGCTCCAACTTCTGCCTGGAAGAAAATCTGCTGTGTAAAATTTGTTTGCTTTTATCACGTTTCGCCTCCAGGGAAAAACCTCAGCATGAAACCGTATGAAATATTAAGGGCATAGCACAACATTCTTTCTGAATCTGAATTGCTATGCAGTGTGCTCAGTCAACAAAATCTGTTTCCTCATATAGTTCAGAGGCGCTAATGAATAATTGCTGAAGGCATTAGCTGGCTTTACTAGATACTCTTAAAAAACATGTCCTTTTACATCTGTTAGCAGAGTTATGTTAGATATATAACAATCAATATAACAATGTGGTTTGTTTCTGTGTAGTTTTTAGTGCATAGCCTGCAAAAAAATGTAAGACATGCAATACATGACCAGTTTTGATACAGAAATAAGTCATTGATGTGTATATAACACCATCACTCCCTCTGAATATCAATTCTACAGTTGTCAGCAACAATCATTCCACTACTTTGTTTGTACTATGGCAAATCAGTGTAAGCTCCTTTATTTATTTTTATTTATTTGTACATGCGTTTATTTAATATTTGAATTATTGATTAAATAAAATAGCTGCTTAAAACTAAATAAAACAAAGTATACAAAGCTTTTTAATATGCAGCCCTGGTCATAAAGGCTTTTAGAAATACTAAAATCCACCTGGATGTGGAATTTTGTTTCTTATGAGGAAGGATCCACTTATAATTGTTTGCAAAATATAAAGTATCTTGTGCTAAACCCCTAACCTTTAGTATTACACTTTGCTTTGTAATTCATCCTGCTATGCTTGTGGCATACACATGAATGAGAGCTCCAGCTGTGCAGCTTTTTGAGGAAATCAGGGAGGGACACGAGCCATATGTACAGTCTTTTGACTTTACCCAGTATGAACCACCCTTGCAATTGCATAGCATACTGATAAAAAAAGCTCTGAGTATCTAGCAACCACATATGAATGCCTTGAAAAATACCCAGAACACCCTAGCGAATTTTCCGCTCAGATTTTCTTCAGAATTACAGTTGCAAGTCTGTTCAGTACCTGTCTGTACAAGCAATATTTTGAGTAGCTCTACTGATGAATTGGCAGGCCATCCGAATGATCTTCTTGAGGCTGAAGTGTGTATCTTTGAGTGAAGTGTTCAGTATAGCACACTTCTGTGTTCACATTCAATGCTCTTTCTGTCTCAGGAACACCAGAAGGACTGCTGAGGTTTGGATGGATGAGTTCAAACTGTTCTACTACTCGGCTCGACCGGCTGCTAGGGGAAAATCCTATGGAGAGTGAGTGACGGATAGCATGCGTGTGTTTATGTGTGTATCTATAATGGGGAGGCATTAGGGAAAAGATTCATCTCTTATTCCGCTCATTCTCTTCCTCTCTTATCAGCATTCACGGCAGGCAGGAGCTCCGCAAGAGTCTCAAGTGCAAATCCTTCAAGTGGTATCTGGACAATGTCTATCCAGAGCTCAAGTGAGTTGAGGAGTCAGCGCAGTGTGTGTATCTGAGTGTCTGCGGGTGGTGATTGATGATTGCAAAGTGCCATGTTATTATTTAGCATGGCAGTGAATGGCCCCTCTATGTCTAAAGCTGTTTTGTTGTACACTAGTTGCTCTCATCTCTCTCTCTCGAGGGAAAGATTTTCCACCCACCACAGCAGATTTCACATGCTTTCAGTATTTTTGTCCTTGAACGACAACATTTTTTTGTGTTATTTTCATTAATTCAGCATCTAAATTAGTCAATGTTAATGCACTTTTTGCAGACGTTTTATTGAAAATGTGAAACTGTCAGACTAAACTTTAATTATTTAAAACGAAAAAAAAAAAAACATTAAACATTTAGATTTTGCTCTCGCAATTTAGGAGATAAAAAGTTTCCAATTATGTTTCATTCGGTTTTTAATTTGGTCAATAAATTTTTTATGCTTCATTTAATAAAAATAGACACCAGTGAGAGTTGAAATTGAGTACAAAGAAATAAAATGAACATGGATCACATATACCATATAAATTGGTTTTCGAAGTATGTAATGAGAAATACTGACCCAAACCTGACTTTCTGTAATCAAAAGTCAAGAGACTTTAACAATTTTTTTTTTTATCATTTGCTGCTCTTTGCTTCCTAGGAGAAACAAGATATTTAAGATGAGATATTTAAAGAGATAGTTCACCCAAAAATGAAAATTACCACATGATTTACTCACCCTCAATCCATCCTAGGAGTATATGACTTTCTTCTTTAAGATGAATACAATTGGAGTTGTATTTAAAAAATGGGTATTTTGTCAGAGAAGTCCAATAAAATGCATTCATCCATCATAAAAAGTACTCCACACAGTTCTGGGGTGTTAATAGAGGCTTTCTGAAGCAAATCAATGCTTTTTTTGTAAGCAAAATATCTATATTTAAATCTTTATAAACCGTCGTACACGTGTTCACAAGAAAGTGGCGTTCCAGTCAATGACGTAGGACGTAGTCGTAGCGTAAGATGTGAAAATATGCTAAAAAGTCTCGCCAAAACCATGTTTTGTTTACAGGAGCAAAGAAAGCAAAGTTTCCTTTGTTTAGCAAAGGAAAACCAGTCTCCTCTTGGCTTATTTCAAAATCTTTACAAATATTCATTTTGTACTTTTAATTCATGACCGGTGTTTTGTTTTGCTCGCTTTTCTGTGCTTTTGCGCTTGTCACTCTGGCGTTCGTTACCGCGTTCACCTACGTCATCTGCTGGAACGTCACTCTCTAGTGAACGTGCATGCTAGAGATTACGATTTATAGTTTTAAAAACTGATATTCTTCTTACACAAATGCATCAATTCACTTTAGAAGGCCTTCATTAACCCCCGTAGCCATGTGGAGCACTTTTTATGATGGATGGAAGCACTTTATTGGACTTCAAAATCTCAACGCCCATTCACTGCCATTATAAAGCTCGGAAGAGCCAGGATATTTTTTAATGTAACTCCAATTATATTCAAAAGTCATAAACACCTAGGATGGCTTTAGGGTGAGTAAATCATGGGGTAATTTTAATTTTTGGATGGATTATCCCTTTAAAGACCTAATTTGTATTTTTCCCACTCTTTTCTGTGAGGCATCTGTTATCATAACACTGTGTTGTTTCATTCACCGAATCCAGAGTTCCTGATGATTCAGATGCAAAGTCTGGTGTGATCCGGCAGAGACAGAACTGTCTAGAATCTCGAATAGTCGAAGGTCAGGATCTCCCAGTGCTCACACTCGCACCCTGCAGCATCACCAAAGATGTACCAGCAGCCAACCAGGTACAAGACTCTCTGGCATAATATCATAAAAACCATGCTTGAAGTATTAAAAGATTAAATTTGTTTTTCCATATCATTTAAAGGGGTCATCGGATGCCCATTTTCCACAAGTTGATATGATTCTTTAGGGTCTTAATGAAAAGTCAATAACATACTTTGGTTAAAAATTCTCAGTGGTAGCATAAAACAACACCCTTTTTACCTTGTCAAAATCAGCTCTGCAGACATCAACCCGTATTTTTAAGGATTAAATAAAAACCACTAGGTGGATTTTTATCATTATAAGGTGGATGTGCACACACTGCCAACACACATTTATGTTCAAACAATTTTGCATCAGATGACCCCTTTAATATTGGTACTGCCATTGCTGGAAGAATTAGTACTGTTTGCAGTATCCTTTTGGTTTATGTCTTTTTGGCATTTACGAAACTTACACCTTACATCACTTCAAGCATATCTTGCCTTAAAGCATATGGTCACATATTCCGCTGAACAGTTTGGTGAAGATCAGAAGAGCAGCAAAGGTAGTGTGCGTTTTTACTCTCACGCCAGGAATCAGTGACATCTCACACGGTTAGGCTGCGACTTTGAGATGCTAGATTACATTAAATGCTGTGCAACCAGGGGCATGTTGAAAGGGCAGCTTTTACAGCGGGGTAATGGGATTTAATTCAGGTCACATTTGTGCACTGCTGTGTAATTATATTAAACAAAGAGGTGCCCTCTGGTCTCTGAGCAGCTAATCTGCCCTACTGTCACCCTTCATGGCTCCCTCACCTGCGCATGAGCCTGGAAGAAATATAACACAATTGCGCACCTTTCAGAACTGAATAGAGAATGGCTATTAAAGTCCATTAAATTCCTGGATTTTAATTGAGCTAGCAAACAGGTTACAGAATTGAAATGTGTATTTGATCTATGAATTTTTTTTTTCATTTCATTGATCACGATCCAGCTCAAAAATGCAAAGGGAACCAATTCCTAAACTGAGAATATGGTTCAACCAAAGCCACTGCTATAGACTGTTACTCAGCTCAGAAACTGTTTATTAAACTGATTCTCTTTCATGTTCCTCTGTGCACTGTAAAAAAGGTGCATTTTTCATATGTTTATTCTCTAAATTATGAAGCCTGTGATGATGGTAGACAGTAGATTTGAGGCCGGAACACCACAAAAGTGATTTCAGAGCACTTAAGTGTGTTCATAACACCACAAGAGCATGTTTCCCTGGTGCCTGCTGCGTGTGACCTTGTTAAGCGTCTGTAAGACTCACCAGATGGGAAGCGGTTCATCAGCATGGCTCACAAAAGCACATTTCCGCACTGCCCTCGTGCGTCATTCTCTCCTTATGTGTCTCAGAACAGCAAATGAGACCACCTTCTCAAAGAGAAGCAAAAATGTGTTTTTTTTTTTTCCAACATCTCTCTCTCTCTCCGTTTACCATTTAAGTAGAGCTGACGTATGAGAGCAGACATCTTTAAATGAACAAGTCTGTAAATGCTCTAACTTGTTTCCTAATCTAGTTTTCTAATAAATACGGCATTGTATGCTAAGGATATTGTTGGTTTTGTGATGAATTGCTTATGTTCCTCTATTGTAAATCACTTTGGACGAGTGTCTGCTAAATGCATAAATGTAATGTAAATGCAAACCTACAAACGATGAACATTTTGAAGCTAATAAACTAGAAGATCTTATTAAAGACGTTTATTTAGTGTTCCATTTTAAAGAATTATTTGGTATCAGTCTAATCTGTCAGATACATAACATTTTAAAGGAATCGTTTAACCAAGAAAATTTGCTGGAAATTTACTTACCCTCAGGCCATCCAAGATGTAGATTAGTTTGTTTCTTCATCGGAACAGATTTGGAGATATTTACCATTATATCACTTGTTCACCAATGGACCCTCTGCAGTACAGTTGAAATCAAAAGTTTATATACACCTTGCAGAATCTGCAAAATGTTAATTATTTACCAAAATAAGAGGGATCATATAAAATGTGTGTTATTTTTTTATTTATACTGACCTGAAAAAGATATGTTACATAAAAAACGGGGTAAAAATGACCCCGTTCAAAAGTTCTTAATACTGTGCTGTTACCTGAATGATCCACAGCTGCGTTTTTTTGTTGTTTTTTGTTTAGTGATAGTTGTTCATGAGCTTTGTTTTATCCTGAACTGTTAAACTGCCCGCTGTTCTTCATAAAAGTCCTTAAGGTCCCACAAATTCTGTTTTTCAGCATTTTTGTGTATTTGAACCCTTTCCAACAACTGCATGATTTTGAGATCCATCTTTTCACACTGAGGACAACTGAGGGAGTCATATACAACTATTACAGAAGCTTCAAACACTCACTGATGCTCCAGAAGGAAACACAATGCACAAGAGCCAAGGGGTGAAAACTTCTTGAATTTGAACATCAATTTAATTTATTTTGTCTTCTAGGAAACAAGTATCTTCTGTATCTTCTGAAGGGTAGTACTAAATTTAAAAAATATTTAGGTAATAATATTTAGGTAAAATAAGAAAAATGTACACATCCTCATTCCGTTCAAAAGTTTACACCCCCAGCTCTTAATGCATTGTTTTTTTCCTTCTGGAGCATCAGTGAGCATTTGAACCTTCTGTAATAGTTGCATATGACTCCCTCAGTTGTCCTCAGTGTGAAAAGATGGATCTCAAAATCATGCAGACATTGCTGGAAAGGGTTCAAATACACAAAAATGTTGAAAAACCAAAGAATTTGTGGGAACAGCAGGTAGTTTAACTGTTCAGGACAAGCAAGGGACTTCTGAAAA
This sequence comes from Cirrhinus mrigala, assembly GCA_036247105.1. Taxonomy (NCBI): domain Eukaryota; kingdom Metazoa; phylum Chordata; class Actinopteri; order Cypriniformes; family Cyprinidae; genus Cirrhinus; species Cirrhinus mrigala. The sequence continues at coordinate 26,043,740 of CM070026.1, forward strand.
ACTATCACTAAACAAAAAAAACACAGCTGTGGATCATTCATATAACAACACAGTATTAAACACAGTATTAAGAATCAAGCGTATGTAAACTTTTGCACAGGGTCATTTATATAAATTCAACTATTATTTCCTCTTGTGGACTATATGTAAACATCTTTTATTTGAAATATCTTATTCAGGTCAGTACAAAATAAAAAATAACATGCATGTTCCCTCTTATTTTGGTAAAATAATTAACATTTTCGCAGATTCTGCAAGGTGTATGTAAAATTTTGACCTCAAACTGTAAATGGGTGCCGTCAGAATGAGAGTCCAAACAGCTAATAAAAACATCAAAATAATCCACATGACTCCAGTCCATCAACTAACATTTTTTGAAACATAAAGCTGCATGTAATTATAAAAACAAAGCTTTTTAACTCATCTACATCTTGGATTGCCTGAGAGTAAGCTCATTTTCATTTTTGGGCGAACCATTCCTTTAAAACATCTGTAAGATCTTTGTATTTACAGCAATGACATGCAATCTGTATAATCTGTGTAATCCTTTAAAAAAGAAATTGCTTTTGCTACTTCATTTCATTATACATTGGTTCGGCATCGGTAAAGTCTGTGTTCTTTCCCGCACAGGAGTGGATCTACACCCATGGACAGCAAATCCGCCAGCAGCAGCACTGTCTGTCCGTTTCCACCACTTTCCCTGCCTCCCAGATCCTGCTCGTGCCGTGCAACATCAGCGACGGCAAGCAGGTACCTCCGCTGCAGTCATTCCCGACGAAAACGCAGGAGACATCCGTGACAGACCATAAATCAGGCCGCACTTAGAAAGCTCCCGGAGGAACCCACTGACATCAGCTCTATGAGTATCAGTCCCAGCGTTAGACAGCCCCTCAGGAGAGCCTTTACTCTCAGGCCGATGTCAGCGTTTCCACACGTCACATTTGTCACGTCAGCGTCAGGGACATGCGGCACACTGTAGCAACAGAAAGCATCCGCTTTGTTTGTTGCACAGGGAGGCGTACATATAAGTAAATGCATGAATGTGTGCTACACATTATATGAAAGATACTTTATGCTGTGAACTTACGCATGTGTTGATGTCCCTTGTGTTACTGCAGCGTTGGCAGAAATCTGGCACTCATCTGGAGCACCTGGCGTCTCGTTTCTGCGTGGACAGCGAGATGGCTCTGGACGGCATCGAGAGCAGTAAAATGCTGGTGATCAGCCCATGCGAGCTGTCAGCGCACACTCAGAGATGGGAGATGCCTTTCTCGTGATCCTTCCTCCTTGGCCTCTCCTCACCTTTCAGAGCTCAGCTGGAGTCAAAGATGGATAGAGAGGCAGAGAGAGTGAGTGTGTACCTCCAGGAGGGGCTACATCTGTGTCCTGCTGTTCTGCTATGTCCACTCCCTTTGTCTCTTCGGCACACCCCAGGTATGCTGGGATTGCAGGACATTCTGACTCAATGACATGACCTCATTACTGCCGCTATATTAATGCTTCATTCTACATGGGTTTGTCTGATAAAACACAAGTGCTGTGAAGTGCTGAAGGTAACTCTTAAGCAAAACAAATTCAAGTGAGCTTTAGAGATAATCATGCAAATACTCAAAGGTGAAGTGTGTAATTTTGTAATGGTAATATTTTTTGCTATCCCAGTTTAATATGCAGAGTCAAATAGAAGTAAGCTGCGCGTGGCTGATTCCCCTTAAGACACTGCGACAATCAAAACATTGCTCTGTTTGTTTAAGCATCTCAACCAGGGCTGCGTTTTCAAAAAGCAAAGTAAACTGTAGAAATCAGTGGCACCAGTGATCTATATGTGACCCTGGACCACAAAACCAGTCTTGAGTCGCTGGGGTATATTTGTAGCAATAGCCAAAAATACATTGTATGGGTCAAAATGATTGATATTTCTTTTATGCCAAAAATCATTAGGATATTAAGTAAAGGTCATGTTCCATGAAGATATTTTGTCAATTTCCTACCGTAAATATATCAAAACCTTTTGATTAGTAATATTCATTGCTAAGAACTTCATTTGGGCAACTTTAAAGGTGATTTTCTCAATATTTTCATTTTTTTGCACCCTCAGATTCCAGTATCTTGGCCAAATATTGTTCTATCATAGCAAACCATACATCAATGGAAAGTTTAAAACTATTAAACATGGTTTTCATTTATTTAAACAAAGTAGTATTAAAATAGAATATAAAAGTAAACTAAATTAAAGGGATAGTTCACCCAAAAATTTAAATTCTGTCATTAATTACTCACCTTAATTACTCAGAACACAAATTAAGATATTTTCAATGAAATCTGAGAGCTCTCTGACCCTGAATATATAAAAACGCTCTCGGATTTCATCAAAGATATATTAATTTGTGTTCCGAAGATTAATAAAGGTCTTACAGGTTTGGAACAACATGAAGGTGAGTAATTAATGACAAAATTTTAATTTTAGTGTGAACTAACCCTTTAACACTTCCAGGAAATGCAGCCTGACATAGCAACAGTGGCACAACTTATAGGCAGGATGATCATTTTTTCCAAGCATCATTTTTTCCAGCATCATTACTCCAGTCTTCAGTGTCACATGATCCTTCGTAAATCATTCTAATATGCTGATTTGCTGTTCAAGAAACATTTTTTTTATGATTATTATCAATATTTAACAGTTGAGTACATTTTCTTTCTGGATTTTTTGATAAATAAAAAGATCCAAAGATCAGCATTTATCTGAAATTAAAAAGCTTTTGTAACATTATACACTATACCATTTAAAAGCTTGGAGTCAGTATATATATATTTTTTCTTTTTGGGAAAGAAATGATAGAAATTAATATTTTTATTTAGCAAGGATTGATCAAAGGTGATGATAAAGACATTTATAAAATGTTACAAAATATTTCTATTTCAGATAAATGCTGTTCTTCTGAACTTTCTATTCATCAAAGAAACCTGAAAAAAATCTACTTCAGTGTTTTCAACATAATAATAATAATAATAATAATAATAATAATAATAAAATATTTTCTGAGCAGCAAATCAGAATATTAGAATGATTTCTGAAGAATCTTGTGACTGGAGTAAATATGCTAAAAATTCCGCTTTAAAAAAAAAATTTAAAATATATTCAAAATTTTACAGTTTTTGCTGTACTTTGGATCAAATAAATGCAGGCTTGGTGGCAGAAGAGACATTTTTAAAAAAAACATTAAAAATCTTTTTAAAAACTTTACAAAACATTAAAAACTTTTGACTGGTAGTGTGCTTATAATAGAAATTAGAAGTATACTACCAGTTGTTACACTTTGACTTTTTATTTCTAATTAAATTATTAGTTTTGAGCTTATTAGTTTTGTCGGTTGGCTGAGACTCCTCCTCTTCCAAAATGTCAGTGCTGAGCTTGGCTTGTTGATTTTTTTTTTTTTACTTTCAAAGTGGTGTTTTTGCTGTGTTTGTCCTTCTGACAGCCTTGCAGTGTAGACAGCTTCATTGATTATAATGGGGGTGGCCTAGTTTTGTTGCTTTGCGTCATGCCACCCGCTTGCAGTGTAAACACTTTGTTGCACACAATGGGCAAGCCTTGATTACATTATAGGGAAAGAAGAAGTGTAGCTCAGGTATTATGGTTTATATTATACATATAAAAAATATCACAGTCTTGCTTATTACATCCAAAATTTGTAACATGCGTAATTTGTAATGCATTATTCCCAATTAATTTTTGTACAAATACAATGTTATAGCTTTGTAGATTAAAATGTATAATGCATCATAAATTCAAATGTAATCAGACAGTATTTTTAACGTTTTAGACATTATATTTCTATATAGATCTTATATTTCAAAAATTGATAAGCCTCACTTGCATCATAACCATCCTAACCTACCCAGTCTGCCTGTGTGTGCCTTTGCTGATCTTCTCGTCTGTCTTCCTCCCTAGGTTCCCTAGAGTGTCAATCATACTGATGCTCTCCAGAACAGAGTTTGGCAGCTGGACGCACACAAACTTGTGGGACACACACAGAGTGTGACACACACACTCACACTGGAGAACAGCGCACAACATTTTTATTTGTTTCGCTTGAATTTACCCCAATACGAAGCACTTGTGAGATACATCTGCTAGCACATCGACATACAATAAATACCCTATTTTTTCTTAACAGCCTGCTGATTGCGTTTATTCCTCGTCGACTGGTTGTGTTAAAGAAGCAGTGATCAAAAGTATATTCAAGGTAGTTGTTTACACGATCATCAAAAATAGCCGAATCCCAAACGAATTGCACAGGCAGCCTGCTTTAATTAGCATGTCGGCACGGCCTCATTAGTCCATAATATAATGGCATAGCCGCCGCATGCAGTTGCAGAGAGCAAACTTCTGTTCTGCAAGCGAATTAGCTCAAGATGGGCAGGAGTGGTTTGTTCTCACGAGCTCTGCGGTCGCTGCTGGCAAGTGGAGAACTGAGACTGTTTGCCTAGAGGATCTAAATAAAGCACAGCCACATCGCCACACATGCCCAGGCGACAGGACAGGGAGGATCCAATTACCACTTCCTCAGTCTGTCCTCCTCTTCTCATTAGAAGGCTGAGCTCTGCAGGAGCCGGGAGAATACTGAGACTCAGACGTGGTGCAGCTCAGATGCCCTCATCACTTGCCATAGTCTGGCTGCCTGCACCCGGCAATTACGTCCAATTAGGTGCTGGTGTTTTCTTACATAGCCCTTCCCGATGCTGCACCGCTTTTTCTTGTTGCAGGGTTTGAACCTAATAGCTTTGAAGAATAAACCATTGAGTCCTGACATTCTAAACGTGTGCGCTCTGAATAGTCTGCACGAGTTGCCACATGCCTACTTTATTTCAGCGAGAATGAGTCATTATGAGAGAAGATCGAGATGAGAAGGTTGAGAGCAGAAGGATTTGTCTCAGACATGTTATCTAATAATATGTGTAGGAGAGCTGCACTAGTCAACACAATGCAAAGGAGTCTATTTTTAGGGAATCTCTGAATCCTGGTGGTTAAGGATAGTATGTCACAACAGAAGAGCTTCTTTATGAAAATCGTTATATCATAGAGATCTTTCTTTGACCTACAAATTGCTTCAGCAACACTGTAACCGTGTTTTAAAGCAGTTTTCTTGATGTCAAAATACTTTTTATTCCAGCTTAATGTGCAGAGACAATTATAGGACATTTAAATGTGGATTTTCCTGAAATGTGTAATCGCCTTGGCACTATCAAAATGTTTGTTTTTAGCTCACAATCAGCCCAGTACAGCAACATTCCAAGAGTAAAACTCCCATTCATTTTGATTGATTTTTAACGATAACTTATAAACCATTAAAGTCAGACCTGCTGAGCGCTACAAGGAAGTTAATCAACTGTATATTCTTTTGTGGAAGCCGTCTGTCTGCAATATTTCACCTTATTTTTTAAGTAATTGTGTTTAATAGCAGAAGTCCTGGTGTGAAAACTACATTGCAAAGAAATTCTGCAAAGAAATCACCAATTAGACATTTGAAACAAGTGATCGAATCTTGCCAAAAGAACATTTAACACCCACCCACGCCCATGAATCACTGCAAATGACATAATCAAGTCAGTATTAACTTGCTCTAAAAATACTTAAATATTCGTATATCCTGAGTAAATGATGAGCACCGCCATGTAGGATTCTAACTTAGAACGTTTGGATGCTCTCGTGTTCTGGTCTCCTTAGAAATCTATGTTAAAACGGGGTATAAATAGATAACACTTTTCAATATAACTAAACATAAAAATGTGCGCAGAGTTAAACTTATGAAAACTTATTTTATTTTTTTTTTTATAACAAATAAAACCAAAAAACCATGGTTACTATTGTTAAACTATGGTAACCACAAATTAACCATTGCTACACTAAGCATAGTTTAACCATGCATTTGTAGTAAAACTATGGTTATACAAATGGTATTTAATGCGCCAAAAAACATGGTTACTACACTTTTGTTACTACACTTTTACTATAATAAAAACATGATCAATTTTAGTAAGCTGTTGGCTGCCACAGTAACAGCAATACGCTTAAGGAATTCCTGTACGGTACTTTCTTGCGTACCAGCAAACCTGTCCATGTCCAGCCTTGCATAAACGATGCCAAAAAGAAAACGTGCATGGCTTGCAGCGCTTAAGTTAAAATGCTGTCTGTGAAATAATTAAATAAAGTGTTAAAATAATGTGTGCTCATCATTTTGTGAACAAAATACTCTGCCCCGATCGGGAGCTGTATGTAGGGTACGAGCGCCCATCTGTTTTCAATGGAGCCAACCTCTCGTCACTTCATGTCATCTACCCACCCATTCAACTATGAGTGAGTTGCGACACTGTAAAAAAAAAAAAAAAAAAAAGACTCCATGTTATTTTTAAAACCATTTTCATAGATTTAATGTTACATTATTGGCAAATATGAACATTTATATATTACTGTGTTAGTCACCTGCAGAAATTTCCCCTCCTATCAGCTACTGTTTTGGAATTGCACTCCAGATGGAAGCAGTGTTCGAAAAATTGTTTATTAGTCGAATAATAAACTCGAACCCATTCGCTGTGAGACGAAATTCAATGTTGAGTGGATTTCAAAATTTTGATGAAAATGTAAATGTGACTACATCTTAATATTTGCCAGCACTGCTTTATGTTGCCTATATCACACTGCAAATTCGTCTCACTCAAATTTCATACAAATGCAACTGACGTCAATTTCTGCATCTCATAGTAGTGTTGCACGATATACCAGTACTTAAAAAGTATTGTGATACCCTGCTTTTAAAAACAGTACGATTCTGCATTTTACTAGTACTGGTACTTTAAGAATGCTTTTTAATAAGAGCCATATTTCTGCATGTCTGCGTTAGTGAATAGTGCAGATGCGCGGTTTTGTTTACTACACACAAACGCGTGACGCTCGCTGTGTTTTCAGTCTCTGCCGCCTCAATATATGAGTACATGAACACATGAACATAATCCCTAGAATTGGTCTGAGAGTCACTTTAAGAGCATTTTACCGTTTCTTTTGCCGAAAACTATTGTCATATAATGAAAACCCTGAAGGCCTTCACAGCAACCCGTCAAAATAAAAGTTTGGTTTAACTTGACAGTCAGAAATATATTAATATATTAGTGAATCAAAAGATAGTACTACTACTACTAATAAAAAAAAATATTATTAAAACAGTGTTTAAGGAATATTTACCAGAAAAAAATACTTACCAGAATTTATTTACCAGAAAATTGTAAATACACAACACAGTATTTCTGAAAAAAGAAATAAATAGCCTATAAATTAATTCTTTATCACATCTAATTATCCTTTATAAATTAATTAGACATGCTTTTGATTATTAAAATGTAATGAAACGATTAAAATAGAATCCAGAAAATTAATTGAAAACAGATTCACAAACAAAACTGAATTTGAGAAAAATAATAAAACTTATTTCATAGGGCCTTAAAAATGTAATTTTTGTTAAACTTCTAATAAATTGCTGGTAAATTCTGCAAGTTTCATGATTTCAATTAATTAGACATGCTTTTTGATACTTTTTTTTTTTTTATGTAACCATTAAAATAGAATCTAGAAAAATTAAAATAGAATTTAGGAAAAATACAACAGATTTCATAGGGCCCTCTTTATTTCATTTGTGTCTTTCTTTTATTGTAGTTGTCCTTCAGTTTGTTACTTGCATCTATAGGTTCTTATTATTAATAACAAAGCTAAAAAAAAGACTATGTCATGTTATAAATTGCTGTTGCAAAATCAAATCATGAAATCAGATTTGGCTTTATCCTTTAAGCTAACTTACCAATATAGCAAAGATCTCTACATACCTGTAGGCTCGGTAGTTGTTTACCATAATCCTGTGTAGTGGCACTGGCATGTGATTATTATTATTTTTTTATTTTTTTTTTTTAAAGGGGGGATGAAATGCTTTGTTTTAATAGATAAAATAACTATGATCTCCATTTGGATCATCTATTATTCAATTACCTTTCCTATTGTTCTGTTTTTTCATAGTATTGGTTCAGTAGTAGTATTGTGATATTTTAGTCAGGTATTGTATCGAAGTCAAAATTTCTCAACAATCTCGTAGTGAAAATCACAGTATAAGACTTAAGTGTTAATATTACTCTAATATGTTGCTGGGCCAATTGTTTTGCACATTGTAGTGAACTATTTTTCTTAGCGGAAGCTTTAAGATAATTACACACTTCATGTCTCAAAATGTCCAGGGTGTTGAGCTTTAAACTTTTCATGGCAGAGAGAGGAAACACTGCATCACCGCAGGGCTGGAAACTGCAGTTCTGCATTAGCCTGATAAAGACAAATTCAGTGTCTCTCTGATGCTAAATAGAGAGAGCAGCCCCTGCCACGACCTTGAGCATCATTCACCCAAGGTGGATTAACTTGCACTGTATTGAAGGAAAGGGGCTGGAATCCAGATAGAGAAACATATTAACTAGCTTTATTGTGTCTCAGTGGACAACAATTACTCCAGCCTTGGCATCGCATGAAAATGAAATGTAATCACTGAAAAGCAGCAGCAGGTGTTTCATTCCTCTTGTACGTTCGCAGTAATCGACAGAAAAGGCTTTTGTCTCTGTGTGCATCCCTCTGTCTCGGAGAGATTTTCCTGTCTTCAAGACTCATGGTGTGGGGGGTCATCATTATCCAGCTCTCAGAATGGCTATCAAGGGGCCACTAGCAAGCTGCCGCTGTGGGTTATTGCAGCCAGTGACCAAATAACTCAAAGCTCCAGCCCTAACACTTACACTGCACCGCTGAGTACTACACATCACATAATATAAAGAACATAAAGATTTTAAACGCAATCCTGTTCTGAATTTGTGAATAGAGATTAAGTTTAGTTTTAGGCTTGTCTCACAACAGCTACATAATATAGTTAGTGCTTCTAATTAAAATGTATGTATTCTGTTTCACTTAATGTGTTGGGAATCCTGTCACGTTTACTATTTTTGTCCCAGCAACACGTCTCATTTGGTAAAATCAAGATGTGCCTTATACTGAAAAACACATTTAGAGGTCACTTTCAGATCATGCTTGCTTTTCAAGATTCAAAATATTCAAAATCAAAACAGACACGAAGAAATAGCGTATGCCATATGCAGTTGTTCTGAGACTCAGAGTTCAATGCTAATAGAAGGAGAAAACATGTCCAAAGTCATCTGTATTTGTCAGAGTAAACACTACGATGATCTTTTGGCAGATTGTGAAGAGAAAACATAGCTTGTCACTCTCAAATGGAAGCTGGGCCAAGACCCCTACGGTCTGTCTGCCCTCCGTCAGTCACAGAGAGAAAGAGAGAGTGAAAGGATCCCCAGCAACAGAGCACTTAAACACTTCACTGAAGAGCACACAGCCTCTGGCCACATTGCCATTTGAAATCCCACTAAAGTAATTGGCGGCTATTTGTGAAATCATCACAACTGGGCTTCTTAAGTAAATACAATTTGAAAACCATTTACATGAATTAAAATAGGTTCTTCGTATTTATATGAAAGGGGTTGTGTGAAGTTGTATATTAAATACTGATTTGAGAGAAGATTATTTGATCATTTGACCTGTAAATGTGTCTCCAATAATAAGAAGAAACCTGCTATGGACGACGGCGAATATTAGGACATGTCATATGATTGGATGGCACAACTGACCAATCAGAATCAAGTATTTCAAAGCGCTGTTTAATAGACCAATTTGGAGTAGACGTCACAGTTACATCAATGCAGCTGCACACACATAGTGGTTGCAGAAAAACACTGGTAACAAGTGGAGCTAAATGGGTAAAATCCATGGAATAAGGAAAAAAAAAAAACATTTTAGTGCCTTTTGATGTCAAAATTGGAATGCAAATAATTTTTATAGAATACTGTCGTCAAAGACGCCATTTGAAGCTAAATGCATTTAAACGTACATACTATGGATAAAAACTGCTATGATTACTCTACTTTTAAAGCATAAATTTGATTTAAACAATAGGTCTACATAATATTCACATATGCTGTTCACAGGGAACGTATTGTATTAGACCTACAGTTACAGCATGAAATATTATTTAAACCTATTACTATTAACATTTTTACATAGCATTTCTTTATTTTATCTCACAATTCTATATTTTTTTCTCAGAAATGCAAGTTTATATCTCCTAATTCGGACTTATAACTCGATTTAACTCAAAAATAGTGAGTTTGTCAAATCTGAGGGGGAAAAAGCCAGAATGGTGGGATATAAACTCCTATTCTGAGCTGAGGGGAAAAGAGAGAACGACGAGTTGTTTTTCCTTATTAGAATTGTGAGATATAATCTCGGAATTGCAAGAATAAAGTCCGAATTTTGGAATATAAAATCAAATTTACCTTTTTTTATTCTTTTATTCCATGGCTTCATAGACTGCCACTTGAAAACAGTCATTTTCTGTCACCAGATAGGCTCCGCCCACAAAACGTCATCCCTGTTTCTCGTAAGGCTATCCCACTATCTAACATAAGTTTCGTTGAATAACAGTGCTTATCGCTGAGTGACAAGCTCTTGTAATATGCGGAGAACATTTTGAAAATGACATCTAATCAATATAATCTATAATATTTTTAAATTTAACTATTTTGTACCGTAATTCTCTAGCCATAAAGGCTATCTCTCCGGGTTTTCTGCAACCATGATGCGCGCGCATCCCGAATGTTTACAAACCTATAATTGGTCTATAAACAATTTCCCTAACCTCTCCGGAAGAGCGTTCTGATATACAGCGTTCCCGTGGGCGACGGTAAGAAATATCAGTCCGCTTATGCTCATTATACACAGCAGATACGTGACTGCACTGCATTTAAATCGGTTTGATACATAAACACGAGCTAGACGATCGTGCTTGCAGCTGCGTTTGCGTCTTCTGCAGCGTATGTGGGTCTATACCGCGTAACGCCCGTTTTTCATTCCACTGTCATTGCGTGTTTCATCTGAAAAAAAATAATAAAAAATGCTAACGCTAACTGTGTGAATCACCCCTATTCACCCTGTTTTTCACCCTATTAAAAAGCAAATAATAGTCTGAAAAAAACATGAGAATAGGCATACTGAGAATATGCAAAATTTTCAGCATCATTACTCCAGTCTTCAGTGTCACATGATCCTTCAGAAATCATTCTAATATGCTGATTTGCTGTTCAAGAAACATTTTTTATGATTATCAATATTTAAAACAGTTGAGTACATTTTTTTCAGGATTCTTTGATGAACAGAAATATCCAAAGATCAGCATTTATCTGAAATAAAAAGCTTTTGTAACAATATACACTATATCATTCAAAATCTTGGAGTCAGCATATTTTTTTTTTTTTTTTTTTTTTTAATTTTGGGAAGGAAATTATAGAAATTAGACATTTACAATGTTACAAAATATTTCTATTTCAGATTAATGCTGTTCCTCTGAACTTTTTTATGCATTAAACAAACCTGAAAAAATTCTACTCAGCTGTTTTTAACATAATAATAATAATAATAATAATAATAATAATACATGTTTTTGAGCAGAAAATCAGCAAATTAGAATGATTTCTGAAGGATCATGTGACTGGAGTAATGCTAAAAATTCAGCATTGAAATCACAGGTATAAATTACATTGTAAAATATATTCAAATATAAAGCAATTATTTTAAATAGTAAAAATATTTCAAAATTGTAATGTTTTTGCTGTACTTTGGTTGAAATAAATGCAGGTTTGGTGGGCAGAAGAGACATGGTGAGATGATATGGTAGGCTTTTTAGGGTTAAACAGTCAATTTTTCTCTCCAAAATCATCAGCAGGATCATAGAGTTCTCTGTTTTAGCTAGTTTCTATTATAAAGCCTCCCCTGCCAACACCATCAGTGCAGGGTTCTGTGCACTTGAGGGGGAGGACACAAAAGCTTCTCTACTGGGTTTGTGTGTTAGCGTAACCCCACTGACTCCACAATGCTAGTCGCTCAAGAGGTCAACAATAGAAGATCCACGGTTCCACTTTTGCTTTTTTTCTGTTCAGCTCAGCCAGCACCCACATCTCCCATCAGTCCACATCGTTTAAAAGATCAGGAACAGTGGGGCCATTATTGATTTTCTCTGTTATTGCTGAGTTCATGTCTAGGAGTTTGGCAGTGCTTGTTATGTGCTGGCCCTTTTGTCAACGCATAACCCTGCTGATATTTCTCTGTGATATTGGAAGGAGGACAGTGAAATTGCACTGCCGGAGACAAAGGTCAAGAAAATTACTGCCGCGAGAAAATGTAAGATCCTGCCAAAAAGACTAAGATGAGCGAGGATGAATTGCTGTCAGCAGATGAAGAATTGAGGATTTGGCAGTAATTTCTCAGCCTTTGTTCTTCGCCCCTTCGTGCTGATCACTCCGCTCGTGTTCAAGTGCGTACGGTTTCCTTTCATTGATTTCGCCTCAAACTGTCAGTCACTCTGGAGAGGCTGACGATTATCTTCTTTAAAGAGATAGTTCAACCAAAAAATGAAAATTCTGCCATTTTTCAGTAACAGCTATTCTTTTTAATAGTTTTCTACTAGTTTTGAATTTTCCGGATCATCAGTCAGCAAAGCTTGGTAAATATTGGTCACAGACAGAGATTTATCTTAAATTTTAAAACTCACTCGCATGAACCAATCATAGCCGATCATAAAAAGTCATATTCAGTCATACTGCGATGAAGGCATTGCCTCCTCTCACGTGACTTTCCCCCGTTCATTCCATATATATATATATATATATATATATATATATGTATGTATGTATATATATATATAGAAAGTCTAAGGCTACATCAAGACATTAAAAGTTCCTAGAGACACCACAGCTGGCAGCTTTATTCCCTAGCTTAAAATGTGTTGTACCAGTAATCTTTTGTTGAAAGGGTGTTGATGAAAAAGCACAATATCATACACTGGAAAAACCAATGTAAGGAAAAAGCAATGTAAAGCCAAAGACTTTCAAGATAACCTAATGAAAGGAGGAAAAACATTTCAATGCAGAGTATAAGATGAACACAAGACAAGCACGGCTCTCAAGTTGGGGCTTCTTGCTGAATGCCACTCTTGAGAAGAATATAAAACGCTGACTTGAATATCCTAAAATTCATTTGGATAGACCTGTGGCATTCTGGAAGAATGTTTTATGGAGTGATGTGACCAAACTAGAACTTTTTGAAAAAAAAGCTAAACTTATGAGCAGTAGAACACCATCTCTGTAGTCAAACATTGATGTGGACCAGTCCTGTTACTGTGGTGTTGAAGTGGAAATCATGACTGTATGAAGGACATCATGGATTCTTTTAAGTATCAGGTCATTTTGGCAAGAATTGTGATGCCTTTGGTGCAAAGACTGAAACTAGTCATCCCAAAATATACATCCCTATCTACTTATGCTTGGTTCAGGGATCAGAATGTTCTTGAGTGGTCTGTTCAGTCTCCAGATTTAACTCTCACTGAAAATATTTGGTTGAATTTGAAAAAAATTATATATATTCCTTTTCAGCTGCTCGTTAAAGCAAATATCTACTCAACTCAATATATTTAGGCATGTAGACATGGTCAAGATGATCTGCTGATGTTCAAACCTGGTCTAAGAATTTCACAAATTGCTGATCTTCTGGGATTTAGGGCTTCCAGAAAATAGTCCAATAAAAAAAAATATCCAGTAAGCTGCAGTTCACCGAAGAGCATCTCTAAATGTTAAACCTTGAAGCAGATGGACTACAGCAGCAGAAGACCACTCCAGGTGCCACTCCTGTCAGCTAAATACAGGCTACAACTCACACAGGTTTACCAGAACTGGACAGTAGAAGATTGGAAAAAGGTTGTCTGGTCTGACGAGTCGATTTCTGTTGCGACATTCGGATCGTAGGGTCAGAACTTGGTGTAAACAACATGAAAGCATGGATCCATCCCACTTTGTATCAGTGGCTCAGGCTGGTGGTGGTGTAATAGTGTGAGGATATTTTTCGGAACTGTTTTCTATTTTAATACATTTGAAAAAGTAATTAATTCCTGTGATGGAAAAGCTTTTCAGTGTCACATGATTCTCTGATGTGGTGTTCAGCTTGGGAAACAATTCCTTTAAATTCTCTGTAATAGAAGGTGGTCTTGATACACAGTGACCTCTCTTAATGCTAAAATATGGCGGTATTAGTTCTATTTATATGATAAAGGGTGTTGTGCAATGCCCAATTTAGTCCTGTACATGTTAACATAATAAGAATGAAGAAGGTGCATTTCACTGATTTGCACCGGCTTCTTTTCCTGTAGCTCGCTAAATGAAATTAGTTAACCACACGACAACTCTGGAGAGAAAAAAAATCCTTCCTCATTCCCCATCAGTGCTCCTTCTAGAGTGAAATTAATACTGTCTTGATTCACCCTTGCATTACCTCTCTCTCGTTTTCTCTCCTTTGTAGCTCTCACTAGCAAATTTGACTTTGCTTGATGTGTGAGCCGCAGTGAATCTTCCATGCTTGAAGCTTTTCCCTGTGCATGACTGGCTGTATATGTATCTTGCGCTTTTGACATCAGGTAATCTTGTTTTGCGGCAGACACGGCGTGTTGTGACATTTTATTGCGCAGACATGGTATTTCAGATGTGCAGCTGAGCGTAAGCCTTTTTTCTCTCGCTCGGTGTTTTCATCGCTCTGCCTCTCGGTCAGCCATCGATCTCCATTTGGCTGCTGTGGTTTAGTAATTACACAGCAAGCACAGGGGCACTAAATGAGTTGATTGCGCTTTGATGCCTCCTGGGTCCCTCCGACTAATGCGGTTTTCATGCGGCCTGATGTTTAACTGCTTAGGAACCAACTCAAACAAAGAAATCATTTTATAATTGCATTATATGATAAGTTCATTTATTAGCCACCTACGTATGGAAATTTTGCTTGCTCAGTAGAGGCCTTCTAATCAGGGTTGCCAGGTTTTCACAACAAAACCCGCCCAATTGCTACTCAAAACTAGCCCAACTAGCACAATTGTGTTTCGAGGGATAAAATACACATTTTTTTGTGTTGGAGTTCCCCTGGTAAATTCACATTTCAGGGGCTAAATATGACACTACTGGGGTCGCTTCAACCCGTGGCAACAGTGTAAAAGTAGCCATGGGAAAACTGCGGACTTGGCAACCCTGCTTCTAATAGAACACAAATATAAAATGTGGATTTTTATTTAATTATTTTTTTGGCTATGCTCAGCTGTGATTGGTCAATGCAATAATCCTGCCCCTTGCATTCGTGTGCGAATCGGTCTGAATGAACAATATAACGTTAATGGGACGACTAATTTTAAAAAAGTAAACAACTTGCACACTTAGATATAACCACATTGTTACATCAAAATAAGGCTTAAAATTGCATGAAAACATGATCTGTGGGAGTTTTTAGTGAGTAATCAGTGAAATTTCAAGTAAATCTCCATGTCTGTGACCAATATTTACCTAGCTTTGATGACTGATGATCTGAAAAATTCCAAAAAAGTTAAAAGTTGACTATTAAAAATAATAGCTAAACATAAGTTCACAAATAAAATATATTGTTTAAATATATTAATACAATGGAAGTTAGTGGTCAGTAAAACTGTTTGATTACCAACATTTTTCAAAATATCTTCTTTTTTTGTTCCATAAAAGAAACGTAAATCATCCAGAAGAAAAACAAACAATATAATTTTTTTGTTGAACTGTAGTAGAAGACATTAGAAATGAATAGAAATTATAATATAATATAATAATTTATTTATTTTTTTAAATTTTATTATTATTTTTTATTTATTAAAAAATTAGTATTTCAAATACTGATTATTGTTGCTATACAGTATATTGGAAATTAAATGGATTATTAACAACTTCATTTACAGAAGTTATATTAACTTCCTCATTCTGTTTAATATATATGCTTAAATTTATAATTGAATTACAATTATATATCTTTTATATAGGTAGGTTATCCCTGTTTTTCAAAATATGATCTTGTTGTACCACAGAAGAAAAAAAAATATCACACACTTTCGAAACAACGTGAGTAAATTATGGCAGATTTTCAGACATTTTATTTTTGGGTGAACAACTATCCCTAAAGGATCTAGCTGAAGCTTCTGCCAGCTGGTTGCATGGGCGTTTTTTTTTAGTATTGAAAAAGTAGCCAAACCAGACAAAGAGACTCCAGAATAATCCGCATAGGAATGTTCTGTAACAGGAACTGTTCTTTCCTAATACCACCAGTAGACAATATGAGCATGTTCAGTACAATGTACACATAAGACACTAACCTGTCAGGCATGAAAGCTTTTTTCTGCTTTGGTGCTTTGTGTTTACAGCAAACATGCGACGTGTACAAGCACCTCAGATCACAGCTGCTGTTCAGCACTATGTGTCAAACTACATGTCCACCTTCTCTTCTGTGTGGCTGCTTCTCCGCATCTCATAGGACCCGATAAGCCAGGGCTGTCGAGGACAAAAATACATGAAATTCAGGCCTTCTTTACTCAAACTGTGGTAGTCTAGAGTCTATCTATGATTTTTTTTGTATTATTATGCAAGCAATTTAAAACTGTAAGCATCATTAACTGGAGGTCTTCACCTTTTTCACGAATGCTGATTCTGTCCTTTGCTGTTGCATTGTTGGTGAAAATGTTCTTTGATTTTAATTAGGCTATAAATTATAACTCATCCGTTTAATGACATCCAAATGTCCTTCACGGCCCCTGTAAAATCTTATATTTTAAATCTATACACTGCCGAGAGGCACTTTTAAGATCCCGCTAACGATAAGACCCCGAGTTGGGTTCGAATTAAACTAGGCAATCTTAATAACATTTGTTACCTCTCACGGCACACAATGGGCAGACAGAGACACAATGGGTGAATAAATACTGTCCGCCTAACCACTGTCTGCTTGACATTGAGGACTGTACTTTCATTTACCCCAGTCTGTCAGGTCCATCACATCAACCGCTGCTCCACTCCTGCATTATTTAGATTATTGCATCATCTAGCCTAAGAATCGATTAGTCTAGCCTGTTTTCAGTTAATGAACGAAACATTCAATTCCCATCCGGTAAATTGCGATGTGCTTCGTGCTTTGTTACTTTTGATATGAAACAAAGTTTTGGATTTCAAATTCTCTCCATTCTTTTACAATATTTAAACAATAAATACCGTTTTGGCGCTGTTTATTGTGGAGTAACAGATCGCTGAAGCGCCTCAGTTCAAGAGAACGGCAGAACTGATCATCTTCTCCGCTTTAACACCAGTTTCATCACGAAATAGCCTAAACATGAATGATCATCCAAAGGTAAGTTAAAAGAAAGAGTACAGCTTACTGAAATCTGATTCCTGTCTCATGTAATGGCTTAATCAGTGTTTCAACGGCAGTAGCCTGCATGTAAACAATGTTACGTAACGTCACGTTTACCTCAGAAAAAAACGTATTTGGTGACCATAAACTAGATAGACAGCTAGAAACTAGACTCTTGAGAGGAGTATTTTGCCTAATATATGCACCATATAACACATTCGTTATCATTTTTACTGTTTTTGTGTTTAATGTTTGTTTTAATCCGTAAGTTTTTATGACAGCCGCCATTTAAATGTTATTTTATAGCCTACAAATAAGTTAATTTTAACCTTTAATATTATAGTATTGTACCAATTGACTCTCATTTATATTTTACAGCATTAGTTGAGGTTTTTTTTTCCTTGAGAAAATTTGGCATGTACTGTACTGATGCATATCCAAAATAATCAAATCAAATCAAATAGAATTTCAAGCTCGAGAATCAGAATCAAATCAAACTGTGAAATCTGTGTCAAAACCCAGCCCTAATATATACAGTTGAAGTCAGTTTAAGTACACTTGCAGACAAAAGATAAATATACAGTTGAAGTCAAAAGTTTACATACACCTTGCAGAATCTGCAGAATGTTAATTATTTTACCAAAATAATAGGGATCGTACAAAATACATGATATTTTTAATTTAGTACTGCCTTGAAAAAGATATTTCACATAAAAGACATTTTCATATAGTCCACAAAAGAGAAAGTAAAAGTTGAATTTATTAAAATGACATACTCTTGATTCTCAATACTGTGTTGTTCCCTGAGAGATCCACAGCTGTTTTGTTTAGTAATAGTTGTTCATGAGTCCCTTGTTTGTCCCAAACAGTTAAACTGCCTGCTGTTCTTCATAAAAGTCCTTCAGGTCTCATAAAATCTTTGGGTTTTTAGCATTTTTTATGTATTTGAATCCTTTCCAACAATGAATGTATGATTTCGAGATCCATCTTTTCACACTGAGGACAACTGAGGGACTCGTATGCAACTATTACAGAAGGTTAAAATGCTCGCTAATGTTTCAGAAGGAAAAACAATGCATTAAGAGCCAGGGGTGTATACTTTTGAACAGAAAGAGGATGTGTACATTTTTCTTGTTTTGCCTAAATGTCATATATTTTTTTTTTTATATTTAATACTGCCCTTCAGAAGCTACAGAAGATACTTACATGTTCCCCAGAAGACACAATAAGCTAAATTTACCCTGATCTTTAAATACAAATCATTCAGGTAACAACACAGTATGTAAATTTTGAACAGGGACATTTTTATAAATTCAACTATTATTTTCTTTTGTCGACTATATGTAAACGTCTTTTATGTGAAATATCTTATTCAGGTCAGTACTAAATAAGAAATAAGTATTTTGTATGATCTGTCTTATTTTGGTAAATAATTAACATTTTGCAGATTCTGCAAGGTATATGTAAACTTTTGACTTCAACTGTATATTTATCTTTTGTAAAAATAAAAGTCTTTACTTTCACTTTTCATCAATTTAATAGGCCTACCCCACAATTTTGAACAATAGCATATATTGTTAAATTAAATATTTTAATTCACCCTTGCAGCTTTTTATTTAAGAAAAGTCTTTAAATGTACAGTATAAGCTCTATTTTTCCTTGCTTGCTACTTGTTTATTTCACCTCGATGTGGTATTCGCGGCTTCAGATTTTAATGAGATGCCATGATTCCATTATGAAGACTTTTAGCTTTAAGCGCCTCCACTGAGATTTTGTGACCTGAATTTCTGAGTCAGTGCTCACCTGTGATCTTTTAATAGCTTGCGCTTAAAGTAATGCATGAAAGAATGTGATCCACGTAAAGAAATCTGAAAAGATTTGTGAGCCATTCGTGGTGTAGAGCACCTCATCTGATGTCGCTCCCATGGGTTTGTGGGAAATCTCAAGCGACCCCCAGCTGCGCATGTGGAAGGAACGCGCTATCAGATCAGTAGAACAGAGGATGTGTTCCTTCACTCCACCCGTTTGGAAACTAGGACGCATGTTTCTCAAAAGAGCCTACCAGTGGCACCACTACACTTTTGTCTGTAGTGTCTCTAGGGTTTTCTCTTATATGCCAGGATCTGACATCATCTTGGTGCACTTTGCTGCTTGGCATCAGTCAGTCTGCTGGTTTGATCTCCCAGACAGCTGTTTCTGTCTCTTGTTGCTTCTTCTACATTAAAAGTTTATAGGCCTGCTGCTTGCATTGGGTTGCAAACACAGTCATTTAGTGTATGAAAAAGATACATGAATAAAATTGGCATGGAATATCTAATAACTTGAATTAGAGTAATTATTAATATATTATTAATTTTTGAACAGAAAGATTTTTTATGTTTTTTTTGTTTTTTTTTAAAGAATTCTCTTCTGCTCACCAAGCCTGCATTTATTTGATACAAAATACAGAAAAATCTGTAATATTGTAAAATATTTTTACTACTTAAAATAACTGTTTTCTATGTGAATGTATTTTAAAATGTAATTTATTCCTATGATCAAACCTAAATTTTCAGCATCATTACTCCAGTCTTCAGTGTCACATGATCCTTCAGAAATCATTCTAAAATGCTGATTTGCCGTTCAAGAAACATTTATTATTATTATTTTTATTATTATTTATTATTATTATTATTATTATCAATTTTTTAAACAGTTGAGTACATTTTCTTCAGGATTCTTTGATGAAAAGAAAGATCTAAAGATCTGCATTTATCTGAAATATATATATATATATATATATATATATATATATTTTTTTTTTTTTTTTTTTTTTTTTTTGTAACATTATACACCATTAAAAACCTTGGAGTCAGTATAATTTTTATACTTTTATTTAAGGATGCTTTAAATTGATCACAAGTGATGATAAAGACATTTATAATGTTACAAAAGATTTCTATTTCAGATAAGTGCTGTTTTTCTGAACTTTCTATTCATCAAAGAAACCTGAAAAAAATCTACTCCACTGTTCTCAACCTCATAAAAATAATAAATGTTTTTTGAGCAGCAAATCAGAATATTAGAATGATTTCTGAAGGATCATGTGACTGGAGTAATGATGCTAAAAATTCGGCTTTGAAATCACAGGAATAAATTACATTTTAAAACATATTTAAATAGTAAAAAGAACATTTTACTGTTTTTGCTCTGCTTTTGGCTTAAATAAATGCAGGCTTGGTGAGCAGAAGAGACTTCTTTAAAAAGCATTAAAAATCCTTTGACTGGTAATGTATAAGGGAAAGTGTTATGTAGCCGTCACTATTTTTGCCTTCACTAATTCATGTAAAAATGTTCTGCAGTGTGACAAATTAACATTTAAAGTACAAATGTTCCATATAGTCTGTGAAATGTTATCTGTACTGACATTTATAGGGGGGGAAATGCTAATTTAAGCTCCTCTACAATAATGCAGCTCGTAGCAGCAGCTGAAGATTGCTTCTTATAAGCATATTGAAGGCAGCCATTGAATAGAACAAGGTACTGCAGGTTACATGAGGGATTTGCTATTTTAGTCTCCAAATTGTAGCAAGCTATTACCTTCCTTCAACATATTAAAGTCTTTTTCTTGGATAGTGAACATCTGCAGTTTTCATCTTTGCCGTCTCTATTCAGAATGACTGACATTTGGTAGTACTATAGCGTTATCCTATTTTTAATGACGTTCCTTGGCAAAAATAAAAATAAATAATCTCTTTTCAACATATGTCTGCGTGACAAATTTCTCTCTGTTTTGCACCTTTTGGCAGGTGATTCATGACTGCCTGCATGCAACTGGATTTTAATTAAAAACTGCCTTGACTCGACCGCCAGTGGAGCTGTTGTTTTTGAGAATATGAGCGTACACAACATCTAAAACATGTTGACAGCAGCTTGCTGAGAACTAGAACATTAATAAGGTTGTCTAGCTGTCTTGGCCACCATCTCAACATTGAGGGTCCAAAGTTTTCCCACCCTGACAGCACATCTCAACTTGAGTTCTGCAGAAAGTGTGAACGCATTTAAAAACAGTTCACCTTAAATTGGACAGAGAGTGGATTTGAAGAGCAGGCCTTGGGTGTTGTTTGATGGGTGTATGTCTTGACACTAACTATTACTACACAGCTAAGAGGTGTGAGAGAACATTCTCGTAGTGTCGGTTCACGCTTTCAGTCAGCTTCATGCTGCTGCTGGCTACAGATCATGCCAGAGGACAAAGAGAGGGGTGGGAAGCTGAAGCTAATTGAAAGTATAAATTGAAAGGGCATTTTATGTCTGGTTTGAAAAACAAAAACTGGCGAATTCAATAAACAGTTGTGTCTTAGGCTTTGAACAGCATCATAAAAATAAGAAAATAATCTTGGGTCATTTAAATCTATTCAGGCTGAAAACAAAGTGGAATCAGCATGAAAAATGCGTTTGCATGCTAATAAAGAGAACACTAGCCTAATATTAACTTGCACAGGTGAGCCTAGAACAGCTTGATTTCTTAAAGGAATATTTCACCCAAAAGTGAACATTTGCTGACAGTTTGCTCATCCTCAGGCCATCTGAGATGTAGATAAGTTTGTTTCTTCATCCAAACAGATTTGGTGAAATTTAGCATTACATCACTTGCAGTGAATGGGTGCCGTCAGAATGAGAGTTCAAAGAGCTGATAAGGTCATCACAGTAATCCTTAACTTCCAAAATACTAGTGCATAATCAATAATAACGGTTCTTTAGAGCTGTTTTGGACTGTTAAATGATGCTTTATATGTGCATATTTCTCTCCTGATTCAGATGAGGTGACTTTTTCACTAGAGAAAGCAATATTATGCATAGAGGACCTGTATTTTAGCTATGGTTTGAAGTTAAAAAGAATTAATGATGAATTTGTTTATTACAAACATACAGATTTTCACTCCACAATACGTTAATTGATGGGTGGATTGTTTTGATTATTTATCAGCTGTTTGAACTCTCATTCTGACGGCACCCATTCACTGCTAGGATCCATTGGTGAGATTTAGTGCTAAATTTCTCCAAATCTGTTCTGATAAAGAAACAAACTCATCTTGGATAGCCTGAGGCTGAGTCAATTTTAAGCAAATTTTCATTTTTGGATGAACTGTTTCTTATATAATCAAATTCTGTTTCGTTTTCCCTTGTTTAATGAATGTGTAAAAAGTGCTATGAGTCAAACTGTTTACACCCACATTTTAAAGCAGACATGAAGAAAACAAAAAGACTAATTGTTTCCTCTGTTGCTATCTTTATCATCTTTTAAGGCTATGATCATTTTTCTTGTTTTCTGTTGAGTGTGAAAACTAAAGGATGGGCTAAAATGACATCCAGTTGGCAAACTGAACTACAAAAAAATGACATTCTTCAGTTGAGTGCTTCAGAGGGGTTCAGAGACATTATGTTTCCACCCACTCTAATTGTGTTGCACTCACAAGCTGTCTGACTATTAAGCTTAACAAGCTCAAGCTTATTATGCAGCTCTCTGGAATACCATATTCTCATTGGTCTATCAATAGCGGACAGAGAGAGAGATATATCCACCTTATTCTTCGACGCGGAAGTAAGCCTATGGGCCAAGGCTTCAGGTTCATTAGCTGCTATAGGGAATTAATAAGAAAAATAACGTGTAGTAAACGGTAAAACTGTTTGCACTACAAAGCAGTGTGTTCTTAATTAAGATAATACATTAAAATAATATGGTAAAACACACCAATTTGCAGTATCAAGCTGCAAAACTAACTGTTTTGTACAGCTTAAAATAACTGGACACGAATACCAATCCATACCATCCATACCAACATGCAAAAAACAGCTGCTGGGGTGCGGGTGCAGGATTCTTTTGTCCTCATAAGTCTCATAAGTCCAAGGCACTCAAATAATGTGAAAAATATAAAAAGCCTTTCTTCACATGGCTTCAAAGTTTTAAAAACAACACATTTCCGCACCGACACGTTGTGGCTAACTGACCTTCATCAAGGTGTCCTAAAACTTTAAAGCCATGTGAATAAAGGCTTTATATATTTTTTACATTATTCGAGTGCCTTGGACTTATGAGTTTTTTGATGCAGCTGGTGCCATCTTTCGTCTCAGTTATTATTTCGAAATGACCGCAGACTGGACTTTAGTAATAATATTACTGTAATATTTTTGCAGTGTTCGTCTTGTTGCTAGGCGGATAATTTTGTACTTAATGCATTAGTTTTCTCCCTCAAAATGTCGTATTCCCATTGCAAAATGTGCAAAATGTTAATTATTTTACCAAAATAAGAGGGATCATACAAATTGCATGTTATTTTTTATTTTGTACTGACTCGGGCTGTCAAACGATTAATCATGATTAATCCCATACAAAGTAAAAGTTTGAGTTTGCTTAATATATGTCTGTACTGTGTGTAATTATTATGTATATATAAATACAAACACGTTCATGTATATATATTTAAGAAATATTTACAAGTATATGTTTTTATTATATTTTTTATATAATTTATATTATATACAAAAAAATATTTTGTATCTAAATAACATATTTCTCTTAAATATATACATTAATTTGTGTGAATTTATATATACATAATAATTACACACAGTACACACACATACATTAGGCAAACTCAAATTTGTATTTTGTATGTGATTAATCACGATTAATCGTTTGACAGCCCTAGTACTGACCTGAATAAGATTTTATTTCACATAAAAGATGTTTACATATAGTCCACAAGAGAAAACAATAGATGAATTTATAAAAATGACCCTGTTCAAAGGTTTACATACACTTGATTGTTAATACTGTGTTGTTGCCTGAATGATCCACAGCTGTTTTTTTATGTTTATTGATAGTTGTTCATGAGTCCCTATATTATCTTCTGTAGCTTCTGAAGGGCAGTATTAAATGAGGATGTGTACATTTTTCTTATTTTGCCTAAATATTATATTTTTTCATGTAGTACTGCCCTACAGAAGCTACAGAAGATACTTACATTTCCCAGAAGACAAAATTTACCCTCTTATCTTCAAATTCAAAAGTTTTCACCCCTGACTCTTAATGCATCATGTTTCAATTATATCATTAAAATAAATTATTTAATAATTTTTTTATATTTTATATTTAATTATTTTCTCTTGTGGACTGTATGTAAACATCCTTTATGTGAAATATCTTATTCAGGTCAGTGCTAAATAAAAAATAACATGAATTTTGTATGATCCCTCTTATTTTGGTAAAATAATTAACATTTTGCAAATTCTGCAAGGTGTATGTAAACTTTTGACTTCAACTGTATACACACACTGTATAGCTGAAATGGGAATATGACATTTTTATTTTTTAAGGGACTTTACAAATGCTCTATATGAAAATATATGAAAACACTGAGTCATTGTGAAGTTCAAACATGGTTATTCAGCTGTACTGTGGCACCACTGAGATTTTTCCATTAATTTAATTAAATATACAACAGAGGGGAAAGAAAATGCAATCTGCATGGTCTGTGGTCACAGCTTGAAAAGATTAATGGCTTCCAGGACATAAAAATAATCTAATAATAACCTTACTTTCTTGGGAAAGAATGTTCTTATCCTTGTAGCTCAGTGAAATAATGCAATCTGTGGCTTCTAGCATTTCCAAACGGGGGCCCTGGCAGTGCGCCTGTTGTAATGTTGTTATGGTTCTCCTAAGCAGCTGCTAGCTTGTGAAGTGATCTAACAGCAGGTTGGATTTTGTTTTGGAGAGATAACAACAGTCTGTGGTGATGACTGCGGTGTGTTGGCACCAGATGCCGTCGGTCCAGTGTATTCACAACATGCATTAAGTCTTCTGGACAGAAGAACGACGCAGTGTTTCAGAGGATGAACGTTGTTTAATTTGCTTTGCAGAAGTGGCGGTTTACTCTGTTGTGTTGCGATGGCTTTTGTCTGTCTGTAGCAAATATTTATCCAGTGTCGCAAAAGACCTTCATAAAAACCAGTTTATAATAAGCGGTCAGTAAAAGATTGAGAAGATCTCATTAAATGTGGAGCCAGCTGTCTCTGATGATAGTGTCTGCCTCCTGTGCAATCCAGCAGAATTAGGCCTTAATGAGTATGTAGATTGCTGTATGTAGAGGTGTCCATAAAAAGTCTTTGAAGTTTCCTGCAGAGAGCTCACCAGCAGAATTAATCAAATGAACTTCACGCAACCTTCTGCATTGCAGAAAAGGAGGAGAAAAATAACATTGCTTAGTGCCCTAACAGTTTAAGCAGTACATACTTTCATCAGAGACGAGAACAGTCTGTGGAAAACTGATGCCGTTCTTATGGCTAATTTTATTAGTTATGAATGTGTACATGATGTTCTCGGTCTTCAAGCTATTAGAGGCATTCAAAATATGTTATCATATTTTGTTATTAAAGCTAGCATATAAATCGTTCTAAATGGATACAATGTTGCTATGAGCATCGCAGTAATTCTATCACAAATAAAGTAGCCAGAAACACTGGTACACTGAAAAAAAAGCTAGATTCACTCAGAAATGTTTAATACATTTCAAAAATAATTGACAAGTAATACTTTGAATTAAACAAGAAATGTTTAAGTTAGAAAGTAAAAAAAAACATTTTCCAATAAACTTTGTTTTATTCACAACTTAACTATATTTTATTTTTTTTTAAATGTATTATTTTTTTAAATTAGTATAGTATTAATATTTTATAGTTTTATTTCACTCCTGTTGGGACATATAAAGTGTGATTATTTTTTTTTTTATTTTTTTTTTTTTGTCATTTCCTAGCAGTAATTATTAAATAAAAATAAATAAAAAATGTTTTGCAGTTTTTACCATATTTATATTTTCCTCAAAATGAAGAAAAATTATCTGTATATATATTAAAAAAATGTAAAAGTAAGAATTGAATAAATAGAATTGTACATTTTAGCAATTTAAATCTATTTAATAATTTATAATATTTATATTTAATAATAATTAAAAATTGTTTTTCAGAAATTTCAATTTAAGACCTTTGATATCTAGATAATTTATTAAACATTATGGGATTTAATCTTGGAAAATACACTGAAAACTGAAACTACTACGTTTCAAACAATTATTTTATTGTTTTTTTACCACTTTATTTATTTATTTTATTTTATTTTTTACAGTGTAGATGTTTAACATGGATTTGTCAATCTTTGAATGTCAAACTAGGTTTTATTTTTTTTATTGCTTTTTTTTAAATATAATTGGTATAATATTATTTGTGTAGTTTTATTTTCTAAGAGGTTTGTAATTTTTGCACTCATATTGAGACATAAGTGATAGTGTTTTGTAATTTTCTAGCAGTACTTATTAGATGAAAATCAAAAATAAATAATGAAAATGATTTGTAGTTTTTAATGTATTTATATTTCCCTCAAAATAAAGAAAAATCATCTGTCGTTTTCTTTCTTATAGAAATTAAATAATTGAGTAAATGGACTCGTACTTTTTAGCAATTTAAACAGCCTATGTTCATTATTAAAAATAGTTTTTTAAGAATTTAAAATTAAACAGATTGTGAGAATATTATGATGCTGTATAGTTTTGATTGCTAGATTCAGTCAAGAAGGTCAAGACCTCTGGGATCTAGATAATTTATTAAACATTATGGGATTTAATACACTGAAAACTTACTTTCTAAAACTAAATATTCACTCAGAAATTGCTAGTAAGTTTCACAAACAGTTAAAAAAAAAAGTCAAGTAACTTATTAATATAACATTTTGAAGTATAACATTTTCTTGCAACACATACTGCAATAATCTCTTCATTTGCAACTCAAAAAATTATTTGTACAGTGTAAATTCACTTGTTTTATTTTGCCCAACCAACATGGTAACACTATGGTACTCTGTTGTGTTCAACTTGGCTTCAACAACTTCATTCTGAAAGGAAATATTTGGATGCTTCAAAGTGTGTCTGGCACTGCTAAGCAAATTAGCGGTTGTGTTGAGTGGCAGTTAGTGGGCACGCAACACAGTAATTTATGCTATTTTGTTGTGTTACCTCATAGTAGGAGGATCAGTCTGCTACTGGCTCTGTCTGGCCAGATTAGACCTCTTAAACCTCATCTGATACAGCAGAGCATGTACTGTTACACAAAGTCAGAGTGTTGCAGGGGAAGGGGAAGTCACTCAACCAAATAATAAAGTGTTATTGAGGGTGAAATGGGAATTTTAATTAGCTGGAGTCAAAAGTGCCATGTGGAACTTTAACAATGGTTGTGCACTTTCACAATGACACCACGTCCTATGTCAGGCTCTGTTGATGTGACTGCTCAGCCCAAACGTACGTCCTTCAGCCATTAAATGCTTTAATAGGGGAAAATCGTTTTATATTGCAGTTATCAAGATGCTACTCCACTAAAGGTCCAGTTTTACTAATTACTCATTTTTCATTTAGTTGACACTTTCAACCAAATTGACATATTTTCTACATGTACAGTGGACATGATAGTAGTGACAAGGATTGTGATGTAACAGGTTAGGTGCTTTGCACTTACTATACTGTATCCACCTTTTTCCTCAATGCAGAAGTAAGCCTATGGGTGAGACTTCTGGTTCATTAGCCGCTATAAGAAAATAACAAGATGAATAATGTGTAGTAAACAGTAAAACTGTTTGCACTGTGTGCTCATAATTAAGATAATACATTAAAATTACATGGTAAGACACACCAATTTGCAATATCAAGCAGCAAAACTAACTGCTTTGTATAGCAAAAAATAGCTGGGCGCAGATCAGAAGCCAGACCCATAAAATATACAAATGGCACGCCTACTCTTACTGGAAGAAAAAGTTTGATAACCCGTTGTCTTCACCTGTAGTAGAGTCAGAGTATAGATGTGCATCATCGCTGACATTTCAGGTTTGTTTTGTTATATGTTTTGTCTTATAAAGTATCCTGTTACTATTTTGATGTGAGAAACAGCTGAAAACGTCGATGTGTGAGTGAACTGTCCAAATGAATCAAACTGAATCGCAAACAATTTTAGACCATTTGGAAAACCCCTTCGACCGATTAAAACAAAAGAGTGAATTATTTGGGAATCTGGCATCGATTCTCGACAGCGGATAGAAAACACACAACATAAGTTCTAAAATATTGTCAGAAAAATGATTTATGGGTCATTATCCACCTTATTTTTCAGCACAGGAGAACTGCTGAAAAAAATTCAGATTTCATTTGAAGAATATTGAGGCCTTTTCGAAGTGCCTAAATGAACTAAAAACTAACTTTGTTTCAGCCTGAATTTGCTCGAAGTGACGTCATATCAGTTCGTTCTTCGATTTCATTTGAAGAATATCGAGGCCTTTTCGAAGTGCCGAAATGAACTCAAAATTAACTTCGTTTCAGCCTGAATTTGTTCAAAATGATATCATACAGTATCAGTTCGTTTGTCAATTTCATTTGATGTATATCCTTTTCAAACTGCCGAAACAAATTCAAAATGAATTTAGTTTCTGCCTGATTTTGTTCAAAATTATGTTGTATAAATTCATTTTTCAATTCCGTTTGAAGTATATCGGGGCCTTAAGCCGTTTTCAGTGAATGTGTGAAACTTCCAGTTCATTATCGGCTTTAGGGAAATAACGAGAAGAATAACAAAGTGAAAGTGATGGCTACAAATGTGTTTTTATTCGAGTTAAACAAGAAGAAACTATTGAGTAACCTACATTTTGGATACAGTATTCCTAGTTAGTTAAATGAAGCTAAGTCATTGTTTCAAGGAATCGATTGAGTAAATGATTCAATGACTCATTCATAGACAGTCGCTTGTTTCTAGGGCTGTGCAAAAAATCTAATGCGATTATCATGTGCATCTCGTCAGTAATGCCAGTTCTGTGATCTCTTTTTACAGTCTCCAGTCAAAAATCTCCATCACGTGCTGTCAGATGGAGCAGCATTTACTACACAAAGCCGTAGTTCACTGAAAGGCTACGCAATATCGCGTTCATCATTGGAAATGTATCGCTTCCGATAATAAACGTTATATTGCGTAGCTTGTCAGTGAACTACGGCTCTGTGCCGCTCCATCTGACGGCACATGATGGAGATTTACGATTTCGAATCGACTGAATGACTTAAAGATTCACTCATGAAGATGGCCATTTGTCACCCCCTACTGGTGAAACTATGTAATAATCTCCACCACTAATAAGCTGGCAGTCTATGGACTGCCTATAAAAATATGGAAAATGCAAAAGAATGGCTCATTTATAATTTTAGACTGGAGTTATATCAAGCAAATGTTTGTGTATCCACTTGAATTAATTTGTTATTGTGTGTGTGTCATTACGTGTAAAAGAGAGACATCACAAACGAGATGAATGAGATTTATAAAGTACACAGGCTCATGTTCGTCTTGTTGACCCATGCGGATCATCCTAGCGCTCATTGATTTTCTACTCTTTAGTTGTGAAATCAAGCTGAACAGACCTGAGGCAGTCTGACCAGCCCATAATAACCAAGGTTACTGTCTGAGTCAGTTCAGAGTCACTGTGAGGTCATGTGAGACAGATTTGATGCAATGACCCATATCACGTCATCTTAATTAGGTGCAATTAAATACAGCAAGAATCTGAAGTGCTTGTATTAAGCTACACAATTTAAGTCAAGCTTACAACAGCTACAATACAATACTGCTTGAATAATCAAGGTGAAATGAAGGAACTGTGTTTTTGTTTAATTGTAGCCTGAGCTATAACAACACTATAGTCAAAACAGCTCAAACCTATGAATTTTTCATAATAACTATTACATGTCCCCATAAGTTCCCATGCTTAATTAAATATTCAAGTGATTTCCCTACAGCCTCAGTTTTGTTCTCGATCAGTCATTAAATTATTAATACTTAAAACTGTAATAATTCTGAAGCCAAAATGTTTAAAGAATGCAGATATTTGAGTTATGATTCCAAAAAGTAAGAATAGAATTATTTTTATTTAATTTTAAAGCATAAATCCTGTCATACTTCTTATTTGATAAATATAAAAAGTATAACGCAAACATAATACAGCAAATTAATAACAATTTAATGTACAATAAAATGATTAATAATTAACATGAATCCTTAATTTTTATATAAATGGCTATAACACCCCTAGTAAAAAAAATAATAGATTTAAAATGCATTTATTTTGTACTAATCATAGTTCAAGTCTATTAACATATTTACAGACTTATGGCTTGAGACTTACTGTTATAAACATTATAAAAAAGGTTGTAATTAAACTTCAGTACTACTTGTGCACAATGCATATTTCTTAATATTAAGCCTAAAATATGTTTTAATGTCACTATTTATGAGGATTGTGTGATCTTTAAATAATATTAGTCTTTAAATGCAAAATACTTAAAGTGTACCTAAAACATACTTGCTATAGTTTCACTTTAGCACAGACAAATATACTTAAGTATATCTTCAGTTGGACTTATTTCAGTTAATGTGCATTAAGTACAAAATTAGTTGTTCCAATTTTGCAAACTATAAATATACCAGTTAATATACTAAAAGTACAGTTGCAGGGTATTTTTATTAATTAACATGTAGATGTATTTGTAGTATACTTAGCATGAAATAAATGTATTTTAAATGCATTTTAGTATATTTATTTTTCACTAGGGACTACTACTACCAATAATTCTAATATTTCCATTGCTACTAACAACAGATCAAAATAATTTTGTCTTAACATATTAAAGAGTACTTTCTTTTCCAATTTCTTGTTGTTTAGCAGTCTTCCTCTGGCCCTGTCAACATAAACTCACATCTCAAAACTCCTGCTCTTCATATTGTCTGAAAGAGACAATCTCACCATCTCAACTGTGCTCATAAAGAAATGTCAGAGTCAATAGGGATAATAGCTCTTGCCCAGCTTAGATTGATCAGTTTAATTATTCATGCAGCTATAGCTCATGACATGAAAAAGATGTGGTGTCAATAGAGCTTCATTGATCCGCTGAGCTTGGCTGCTGACTGCAGCAGAAACATTATTGTGCGAGACCGGTGCATTGTACCTATTTTTACATTTTGACTGTGCTTTAATGCATCGGTATGAATCCACACACTTCATCTGACTTTTTAATGTGTTTTGGGACTGGTGCAATACAGATGGAAAGTGTGCAAATGGATTTCTCGTTTTTTGGACGAGGATGTTCATTATTCTCCTAATGCAGGCAAAAATATTGGCTTTGATTGCCTTATTATGCACTAGAAATGGCCTCAAACACATGCGTGCATTCTCCTAAGCTCACAATGGGCTGCTACACAGCAATAGACATTCTTTAGCTGTACCTAAGCAAAAATTCTGAACCATTATCCCACATAGCCCACTCTGAGGAACTTTTAAAGAAAGATACTGTATAGCAACTCTGTCAAAGTGAGTTATTAGGACCTGTGTGTATTACATCCTATACTAGCACTACTGCAGTTTTAAATTCAGATTTGCAAGCCTATCATGGCGGAAAAGCAGTTACTGCAGGCAATAATAGCAAGGAGTGACACATTCATGCTTTCAATATTGAATCGGCCAGGAAAAAAACTCTCTCTCCCTCTTTTATTGTAGGTGCGAATACAGAGAAGAGCGTGAAAGAAAGAGACCTAAGCCCATCTGTGCTGTGCAGCTTTATTATTTTGAGCTTCTGTCTGTAACATATGTTAGGCAAAATGATAGATTAGGGACTATTTATAAAGCAACAATAATTGTTAAACATAGCAGCTAAAGTTAGAGTATTTTTTTTTTTTATACTCTAAACCTCTTGAGGTGATGTGATTTATTTCTTGCTTAAAGAATAGTTAACCCAAAAATGAATAATCTGGCATCATTTACTCACCCGGATGTCATTCCAAACCCACGTGACGTTCTGTGAAATTAGAATCAGGAGCAATTTTAAATGCTGTGCAGGTCTCTTTTTTGCATGCAATTATAATGACTGGCATTTTTAAGCTACAAAAAATATTATAAAACCGCCATGAAAAATGACTTATATATGACTTATGAAATAAATGATTGTAGACATGAAATAATTTCAGATGAAATCATGAAACCTGCAGGCTACATTTTAAAAATTGCGCTAAAAATAGTCCATTACAACATAGCCTATAAACCAACTGACCTAGCAGCAATATGAACATTGCAGCAGTATTACAGTAATACACTAATACTGAGATCATTTTCACTACAGTTGATATTTAAGACACAAGATGGCACCATTTGAGTTTGTATGAAATGAAACGCGAGCGGTCTGATACGAAAAACATTAAAGTTTCTTACAAATCAGAATCTGGCATTTCAGAGAGAAGTAATGTCAAGAATCATTTATATCATTAATAATGAAATGTCTTCATTTTAGTAGGCTGTTAACAGAGTCATTTTGGTGAACCGGGAATCAGTTTGATTCGTGAATAATTCATTCACACCAATTTTGAGAACTGGATAAATTGATTAATTCATTAGAAATGATCTGACTGAAATGATTTGTTCTCATTAATGTGCAAAGGTAGGCTGGAACATGTTTCAGTAAAACTAGATAAAAATGTAAACTAGTTTCAAAAACTACTTTACATTTCAGTATGTTACCGTATCCACCTTATTTTTCAATGCGGAAGTAAGCCTACGGGTGAGACATCCGGTTCGTTAGCCGCTATGGGGAAATAACAAGAAGAAACACAGCAACAAGCCTTAAGGCATTTAAGCACATATGAAAAAGACATTATTTAGCTAGCCTGTAACCACCTAAATCAATGATTTTAAAAAGCATTTTTGGCAGATCCACGTAATTTGCCATAGAAATACAGTGTTTTTGAATCCTTTTTAACTGTTATAGCTCCAGCTGTGGTTCCATCTCCGTTGCATGCTTGTTTAGAATCACCTGTCGCATGTGCTCATCAGGTTTCATGATGTTTTGAGTTTTCCTTTAGGCTTTATAGGATTTTGGGTAAATTTGGAAAGGACCCTTTTATAAGGGACCCCGTTATAGCTTCACAAAGGGTAGATTTCAAATTTTTTTTGATAATTATTGACCGAGAGAGTGCAAAGAATTGTACTGCAATTTTTTCTTTCCCAAATAGAGTGAAAACCTAGGACTTGTTAGCAAAAGTAGGTTTTTTTTTAAAATCATTTAACAAATGATTTGATTGGCAGCAGTGGTTAGAGGCAAAGTTGTCTGGAATGAGGAATTCTGTCATATGATACCAATATAGTATGTATTTGGGAAAATATGTGCAAGGTACAATCGTCTACGACCTTAAAAAAAAATGCGATATTGCCCCCCCCCAGTGGCTGATTTTTTTCAAATTTCTCACAGACCTTTGGGGCTGTGAGCCAAACATGCCCACCAAGTTTCGTTCCAATCGGCCTCCATTAACCTTGTCTAATAGGTGCTCAAACTTCATTGGCCAATGGCGGCCATGTTTTTTGAGATACGCAAATGTCCTTATAGACACTTGTGGCACTTTGGACCAAGACCATGCACAGCGATTTTCATGTTGATAGGACAAATGTTTGCATACTGTAGGTATAGCCATTTTTGTGTTTTTTCCCTCTTATAGCACCACCAAGTGGCCAAGCTCTGTGATTTTTGTCATGTGACCTCAGATTGAGCTCTTATATAAGTGTTCTGAGTTTGCCAAAAATATCTCATTCTGTTCAGGAGTTATGGGCATTTTACTAAAAGTGGCTTTGCCCCTTTCAAACATTTTGGCGTCACTTTGCAACGGCGAGTCGAAAGTTAAACCTTTTTTTGAAAATTATTGATATTCACTCTCCAGAGAATCTTCCTGCACTGGTTTGGTCCAACCAGGCAAAAAACCTAGGACTAGTTAGCAAAAGTTTTTCAAAAAATCCAAAATACCCAAAAATTTCGTCAAGCTCATGATTAAGTCATGCATGTTGTCTTCCAACAACATAAGATACTTGAGCCTGCAACTGACAGTTTAGGAGTTATGAGTGTACTTTTGATCGCTGCAGCGCCCCTGTCAGGCCAATTGGGGTGAGCCTTGGTGACATTGTTTGCGGTGTGAGTACTACCATCCCTCCAAGTTTCAAGTCTCGACGACTTACGGTTTGGTCTGCACGATCAGTTTTACGTGGAGATTGCTGATCCTTGGCCGTTCTAATAATTGCAATACGGTTTTAGCACTATGTGTTTGAACCCCTAATACCAACATGTAGTAAATGGTAAAACTGTTTGCACTACAAACCAGTGTGTTCATAATTAAGGTAATACAATAAAATAATATGGTAGGACACACCAATTTGCAACATCAAACAGCAAAATTAGCTGTTTTGTACAGCTAGAAATAGCTGTACGCAGATGAAACCGGAAGCCAGATACATTAAATTTACGCTCTTACAGGAAAAATAAGGTGGACCAGAAGATGTATTCTTCTCCATACATCTATTCTTTAACAGTTCACCTTTTAAACACAGACAATGTAAAGCAGGAAGGCTATATTCTTTCAAAATTCACCTTTTGAATAAAAACATTCACTTAAAACACACCAGACCAGATTCAAACTCAGCTCCCCAGCATATTATTTCTACCACTGCACACTATGCACATTTCTGGCCTGTCCTGATTTTTTTTTTTCCTGATTATCTGGTCACCTCATGAGGCCGCCTGATTATTTTGAACATCACCTTCTCTATCCCCAATTAGAATGTCATCCATCACGGCTGTAGCAGCAAATTCCCACTCCAGTCAGAGCGGTGACAAAGAGCTGAACTGTGGGAAGAGTGCCTGTGAGTGTCTGACAGAGGGAATCACTCTGCATGAGTGCACCTGACTGGCAGGACGTCGTCCTCAATCTCTTTACTGACACAACTCCTTGAGTTCTTAAACAATGGCTCATTTGACTCACGGTACATCACTTATGGAATGCATTAAAAACAGCTGTGTTGATATTTAAGAGTTAGAATTGTTTATGTAAAAACTTTGTATTCCTCAGTGAGATTGCTAGCATTGATGTAGCTCCTCTATTATTTACAGGTGTTTCATCTTTTAAGCTGTCTTGTTCTGTGTCAGATGAATTAATGTGCCATTCAGTCATCATTCTTAAGAGCAGCACTATTGGAGACATTAGTAACAAGCCATCTAACAGGGAAAGTTCTCAGGTGAGGTTCTCTCAAAATTATGAACAAACATTCGTTCAGTAACATTAAAAGCATTCGCAAAACATTCGCACAAAAACATTATTTATACTTTGTTCATGCAGTGTGTTTTTGTTAGGCTTTGTGTAACATTTTTTCAAATGTTCAGGGAACATTCAGAAGTAACATTCCCATAATGTTTAAAAAATTATCAAATGGAATGTTCGATTCGCAACATTCCGAAATGACAATTTCATAACGTAATAAGCAAAATGTTCTTAGAACATATTTTTGTCAGCTGAAAATGACCAAACACATCACACTTTAATAAGCCATGAAGGGTGACCTTTACAGTCCAAGACTTGAATGCGTTTCAAAATGACTCATGTCTTCATGCATAGGATGTGCATCTACACTAGAACCAGAGAAAGTCATTTCTGCAGTTACGTATTAGATTGAAAATGCCTTCATATATATGAAATCCCATTAACCGCTAAAGAAGCACAATGTAACAATCTAAAAAGGAATAAAGAATTTAGCATAATAAAATCAGCCTTTTTCTGAGAATCACAGAAAATCAGAGGCACAAATCACGTAGCAGCAGGCGTCCATAGGAAGTGATTCTGGACATTGTGGGAACATTGAATTGCCTTAATGGCCATAATAATGTTCAGCTATTAGCGTAGGGCAGTAATATTTGATACAGGCCACACATTTACAGTGCTGTATAATCCTGCTGTGCAGTGGATGGGAGTGCTGTATGATTGACCCACTAATCTGCCTGTGGTTCTGACCCACCTGCAGTTTAGTCCATCAGTCCATTAGCTTCCTCACCATTAGTGATCAGGCCGGGTGATTTTCACATCTCACTCTGTCCTCCTTTTAAATCCTCCATCACTCCCACCACCTTACACTCATGCATTTGCATGCATATTATGCCTTTTTTATCTTATTTTATCCCTTTGAACACTTTTCACCGTGCATTTATTTTGATTTTTGTCTAATGTTTGATAAAAAGTGTGACTGAAAAACCATCAGTCCTCTCAGTGGATACATTAATGCTTAAATGTTGTTTATTGTATTGCCAAAAGTTGAAACATGAAACGGCATTCACAACCATTTTAATTCCATAACATATATATTTTAGGAAACGGGATATTAAATAAGAATAAATGCAGGGTGGGAGTGACTTCATTCACTAACAACTAATTTAGTCATGAAAAACAAGAAGTAAAACAGCAAAGTTGTGTCAGAGCAAGAACATTTTGATAAAAGATTATCACAGATCATGTGTTGTACAGATTATTCATTCACGACAAGCTCAGCAGCATCATATTTTTAGTTCATGTTGAGCTCTGTTTATACCATGTCTAATATATCTTTTAAAGTTCTATTAGGAGAAATAGAAAATGTGAGAGTTGTGTACATTAAGTAGGTATATAGCTATAAAATGAATGTGGTTAATATGACTCAAGCATTTTGTAATGAAATTATTCCTAAACCAAATGATCATATGAGTTCATATGGAGCGTGCTGACTTTTCAATGCATAATTTAATATCTTGGCAAATCACAGTTGATGAGATCTCATCTGAAACGACTGCCATGTTCCTAGGCCTCCCTTTACTCTACAGTTACAGGAATAGTTCACCAAAACATGAATAATTGCTGAAAATTTGAAGAGGGAAGAGTCATACCGATTACTTGTGAATTATTATGATGTTGGGACTCTCATGCTGACAGCACCCATTCACTGCAGAGCACCTATTGGTGATGTAATGCTATATTTCTCCAAATCTGTTCTGATTAAAAGATTAGTTCACTTCCAGAATAAAAAATTACTTAGAATTTACCCAATGTCATCCAGAATGTTCGTGTCTTGTTCATTCGAAAAGAAATGAAGGTTTTTGAGGAAAACATTCCAGGATTCTTTTCCATATAGTGGACTTCAATGGAGATCAGTGGGTTGAAGGTCCAAATCACAGTTTCAGTTCAGCTTCAAAGGGCTCTACACGATCCCAAACGAGGAATAAGGGTCTTATCTAGCAATCTGATTGATCATTTTCTAAAAAAAATTAAAATGTATGTACTTTTTAACCACAAATGCTTGTCTTGCACTAGCTCTGCGCAGCGTATCTGCAACTTCACGCATTACATAATCACGTTGGAAATGTCATGTGTCGTGTGGTTGGTTGTTCATCTGTGTAATCTGGTTCAAAAAGGTAGGGTAGGGTGAAAAAACTCCATCTTATTTTCTCTTCCAACTTCAAAATCATCCAACATCGACTTTCTTTGCACGTTCGCTTGATAACACTGGGTTGGTTCTTCAGCCTACGTCACGTGTGACCTTATGTATGAAGTCGAGCTATGGCAAGACGAGCATTTGTGGTTAAAAAGGATATAAATGTATATCTTTTTAGAAAATGACTGATCGTTTCGCTAGATAAGACCCTTATTCCTCAGCTGGGATCGTGTAGATCCCTTTAAAGCTGCATTGAAACTGCAGTTTAGACCTTCAACCCACTGGCTCCCATTGAAGTCCACTATATGGAGGTTTTTCTCAAAAACCTTAATTTCTTTTTCAACTGAAGAAATAAAGATATGAACATCTTGGATGACATG
The DNA here is from genome assembly GCA_036247105.1 of Cirrhinus mrigala. Classification (NCBI taxonomy): domain Eukaryota; kingdom Metazoa; phylum Chordata; class Actinopteri; order Cypriniformes; family Cyprinidae; genus Cirrhinus; species Cirrhinus mrigala. The sequence continues at coordinate 26,081,862 of CM070026.1, forward strand.
GGGGTGAGTAAATTATCAGGAAATTTTTATCCTGGATGTTAACTGATCCTTTAAGAAACAAATTCATCTTCATATCAGATGAGCGGGAGCACATTTTCCACAGATTTTCAGTTTTGGGTGAACTATTCATTTAATCTCATTGCTGTCTAGAATCAACAACTGATATATTACTGTAAAGCAATCTCATTTGTGATATTTCTTGCTGCAAAACACCCAACACCTGATATGGTCGTAATTTTAACAGGATTGAAAAATACGCCTTAGCATTTATGCTATTAAACACTCTGCTGTATGGCTTAATATGTGTGTATAATTGGATCCTTGTGGAGCCACTCAAACTGGTAAATGCTCAGAATGAGCCGCCAGCCCACATCACAGCTCAAGAGGAGCGAGTGAGAGAAAATGATGTTTTTTCCCATCAATACATTAAGTCTGTATGTAATGCTACATAGCCATGAATTGTAGGAAAATGGACATGTGACAAAACCGCAAAAAGGTAAATGCAGGATGACAGATTCCTATACAGTAATCTCTATTTGTGGTATAACTATATAGAGATTTGCCCAGATAATTCGAGAGTGAAATGGCACAAACAAGGAGCAGGTTTGCATAGCCTCATGGGCTCCGCCAAAGTGACAGAATCACACAAACACACGCTGCTGTTCATAGATGCTATGCCCGGCGAACTCGTCAGGATGTATGACACATTATAAATCAAGTCTGCCCGAGCTGCCCCAGAGATTTAGTCTTTAAATGTGATAAGACAGATGGAGCATCGTGCTCCCCAGGTATCCACCTCTCGCTCTGCTTTACAAGACTGTCTTCTTTCATTGTTCCCTCAAAATGTACTCATTTTGATATCTCCTGCAATTTCAGGCAAGCATTCAGTTGTTGGAACTTTTTTTAATACTACTTTAATACTTAATTTTTTTTAAATTTATTTTTGCTATAGGCTAAATGTTTTATACACCGAAATGTTTTTATTTTTTTATTTTTTTGTAGCGGGTGTTTTAAGACAGTAGGCCAATTGGTAAATTCTAGTACAATATAGGAACTCTAATTAATGTTTTATGTCCATAGTCATGTAATAAGATGAATAATGTACAGGGTTGATTGTTTCAAAATAAATGTACACTACCAGTCAGAAGTTATAAGTTTTAATGTTTTTTTTAAGTCTCTTCAGCTCACCAAGCCTGCATTTTCTTTGATTCAAAGTAAAGCAAAAACAGTAAAATTTTAAAATATTTTTACTATATAAAATAACTGTTTTCATTTCAACATATTTTAAAATGTAATTCATTCCTGTGATTTCAAAGCTGAATTTTTAACATCATTACACCAGTCGCATGATCCTTATTATGTTGAAATTATGTTGAAAACAGCTGAGTAGAATTTCTTCGGGTTTCTTTGATGAATATAAAGTATATAGAATATAAAGAATATAAAATGAATATAAACAATATTTATCTGAAATGGAAATCATTTGTATTATAAATGTCCTTATCATCAGTTTTGATCAATTTAAAGCATACTTGGTAAATTAAAATTTTAATTTCTATAATTAAAATAAATTTCAGATAAATGCTGATTTTTTGGATCTTTCTTTTCATCAAAAATCCTAAAAAATTACTCAACTGTTTTAAATATTGATGACAATAATAATAATAATAATAGTAAATGTTTCTTGAGCATTTTTCAAATCAGCATATTAGAATGATTTCTGAAGGATCATGTGACACTGAAGACTGGAGTAATGATGCTGAAAATTCAGCTTTGATCACAGGAATAAATTACATTTTAAAATGTATTCTAACAGAAAACAGTTATTTTAAATAGTAAAAATATTTCACAATTTTACAGTTTTTGCTGTACTTTGGATCAAATAAATGCAGGCTTGGTGAGCAGAAAAGACTTCATTAAACACATTAAAAATCTTACTGTTCAGAAACTTTTTACTAGTAGTGTATGATGCTGTATGTACATCATTGAAAATATTGCCTTTTGTGTTTCACAGAAACACACAAAAAAACATTCCTTATAGGAAAACTACTTTAGAACAATGATTCCAGCCAAGAAAAATGAGGGAAAAAAAGCACTGTGGGTGTTTTTATTAAAGACATAGTTCACCTGAAAATGAAAATTCTGTCATCTACTCAACCTCATTTAATTCCAAAACTGAATGATTTACTTTCTTCCTTGGAACATAAAGAAAAATATATATATAATACTATATTATAATAAGTATAAAATACTTGTTTAGCTTTAATACCGTGTAGTTTCATGTTAAATTAAGACATTTCCACAGCTGTACAAGGGCAAAAGTCTTCTTATCCTGTGTAACAGGTTGCTTATTTTGCTTTGATCGTCCATTAGGCGAATTGCTGTTGTGTCACAGTACAACTGAACAACATTTGGCTCTTGTAATGGGGATTCAGAGAGCAATATGAAAAGCCTCAGGCCTTCATGCACATGAAACAGAGCTTAGCAGAAGTGCGTCTTCATATCTGTTGTGCTTCATCAGCCACTAACAAGGACAGCAGTGGGATACAATACACGTCCTGAATATTAAATAGCTGGCTTTCAATTATCTTCCTATTTCAATTATAAAAACTCTAACCTCTCGTCTAGGAAAACGTGTCATGGTTGTTTGCTTCCATGTTCCTTTCATCAAAAACACAAAGGAGAGGAATTTGTTTCTACTCTCCATTACATAGCATATTACATCTATTATCTGGCTCTTTCTTTTAACTCGCAAGAATGGAATAATAATATGATTTAATTACAGCAGCAGTTTGTTTTCATTTGTTTCTCCAGTAATCCTGTGTTTTTGTCCTCGATTTGAATTAAACTTGAAAATGAAAGATCAAAATCTATTGTGTGAGTGAGAGAGACATCTAGTGGTCAAAGCGTATAATCACAGTTTTCACTTTGTGATAAACTGGACGTACTTTGTGCGTGTTTGTGTTTTAAAAGTCTGTGAGGTTGAATGTTAATATATCTTCGCCGTTTGCATTCATCCACAGCTTTATGACATGCAAAATGTATAGTTTGAAAGGAAAATGGTGTCCAGAAATGTTATTCTACATCGCTATACAGTGTTTATTATTGTATAAAGATTTAGGAATAAACACTCAAAAGGAAGAAAAATTGAAACAGTTTATTAACAGCTGTGGACTTAATTGGACTTCCCAGGTTAGTGTTTCCTTGTCTTATTGCACCATCTAGTGGTGTGCTCTGTTAAACTCGCTGCATCCGGTTAATATTTGCATACTGGCAAAGAAACATGATTTGAAACAATGTCTGGCTTTCTTTTTTTTCTTTTTTTTTTTCTTTTTTTTTGTTGTTGATTTAATACGTTTAAAATTATTTCCACAAGGTTTCGTTATTGTGTATATATCATTTAAATAAAAAAATTACTGAATCCTTATTCACTGCTCTGAAGTACAATACATGCTACCCTCACTATGCTGAATATCGGCAGCAGACTTATCTTTCAGCATATTTAATTTGTTCTGACATGCTTGACTACACAGTCTTTCAGCCTACCTTAGTCTGTTCTAATAGAATAGGTCATTACAATCAACACTAAACTTAACACGCCATTATATATATAGAGAGAGAGAGAGATTTTTTTCATTATCAATTTTATTGTTTAACAATATTGTTTAACTAGACTTACCACTAGGTGGATATTTCCACTGCACTTGGTTTAGGTTTTTTTATACATTAAATGTGCAAACATATCCAATATTATTGGTTTTTGACATATATTGTAAATCATTAATTTATTATTTTATTTTATGTTTTCTAAATCTCAGTTTCTGTAGGGTCTCAGGGATAATGGAGCATTATTTGATTAATAAATAAATAAATTAATTAATTAATTTATTTATTTATTTATTTATTTATTTATTTAATATTATATTTTCTCAGTCTCATGTATTAAAGGGTCTCAGGGGTAATGTAGTATTATTTTATTTTTTATTTAGTTTTATTTTACTTTATTTTACTTTAGATTTTCTAAATCTCATGTTCTGTAGGGTCTCAGGGGTAATGGAGCATTATTTGATTTATTTGATTTATTTGATTTATTTACTTATTTAATATTATATTTTCTAAATCTCATGTTCTATAGGGTCTCAGGGGTGCAGGAGCATTATTTTATTTATTTATTTTATATTATATTATATTTTCTAAATCTCATGTTCTATAGGGTGTCAGGGGTGATGGAGCTTGTTTTATTTCTTATTTTATTTTATTTTATTTTTTCTAAATCTCATGTTATATAGGGCCTTAGAGGTGATGGAGCATTATTTTTATTTTTATTTTATTTTATATTTTCTAAATCTCATGTTCTGTAGGGTCTCAGGGGTTATGGAGCATTATTTTATTTTATTTATTTATTTATTTATTTAATATTATATTTTCTAAATCTCATGTTCTATATGGTCTCAGGGGCGCAGGATCATTATTTTGTTTATTTTTTTTTTTTTTTTTAAATTTTACTTGATATTATATTATGTTTTCTAAATCTCATGTTCTATAGGGTCTCATGGGTGCTGGAGCATTATTTTATTTCATTTTATATTTTCTAAATCTCATGTTCTGTAGGGTCTCATGGGTGCTGGAGCATTATTTTATTATTTTATTTTATTTTATATTTTCTAAATCTCATGTTCTGTAGAGTCTCAGGTATTATGGACCATTATTTTATTTATTTATTTATTTATTTAATATTATATTTCCTAAATCCTATGTTCTATTGAGTCTCAGGGTTAATGGTGCATTATTTTATTTTTTATTTAGTTTTATTTTATTTTATATTTTCTAAATCTCATGTTCTATATGATCTCGGTGATGGAGTATCATTTTTTTTTTTTTTATTTTATATTTTCTAAGTCTCATGTTCTATAGGGTCTCAGGGGTGCAGAAGCATTATTTTATTATTTTATTTTATTTTATATTTTCTAAATCTCATGTTCTGTAGAGTCTCAGGGATTATGGACCATTATTTTATTTATTTATTTATCTCTCAGTCTCAGGGGTCATGGAGCATTATTTTGTTTTTTATTTAGTTTTATTTTATTTTATATTTTCTAAATTTTATTTAGTTTTATTTTTTTTTATATTTTCTAAATCTCATGTTCTATATGGTCTCGGTGATGGAGCATCATTTTATTTTTTTATATTATATTATATTTTCTAAACCTCATGTTCTATAGGGTATCAGGGGTGATGGATTATTATATTATACTATATTGTATTATATTATATTATATTATATTATATTAGATTAGATTAGATTATTAATAACAGTATTAATAATTAATAATAGTTCCTAAAATATGATTTTATACATCTGTCATTTTACTGATGTAGATGTAGTACTCTCTGAAGCAAAGCAGCAGCAGCAGTACCAACCATCACCATCCGCTACAATGGCGCTGCATCCCTGACTGGGGCTCCTGTGTTCTGGGTGGGGCTTTGCCAGTGGAGCATTTCCTCTAGTGTCGGGTTTCTACAGCGCACTGGCATTTAAATCTGCTGCAGTGGGAAGCCTTTGGACGCCTGTCATCGTGAGTGAATCTGCTCTACTGGAGGATTTGGCGCTCGTTTTCTTTTCTCTTTCATAATCGCAGTTGTGTCTCTTGCATTTGCAGAGTGATACATTGTAGCCTCTAGCGGCGCGCGCTTTTATTCCAACAAAGCCTGAATGAAAGGCAGCCCGTTTGGCCATGTTTTCGACCGTAACATATAAGCAGAATATTATGTAAGGCATCATATTTTGTAATTATGGTCTAGTCTTTTGTGCGTTTTGTGTCGTGAGTGGCCTAGAGACAAGGGAACAGTTTAAATGGACTCTTAAAATACATCGACGTCAGTACATATCCATTCATTTGTATACACTACAACGCGTTTGTGCATATTGCGAAATAATTATCCAAGAAAAATAGATTTATCGTCTAAGCTTGCCTATACTCAAGTTGCATCATGTTCAGCTGGTTGGGTACCGATGACAGAAGGAAGAAAGATCCAGAGGTCTTCCAGACTGTCAGTGAAGGACTCAAAAAGCTTTACAAAACCAAACTGCTTCCATTGGAGGAACACTACAAATTCCATGAGTTCCACTCACCCGCTTTGGAGGATGCAGACTTTGACAATAAGCCCATGGTTCTCCTGGTGGGACAGTATTCCACTGGCAAAACCAGCTTCATAAGGTAAGATGTAAGTTTTGGCTCCTGTGAAACAGTTACTGGTGTCCTGAGCCCTTTAAAGACACCAGTCAATTAAGCACTTTATAATATTTTTAGGAATAAGTCATACATGCACAAACATTACATCATAACATTTTGTGGATATACATGCTTATTATGTAATTTTTTTTGTCCTTTACGACTATTTTAATGTGCAATAAAGATGTTTTAAGTAGAGTTTAATGTGATGTTTGTTAATGTTATAAATTCATGATAATATAGAAATTAAGAAGAAAATTATAGATTAGAAGAATGAAAAGAAATTATAGAAATGAATACTTTTATTTAGAAAGAATGCTTTAAATTGATCAAAAGTGATGTTAAAGACATTTATAATGTTACAAAAGTTTTTTTATTTCAGATAAATGCTGTTCTTCTGAACTTTCTATTCATCAAAGAAACCTGAAAAAAATTCTACTCAGCTTTTTTCAACATAAATGATTTTTGAGCAGTAAATCAAAACATTTGAATATCTGAAGGATCATGTGTCTGCAGTAATGATGCTAAAAATTCAGCTTTGAAATCACAGAAATAAATAACATTTTAAAATATATTTAAATAGAAAACAGTTCTTTTGAACAGTTAAAATATTTCAAAATTGTACTGTTTTTGCTGTACTTTGGATTAAGTAAATTCAGGCTTGGTGAGAAGAAGAGACTTATTTAAAGAACATTAAAAATCTTACTGTTCAAAAACTTTGGACTGGTAATGTATGTAAACACATTTGTAACGCCCAAAACCAGCTTTGCAAGCTCCATGTGAGATTCCTCACAATCCTATAGGATTGTTAATGGCTCCTTGTCACTTCACCAGAAGGACTTACTTGTATTGAGAGAAAACGTGACTTTACAAAAGCTTTATCAATCCAAAATTGAGTCATCTGTTTGAGAAGCATGTAAATAGATTAAAAACTACATTGAAATTTAAAGTTCAAGCCAAAATATTCTTCTGTGAATACAGATTTATCATTATTCTGTATCTGTTTACACGAGAACCGCATTTCTGTGTTTATTAAAAACAGATCTTGGTGTTGTATGCTAAACAAAGTTCTTAACATAGTACTATAATTTTAGCTTAGACAGAGACGGTTACCTTATAAACAGACCAGGCCTGGCTCCAGCTCTAAGATGTATCTGTATGACACAATGTCGCTGCTGTGGTGTGATGGTTGTCTCCTGGGTGATTTAAGGCTTATGGGTCCAAGATGAAAGGCAACAAACTACTAAAGATCACCAGGCAACGAGAGACACTTTCAGTGACTCCAGCATTGCTATAGTAACTTGTCACTAATAGGTTCCAGAATGTAGAAAAGTTAAGACATAGAAATGTGGATGGAGACATACCAGAAATCTTTTTTTAAAAAGGACTCGTGTAGTCATTCAAATGTTTTTAAAAACCGGAAGATTATTCTGAATTCATTAGCAAGCTGTAGATATTTTTCCAATTAAATTTAGCAAGCATTTAATTTGAGTCAACTTTATTCTACCCAGAAATTGTGAAAAAGTGAGAGGTTTTTTTTTTTTTTTAAGGAATTTATACTTTTATTCATCAAGGGTGCATTTAATATATTAAAAGTGACAGAAATGATTTTAGCATTACAAAAATATATATCAAATAAATGCTGTTCTTTTGAACTTTCTATTAATCAGAAATCCTGGGGGGAAAAATTATAGTTTTCACACAAATATTAAGTTGCAAAACTGCTAATAATAATGATTATTTCTTGAGCATCTAATCAGCATATTAGAAAAATTTCTGAAAAGGATCATGTGACACTGAAGACTGCAGTAATAATGCTGAAAATTCAGCTTTGTCATCAAAGGAATAAATTACAATTTAAAATATTAAAATAGAAAACAATTATTTCAAATTCTAATAATCTTTAACAATATTAATGTTGTACTGTACTGTACACTAAAAAATGCTGTGTTTAAAAACAACCCAGCACTGGGTGAAATATGGACATATGTTTTGACCCAGCAGTTGGTGAAAATGTTTAACCCAGCCTTCTGGGTAGTTTTATTCAGCTCAGCTATTGCTCAAAAAATGACTATATTCTTGCCTAAAAAAAATCCAAAATAGGTTAGAATGAACATTTATTAATATGTTCAAAAAATGAACATTTATTAATGAGTTAAATATATATATATTATTCAATTATTACTTATTTTTTTAATTGCTTATTAATAAATTGCTGATGCCTCTTGCAAATATGTGTCTGATTTTTAATTTAGAACCTATTTTGGGTTCATTTTAAGCCAGCCATATAGTAATTTTTAAACAATAGTTGAATTAAATAAAACTACCCAGAAGGTTGGGTTAAACATTTGACCCAAACATTTGAGTGTATGAAATCGCACCATTCCCAAACTTCTAATCAGTAGTGTATGTCTTTTCTAACTTTTTCCAATCATTAAATATGTCATTTGGCTATAGTTAATCACATTATTTTGTATTTTTTGAGTAACTGAGCTGTGTTTTTTGCTCGAGGTGAGTGTTAAATGTGAGAGTGAGGTATTGTCCTGCTCTGGCAATAACAAATGCGCCTCCTCATTTTCGCTCTGGCTCTCTTTCCTCCTGTGCATTATTCATAAGGGTCGTGAGAGAGCCTCAGTGGACACAGCGGCTGTTCTGCTGACTGAACACATAACTATGAAAGTAAATAAGCTTCACTTTCTGTGTATGTTTCCTGAATGTGAGAAAGCGCATGAAACACCTCATTATAATGTCAGGGGAAATTTCATGCTTAACATTGAATCTTTTCAACATGGTCACGTAATACAAAAGCTCGGCTTATGGCCGTTTCCCACTTTGTTTTAAAAGTAGCTGAAGACACTCATGTCTAGTAATTTTGTTAGTGTGAAATGAATTGCAGTCATAACATAGATGAGATGTGGAAGCAATCATTCTAGCAGAACAATTTAAATGCTCAAATGAGCTTGTCACATATTATTTCATCCCTACATCCACCACTGTCGGTCCTGGGGTTGTGTAACAAAACAGGGTTTTGTAACTAATATGTTTTAAAATGAAATTGATTCCTGTGATGTCCAGTCTTCTGTCACATGATCCTTCAGAAATCATTCTAATATGCCGATTTGGTGCTTGGCGAAAACCAAGCGTGATACATTTGTGATACATTTATTTTGAGATTCTGTGGTGAATGGAAGGTTTAAAATAGAAGTATTATGTAACTTAATAAATGTGTTTATTGTCACTTTTGAACGCTGTTGCCCCCTTAAACGTTTGAATGGTATGATAACTTCCTCTGTATTGGATATATTGGCCATGGCAAGACATCCTGTCATAAATGACACCAGTGTCCTGTTTACCCTCTTGTGTTACTGGGATAAACCACAGCTAATAAGTTTTCAGTTGAAGCCAAGGGTCCTGTTGTTACTCAGAGTGTCATTTTGACCTGCACTGTATTCCAAACAGTCTCAGTGCCGTCACATGTCCACAGCAGGGTCTGTTTGAATGGAGAAGAATAAACATTATCTTTGCAAGCTCACATTCTCCATTAGAGTGTGATCTTAGCAGTGTACTTTTTAACAGCAGCGGAAATCATCTAAATCATCAGAACATAGTCTTACAAGCTGATTTTTTTTAGCAGCCATTACTCACATGGTTCTTTAGAAATCATTCTAATATGATTTGGTGCTCAAATGTATTATTAGCTCAAAAAAAATTTGTGGAAACTGTGATGCATTTTTTTTTTTTCAGGATTTTTTGACAAATAGAAATTTCAAAAGTTTTTTGTTGTTGTTGTTGCTTTATAAAAGTCTTTACTGTCACTTTTGATCATCTTAATGCATCCTTGCAGAATAAAAGTTTTCATTTCTTTCTTTCAAAGAAAAGAAAGAAAGCAAGAAAGAAAAAATACATGAGGCATCCATTACATGAACTGACACCAACGGGTGGCAATACATGTTCCAAAAATCTGAAAATGCATTAGAATTTTGGAATTTTTAAATTTTATTTCCCTGAAACTCAAACTTTTATCCCTCTTTAATTTAAATTTTTAAACACAGAAATAATTTTTAGAATTTTGACATATGTAAAAGTTATGATATAATGATTGACATATTTAAGATTGTGCCATCTTTAAGTATCTAATTAGCCTTTTTTAATTACTTCCAACAGTTATGTTGAAAATTAAAAAAAAAAAAAAAAAATTAAAATGGAGTAAGCATGGAACAGGAGCATTTTTACATATGTTCTTGGACACTATGCACTACCAGTCAAAAGTTTTTGAACAGTAAAATTTTTATTTGTTTTTTAAATAAGTCTCTTCTGCTCCCCAAGCCTGCATGTATTTGATCCAAAATACAGCAAAACCAGTAATATTGTGAAATATTTTTACTATTTAAAATAACTGTTTTCTATTTGAATATTTTTTAAAATATAATCTATTCCTGTGATCAAAGCTACATTTTCAGCATCATTACTCCAGTCTTCAGTGTCACATGATCCTTCAGAAATCATTCAAATATGCTGATTTGCTGTTCAAGAAACATTTTTCATTAGAAAGGATGGAAATAAATACTTTTATTTAGCAAGGATGCTTTAAATTGATCAAAAGTGATGATAAAGACATTTATTATGTTACAAAAGATTTCTATTTCAGATAAATGCTGTTCTTCTGAACTTTCTATTCATCAAAGAAACCTGAAAAAATTCTACTCAGTTGTTTTCAACATAATAATAATAAATAGAATATTAGAATGATTTCTGAAGGATCATGTGACTGGAGTAATGATGCTAAAAATTCAGCTTTGAAATCACAGAAATAAATTACATTTTAAAATATATTCAAATAGAACACAGTCATTTTAAATAGTAAAAATATTTCAGAATCTTATTGTTTTTGCTGTTTTGGATAAAATAAATGCAGGTTGGTTAGCAGAAGAAACTTCTTACTGTTCAAAAACTTTTGACTGGTAGTGAATGTAACATTTTTCCATGTGTATATTAAATACACAGTATATTAAAAAAAAAAATGATTGTCATATTTTATACATGATAATGTCGATCAGAAGTGTTTGCATGCATCTAAATGCATCTTTTTTTTTTTTTTTTTTTTTTTTCCATAGATATCTCCTGGAGCAAGACTTCCCTGGTATGCGGATTGGTCCAGAACCCACAACTGACTCCTTCATAGCAGTGATGCACGGCACCATGGAGGGACTAATTCCAGGAAACGCACTGGTTGTGGATCCCAAAAAACCCTTTCGGAAACTCAACGCCTTTGGCAATGCTTTCCTGAACAGGTGGGACTAAAACAACAATAAAACAGTGTGTTTTTAGTTCTCGTGTTTATTAAAATGGACATGATTTGAAATGAAGCATTTAGAGCTTTAGTTTGGACAGAGGCTTGCATATGTAACATGGTCTTCCCGACTCATGATGATGTCACAGAGGGGGACTGGTGCTAGCAAACATTCCTTGTCTTGATTGAGTTTCCTCATGCCGTCTGATCCACTGACCTCCCGTCACGTGATTTGGCAACAGACAGATAATAGAACATCATGTCATTGAGCTCACCAGCATATGTGAACCCTGGACCACAAAACCAGTCATATTGTTAAATTCATCACCTAAAAGCTGAATAAATAATTTATCCATTGATGTATGGTTTGTTAGGATAGGACAATATTTGGTCGAGATGCAACTATTTGAAAATCTGGAATCTGAGGATGCAAAAAAAACAAAATATTGAGAAATTGCCTATAAAGTGGTCCAAATGCAGTTCTTAGCAGTGCGTATGGCTAAGCAAAAATTAAGTTTTGATATATTTATGGTAGGAAATCTACAAAATATTTTCATGGAACATGATCTTTACTTAATATCCTAATGATTTTTGGCATAAATCAATCATTTTGATCCATACAGTGTATTTTTGGCTATTGCTACAAATATACCTGTGCTACTTAAGACTGGTTTTGCGGTCCAGGATCACATTATTAAGCAGGCATGGGAAATTATCCAACTATAAAAGTACACATGATAGAGTGACAGTCCTTTATAAAACTTCCAAGTGATGCAATCGCATGCATGTGATTATTTTTGCAGGTGGTCTTTGCTGTAGTCTGATGGTTTGGCAGGCTGCGCTGCTTGTTGTGCAAATCAGCAGAAACTCTTGAGAAAATTGTCTCTTCGTCTTTTGCAATCACAAAACCCTGCGTATTTTTGAATATTTCTCATGTATTTCTGTCAGAAGTGCAGCAACATGCACTTTAAAGGAAAAGTTCATCCAGAAATGTACTGTCATCATTTACTCACCCTCTCTTCAGAATATCTTTGTGTTTAATGTCCATACGGATGTAAATGGAGTGGCAGAATTTACATTTTTGGGTGAGCTATTCTTTTAACGTCTGAGTTATGCTGCACCACATTTTTTGGTACATTGAGATTGTAAACATGCTCATGAGACATTAGTTGCCACACACCCTGTTTGGCAGTCGGTTTATGTAATTTGAAATGCCTGAGACAACTGCCCTGGTTTTCAGATTTATTTTTAGAGATGTATATCATTTATGAATTCACAAATAGCAGCAGCTCGGTGCACATGGTGTAAACTAGCACGCTGAATTGCACATCAATTTATTTGACAATGGCTACAAATATGGTAATTTTGTAAGTAGATTAATGTTTGGTTTTGAGTAGTTTGCAATAGTCATTAAAACTCTTCTGCTTAACTTTTCTGCTTAACACATTGTACTAGCGTGTGGTCTGGTGCCAGATGTTCAGTATGCTAGAATGTGTTCTCCAGTGGTTTCGAGTTATTTGTGTTCAACATGTTGCAGTAGGGACTGTCAAAAGGACAAAAAATAATGTTCAGAAAATGTTAGGAAAATATTTCCCTAGCCTGAGGTCCTTCGCGATTCACTCCAAAACATGACACACTTTTTCTGGGCCTAGTTCACACACTAAGCCACAAAAGCCATGCATACTAGTTTTTGGCTTGGTATTAAAGCATCTCGGAGCAGACTTTTTCTCTATAAGCTATAAAAATGTGAAGTCTGTCTTGCTTTATGTTTTACTATGTCCAGCTTGGTCAAACTACTGCCGTGATGGTAACAAAATAATGAAAAGTTACTATGACTTAGCGGTTTTGGATATTAAGGACTTTTTAGCGGTGTGAAATCAGAGAGCTTGTTTTACTCAGTGAAAAATGTTTTCAGTTTAAAGAGAGAACAAAGACAAAAAGCTCAAATTAAGAATGAAGCGTGGAAACTGTGCCAGTCATGTGCTTGTTAGATTTCTGCAGTGTCCTTGAGTGTGACTCTGGTTTGTTTGGGTTGGCCCTCAGGTTTGTGTGTGCCCAGCTGCCCAACCCTGTTCTGGAGAGCATCAGTGTGATTGACACTCCAGGAATTCTGAGCGGAGAGAAACAGAGGATCAGCAGAGGTAACTGACTGCCAAAATGCATCAACATGCATGAATAATATCACCTGAATCAGAAGCTATTGAAATATGTAAATTACCCTTCAAAAATGTAGGGTGGTATTCTCGTCAAGACTGCTTTGGTCAAAAATACAGTAAAAACAGTAATATTGTGAGACGTAATTGCAATTTAAAATGACTAACTGTTATATTTTAATACATTTTAAAATGTAATGTATTTCTGTGATGGCAAAGCTAAATTTTCAACATCAATTACTTTATTCTTCAGTGTCACATGTTCCTTTAGAAATCATTCTAATATGCTGATTTGCTGCTGAATTAACATTTATTATTATTGTTGTTGTTATTAATTTTGAAAACAGTTGTTTATTATTTATGTGGAACCCATGATACATTTTTTAAAAAGATTCTTTGATAAATACACTACCAGTGTTTTGAACAGTAAGATTTTTAATGCTTTTGAAAGAAGTCTCCTCAGCTCACCAAGCCTGCATTTATTTGATTCAAAGTACAGCAAAAACAGTAACATTTTTAAATATTTTCACAGTTTAAAATAACTGTTTTCTATTTGAATATATTTTACAATGTAATTTATTCCTGTGATTTCAAAGCTTAATTTTTAGCATCTTTACTCCTGTCACATGATTCTTCAGAAATCATTCTAATATTCAGATTTTCTGCTCGAAACATGTATTTATTTATTTATATATTTATTATTATTATGTTGAAAACAGCTGAGTAGAATTTTTTTCAGGTTTCTTTGGTGAATAGAAAGTTCAGAAGAACCTCATCTTTTGTAACATTATAAATGTCTTTATCATTACTTTATATCAATTTAATGCTTTCTTGCTAAATGAAAGTATAAATTTCTCTAATTAAAAAAATATATACATTATACTGACTCAAAGCTTTTGAATGGTCTAGTGTATAATCGTACAAAAGCTTTTTATTTCAGATAAAAGCTGATCTTTGGATCTTTCTATTCATCAAAGAATCCTGAAAAAAATGTACTCGATTGTTTTAAATATTGATTTTTAAAAAATGATTTCTGAAGGATCATGTGACATGGAGTAATGATGCTGAAAATGTAGCTGTGACCACAGAATTAAATTACATTTTACAATGTATTCTAATAGAAAGCAGTTATTTTAAATAGTAAAATATTTCAGAATATTACTGCTTTTTCTGTATTTTGGATCAAATGCATGCGTGGAGAGCAGAAGAGACTTCTTTAAAAAAAAAAATTAAATCTTACTGTTCAAAAACTTTTGACTGGTAGTGAAGAACTTTAAAAAAAAAAAAAAGTTGATATTTGAGATTTTATTTTGAGACGATGTAAAAGCCTTTTGGTTAATTCAATGCGTCCATATTAAATAACAGTATTTAAAACAAAAAGTATGACCCCAAAACTTCTCCTTGGCTTTCCAAAAACATCTCAGATGTAATTAAGTGAGATTTTCCAAACATTTATTTTAATATACATTTTTTTCCCCCTGTTTTGGGTGTCCAAAAACATCTCAGATGTAATTAAGTGAGATTTGCCAAACCTTTAATTTTAATGTCTGATTTTCCTGTTTTGGTTTTACATTTAGTTTGTAATATTTAGCAAGGAGTGTTTGAATATTAAAGATTGGAGGTTTAAAATGGCTCCTTTTAGTATAACTAGGTTTAATGGTTTAGTATTACTGTGGTTGGTTATACGAGATATAGAATGTTTTCGAAGCACAAGAGCATAAGATCATGTGAACTCAAATTTCAAATTTGAATACTAGTTCTTGTTCTTCCCTGTGGCATCAACTGAAAAAGATTTTTCACTTGATCGGTATATTGAGAAAAAAAAGTGATGATAATTTTTTCATGATGTCTTCGTGATTTCCTCATGAAAAGCAACACTGTGTGTTGGTGTATTGTGTAACTGAAGTTTCAATCTGTTTTTAATTGTGATGTGTTGAAAGTCTGTGTCGATATGATGAGAGACAGGGCTTTATCAAGATGAAGGATTTTGTTTTGGCTCATAAAAAAACTGTAAGGGCAGATACAAGGTCTCATGCAGGCCTTATAATGTGAAACTGGTACATAAAACAGTTTGAGTTTGCTCTAAATGGTATTTATAGTTTTACATTTTGCCACAACTGTATTTGTACCAATGAATGGTGGATGTGTGCTCCATTTTGTTCTCTGGTTTGCAACTTATAGTAACGTATATCAAGTTTGGCAGATATTATTTGATTCAAGTAGATTTTTTTTTTTAACAAGCTTTGACTCTAATGCCTAGCGTATGCATAATTTTTCCACCAGCCATTACATTTAATGCATGACTGAGAATTCTAGACTTTCTTACAGCATATAAATGTTGTGACAATTTCAGTTTCTATACAAAGAATTACTGTACTGATGCCCTCGTAACTGTAAGCTTGTTTATCACATGGTTACTTCATCACTCATTCAGAAAAGCCCATTGCAGCTGAGTGACCCATAGTATTACCACTAGGCTTCCTGGCGTCAGCACTTTCCATTTTACCCGGTCACTCTCTTCCCACTGCACACAGACTCACAGACTGAACTGATACGGCCTGAGGATTATAGACACTCATGTTTCTGAGGCCAGAGCCAAAAGCCAGGCTCTCCAAGGTCATTTCAGATGTGATTTCAGAGGCAAATATTTATTAGCTCTCTTTTGCGCTTAAAGCAGTAAACGTAGGTTTAAAGGTAAGTGCTTTAATTTGGCAGTGAAATTAGTTGCCAGCTGATACTGGAGCTTCTGTAGAAAACAAACAAGTAGAAGTGTGTCTATCAAATAGATGCACACTGGAATACTAGGACACAGTTGAGGTCAAAAGTTTACATACATCTTGCAGAATCTGCAAAATGTTTATTATTTTACCAAAATAAGAGGAATCATACAAAATGCATGTTATGTTTTTAATACTGACCTGAATAAGGTATTTCACATAAAATGTTTAAAAATAGTCCACAAGAAAAGTTGAATTAATAAAAATGACCCTGTTCAAAAGGTTACATAGACTTGATTCTTAATACTGTGTTGACACCTGAGTGATCCACAGCTGATTTTTGTTTAGTGATAGTTGTTCATGAGTCCTTTGTTTGTCCTGAACAGTCAAACTGCTAGCTGTTCTTCAAAAAAAAATCCTTCAGGTCCCACAAATTCTTTTTTCTTTTATTCTTTTGAATTTGAAGATCAGAGTAAACTGAACTTATTTTGTCTTCTGGGAAACATATAAGTATCTTCTGTAGCTTCTGAAGGGCAGTACTAACTGAAAAAATATGATATTTAGGTAGAATAAAAAAAAAAAAGTAACAAACCTTCATTCAGTTCAAAAGGTTTCACCCCCCCTTCATCTTTTCACACTGAGGACAACTGAGATACTCATATGCAACTAGTACTTTTGAACTGAATGAAGGTTTGTTACTTTTTTTTTTTATTCTACCTAAATATCATATTTTTTCAGTTAGTACTGCCCTTCAGAAGCTACAGAAGATACTTATATGTTTCCCAGAAGACAAAATAAGTTCAGTTTACCCTGATCTTCAAATTCAAAAAGCTTTCCCCCCCAGCATCATCAATGGTTTTTCCTTCTGGAGCATCAGTGAGCATTTGAACCTTCTGTAATAGTTGCATATGAGTCCCTCAGTTGTCCTCAGTGTGAAAAAAAATGGATCTTAAAATCACACAGTCATTTTTGGAAAAGGTTCAAATACACGAAAATGCTGAAAAACCAAATAATTTTTGAGACTTGAAGGAACAGCAGGCAGTTTAACTGCTCAGGACAAACAAAGGACTCATGAACAACTATCACTATACAAAAAAACAAAAACAAAAAACAGCTGTGAATCATTCGGGTAACAGCACAGTAAGTATCAAGTGTATGTAAACTTTTGAATGGGGTCATTCTCATAAATTCAGCTATTAGTTTCTCTTGTGGACTATTTGTAAACTTATGTGAAATATCTTATTCAGGTCAGTACTAAATAAAAAGCATTTTGTATGATTCCTCTTATTTTGGTAAAATTAACATTTTGCAGATTCTGCAAGGTGTATGTAAACTTCTGACCTCAGCTGTATATACATTCAATACTGCCTAAAATCATATTGCATTGGTAATCATTGGTGTGTGTGCTAGTCTACGGCTGCTTAGCTTCAGCTTTAAAGAGCCATTGATCGCAGTGAACGTGTTGTTTTGTGAGCTTTTAAAGTTGCCATTGAATTGTGGATTAAATCATTTGGAGTGTTCTCACACATGAGTGCATGTAAGAAGAGCAAGCAGTTTCGTGACAACTATTGTGCTTTCACACCAAACTGCGTTTGGCTACTCTCATAGCATTAATCTTGTAGCGTTTAGCAGTCTTTCTTGTTTAGACACCGTATCTAAGCATGTGCTGCTACAACGGTTGTCTTTTTAACTTTCTCTCACCGTCTGTCTCTCTTTTAGGGTTGGGAATCGAGAACTGGTTCATTTTGTTTTAAAAATACAGCAACGGAGTGATTTTCATAAGATTTGGTTCTGTAGCAGCTGACAAGAGTTGCCAGATTTACAAAAGAAATCTCTTTCCAGTTTTCATTTGCAAATGATTGACTGATTTAAAAAAAAAAATAAAATAAAAAAAAAACATTGGTCCCAAAAAGTTACGCAAGCTTAATTAATGTGAACAAAAAGATCTATAATGTGCGTTTACAAAATAGATAGGGTGAGTTTTTGTTTCATGCTGATTTTAAAAGAACCGGATTGGTTTAATTCCCATCCCTGCTGTCTTTTTTGTTTCTCCTCCATTTTTCCACTCTAGAAGTCTCATTTACACATCGGTGTGATGGTTGTATTTAGCAGAACGTAAAGAGAAAATGCCTGTCATGTGTCCTCTCTTCTTTGACTGTCAAGCAGGTCTGTGGAATTTCTCCAGCAGTCACATGAGCTTATAGGGAGGAACTTTCTCCTCATATTCATGGCTACTTGGTAGTTCATCTTGTTTTGTTTGTTTTCCTGTGTAGACTGGTTCATATGCACTGAATCAAATCAGTAAGATAAGATTTCTTTTGTTTCTGCTTTGCTCCGTGAATTCCGTTTCTAAGGAGCATTTGGCCGGGTATATTCAGCCAGGTGTATGTTTATGTTTATACCCACTGTGCGTGTCTGTAATTAAAAGCTCTTGTTGTCTTTCTACTCAGCCTTCGTCCCAGACGGCACACCCACAGATCATTCATGTATTGCATGCACAAACACCAAGAACTGGCTGAAACTGTCCAGTCTGATTGGCTTGCTTGTACACAATTCTGTAGTTGGTCAATTTATTCTTATCTCCATTTATAAAGTGCTTTACGGAAGACATAGAAGAGTCTGAGACCAGAATTAAATTCTGGGATTTAAAATCAAATTTAAAACGTGGCAATAATGCTTCAGATATCCACCGTTTTTTAATGTGGAAGTAAGTCTATGGGTGAGACTTCCCATTCATTATTCGCTACAGGAAAATAACGAGAAGAAAAACATGTAGTAACAGTAAAACTCTTTGCACTACAAACCAGTGTGCTCATAATTAAGATAATGTATTAAAATAATATGGTGAGACACACCAATTTGCAATATCAAGCAGCAAAATGAGCTGTTTTGTACAGCTAAAAAAAGCTGGATGTGGATAAGACCGGAAGCCAGACCCATAAAATTTACAACTGGCCGCACACTCTTACAAGAAGAAAAAAGGTGGATATATATATTTTTTTTCTAAAATATTGAAAATACAATGGAAAAAAAATAGGGATTGTAATTCTGAACTTTTTCAGTTTTGCCTACAAAATATTATTAGGCTAGTAACAATTTGTAATGGGATAATGTATTAACACAGCATGTTCACTTCTTCTAGACTTTTGGACCCCATTGTACATGTACCGAAACATTGATGTATGTTTCTACTACACTGGCGTTCAGTGTTTTTAGTCTCTAATACTAAGACTGCATTTGTTTGATCAAAAATACAGTAATATTGTGAAATATTATGAATTAAAATTTATTTTATTTTTTCTATTTATTTTATTATATTTTAAAATAAAATTTATTCCCGTGATGGCAAAGCTGAATTTTCAGCATCATTACTCCAGTTTTCAGTGTCACATGATCTTCAGAAAACATTCTAATATACTAATTTGGAGATTTAGAAACATTTCTTATTGTTATTGATTTTTGAAAATGTTTTTGTAACATTATAAATGTCTTTACTGTCACTATTGAGCACTTTATTGCATCCTTGCTGAATAAAAATATAAATATGTGAACTATTATGAATTAAGATAACTCTTTTCTATGTTAATTTATTATATTTAAAAATATATATTTTCCTCTTATGGCTAAGCTGAATTTTCAGCATCATTACTCCAGTTTTCGGTGTCACATGATCTTCGGAAATCAATCTAATATACTAATTTGGAGATTAAGAAACATTTCTTATTGTTATTGATTTTGAAAACATTTTTGTAACATTAAAAGTGTCTTTACTGTCACTATTGAGCGCTTTATTGCATCCTTGCTGAATATAAATATCAATTTCTTTAAAAAAAAAAAAAAAAAAAAAAAAAAAAAAGAAAAGATCTTCCTGAACCCAGTTTTTTTTAAACAGTAGTGTCAGATAGATTCCTTCTGTCAGATGGAGAGAGTTGATGGATCTTGACTAAAATAAGATGCAGTATCTATCAGACCGAATACTTAATTTTATATATAATCATAATTTGGCTGTGAGATTAATTGCAATGCCTACAGTATCACTGCATAATCTGATCGATCTAAAGCTGTGGTGTATTGATCATCACCAACATCGAGAGACAGTTCCCTACCCAGACCACTCCATTAATAACATCTATATAGTTCTGACACCCATCAGCACTTTTTTATGCATCCATTACAAGAGCAGCATCTCACAGAAAGCATTAGCTTAAAAACTGCTTCAACACATCAACACAGCATCTCTCTCTCTAATAATATGGACCTATATGATCCTAGTTACACCTATGCATCGAGAATCATTAGTAGAGAATAGCTTTTAGCTTCATCATTCAACCTTTCATCACTATAATACTGCAGGACCCATTATCCGTTTCTCTCTCTCTTCTACTCCGTTATGAAGTGTTTGGCAGTGCAGCGTGTTTCTGAGCGTGCAGCTGTAAGGCTCCATTGAGTGCTTGCCAGCGCTGCTCCCATGAGCGGCTTTATCAATCCCAGCTCTCCTCTACCTCCACCACAGGCAGGTGCTGTGAAATAGACCTTATTTCCTCCAGGAAATGCTGTCTGCCAAATCCAATCACTGGAGTGGTTCTGTTGTATTATATGTGCAGCTGACTGTGTAACAGATGATCGTGGCTCCGGTGTAGGTTTGTAGATAAGCAGTGGTCACTTAAATCACTCGGTTTGTGGTTAAGGTTCATTTAATGGCATTACTGTTTTGTTGTAGTAGCATGCTGTGGTAAATAATGCCTCGGCTCTGAACCACAGGGCTCAAAACCACACACCTGCTGCTGTGTGTGTTTAATTGTGAAAAGGTTCGGTTTGGATTGCAACAATATGTTGAAAAACCTTGTAGTTAAATTACACTGAAATTGATACATCTTAACTGATGGTATATTTTATTTAAATTGATTTCCGCATTATTCTGCAATAAATTTGGTGTGAATATATATATATATATATATATATATATATATATATATATATATATATATATATATATATATATATATATATATATATATATATATATATATATATATATATACTTTTTTTTTTTTTTTTTTTTTTTTTTTTTTTTTTTTGTCATTTAGTCATATAACAGTTGGTGTAAACAGACATTAAGATCTGAAACACTGTATTAATTTACATTGTGCAAAACAAAACATACCAGGTGATCAGTGTAGTCTGATTCACAAATAAATGACTCTTATCAGCTGGTTCTTTTCAGTGAATCGTTAACATTTAACACAACCAGTGTAGTATGATTCATAAACAAATGACTCTCATGAACTGGTTCTTCTCAGTGAATCAGTAACATTTAACACAACCAGTGTAATACAATTCATAAACAAATGATTCTCATGAGCTGGTTCTTCTCAGTGAATCAGTAACATCTAACACCACCGGTGTAGTATGATTCATAAACAAATGATTCTCATGAACTGGTTCTTTTCAGTGAATCAGTAACATTTAACACAACCAGTGTAGTATGATTCATAAACAAATGACTCTCATGAACTGGTTCTTTTCAGCAGATCAGTAACATCTAAGACAACCGGTGTAGTGCGATTCATAAACACATGATTCTCACAAGCTTTTTTTTTTCTTTTTTTTTTTTTTTTTTTTTTTTTTTTCCCTCCATCAGCGAATCGGTAACATCTGACACAACCAGTGTAATACAATTCATAAGCAAATTAATCTCATGAACTGGTTCTTTTCAGTAAATCAGTAACATTAAACACAACCAGTGCAGTATGATTCATAAACGAATTACTCTCATGAACTGGTTCTTTTCAGCAAATCAGTAACATTTAACACAACCAGTGTAGTATGATTCATAAACAAATGATTCTCACAAGCTGCTTTTTTTTTTTTTTTTTTTTTCTCTCCAGCTAATCAGTAACATCTGACACAACCAGTGTAGTGTGATTCATAAAGAAATGATTCTCACAAGCTGCTTATTTATTTATTTTTTTTTTTTTCAGCGAATCAGTAACATCTGACACAACCAGTGTAGTATGATTCATGAACAAATGATTCTCACAAGCTGGTTCTTTTCAGTAAATGAATAGCATCTAACACAACCACTCTAGTACATTTATAAACAAGTGATTCTCATGAGCTGGTTCGTTAATTGTTAATTGGTTAGTGAATTGATAACATCCACCACAACCAGTGTAGCCTGATTCACAAACAAGTGATAGCTAGTAGTCTAATATTTATGTCACTTTTTGTGAAGCACAACCAGTGTAGTCTGATCCCCAGGCAAATTAATTGTATCTTTAATGAAAAATTCAAAACGTGGAGTTACAAGTTTGAATCTTGTACTAAACTGAATCCATTAGAGTGGTTACTGAATCAACATCTTAACTGAATAGCAAGAAATCATTAGTTTTAGTCCATCAGAATGATGCATTGTATGACTGTGGTTTTGATTGTGCATGTTCTTTTAATAACATCCTTTTTTAGCATCTTCATCAGTTCAGGATGTTGCAGAGTATAAACGCAGTACAGCATCAACCAAAACCATTTCCTTTTATTTTTCCCTATGTTCTTTTTAGTTCATTCCGGACTGTTTCTCTTTCTAGTGCCATGAACTACCTAAACTTTCATTTCTGTCCTTCAAGGAGGATTCTGAGACATTTCTAATTAAAAGTCTATCCTTTTTCCCTGTGTTACTGTAATTTGACATCTTTGTATCTTTCTCTCCCCATGAACAGTTGCTACAGAAGATGGCTTTGGTTATAGCTGCCTGCGTAAATGTCCGTACGGAGGTATTGTAGATACTGCCAAACTACCGTTAACACCTGCAGCTTATTACGCCAATGAAGTTCCAGCACTGCTCGACTCCAGGCGTGCTGTGAAATCTCAGGGCCTCCTGATATTAACCCTCAGATCTGTCCTTCTTCAACAACATAATCACAGCTGTAATACAAAGCCCAGTTTCACTGCTGTTATTGTCCTGCTCTCAATGACACTGTCTCATGTGTCTGTTATAGTAGATGTTTTTCTTCATTGAATAAGCTAGTCCCAGTCTGAAGTTACAACAATTCAGATCTATAAGTTGTTGAAAAGACAAAACATATTATCGCAGGTGACAATAAAGCCTCCCCATGTGAAACTGCCAAATCGGAAGGGATGGTCCACCCCATTCCTGTAGGCATGGGATCTTCCTGTGGAAGAAATGGCTATATCTGCCATATTCCATGTCACTGATTTAAAATATTAACACACTAATTCCTCCCAGCAGAACTGCCAGTTTTGGAAATGTACTCCTTTTTAATCAAGGTCATGCCAAAAAATGCTTAGGTATGAAGGTAGCGCACTGATGGTGTAACTGATGATAAGCTGGACGTTGTTACAGAAGATAAACATCAGAACAACAGCAGAGCCTGGTCAGAATCATCATTTCCACTTTTCCTCCTTTCAGATATCTTTCAACTTAATGTTCCAGGGTGTAAAATTACTATATATTACAAATATTAAGTTTGTTCATAAACCATTTTTTCCAACAGGTGTGTCCAAACTTGCTGAAAAAGTAGAGCCAAAAACTTAAAATGTACCCAAAAAAAAAAAATCTAATAAAAAATATAAATGAATGCCATAATAGAATAATAATACTATTATTGTATTTATCAATATTTTTAATTCTTTTATTTTAACATTTTAGGTTTTCATTTTAATTGTAGTTTAAGCGTCAGTGTTTTGTCAAATTTTGTGTTTTCCTTTTTTCATTATTTCTATGTAGCTGTAATTTTTTTTTTTTTTTTTTAAGTGTTAGTTACATTAGTACTTTTACATTTTAGGTTTTCGTTTTAATTTTAGTTTATGTTGTCAGTGTTTTGTCAAATTTTATTTATTTATTTATTTTGTTATTTCTATGTAGCTTTAATTTATTTTATTTTATTTTATTTTAGTTGTAGTGTTAGTAACTAGTACTTATTTTTACATTTTAGGTTTTCGTTTTCATTTTAGTTTATGTTGTCAGTGTTTTGTCAACTTTTTGTAAAAAAATGTTTTTGCCCTTTTTTTCCCGTTATTTTAATGTAGCTTTAATTTATTTTATAGTGTCAGTGTTTTGTCAGTTATTTTTATTTATTTATTTTATTATTATTATTTTAATTTATTTATTTATTTTTTTGCTTTTTTCGTTATTTCTATGTAGCTTTAATATTTTTTATTTCAGTTTTAGTGTTAGTAACTTTAGTACTTATTTTAACATTTTAGGTTTTCATTTTAATTTTAGTTTAAGCATCAGTATTTTGTCAAATATAATTTTGATTTATTTAATTTTTTTTTTGTTTTTGTTTGTTTGGGTTTTTTTTGCTTTTTTTCGTAATTTCTGTGTAGCTTTAATTTATTTTTATTTCAGTTTTAGTGTTAGTAACTTTAGAACTTTTCATTTAGTTGACTACATTTCTAAGTTTTTCCATGTAATGTTTCTGTTTTATTTTTATTTAAGCCTAGAGGCAGACCGAGGAGACGAAAAATATATATTTTTTTTGCGGTTTATAAGTTCTGATAGTTTATCATTTCAAGGTTTTCATCTGTCAGTGTGAGCTTTGTTTTCTCTAGCGAGGTTATGATTTTCTTGTTACAAGCACACAGTGTCCTAACTGGTTGAGATGGGATAGTAATTTGTCTGTCCCCACTAAAAGCAAAAATTCTACACAATAACAATCTCCTTTTAAGTGTGGTTCAGACACTAGCGTGGCTTTTGATTCGTATTATCAGTATTGCATTGTCATAACCTTTTTCTGTCTTCGGTTGCATAGCAGCAGCGCAGATGGATTTGGAGATATCAAATCATGCATTACAAAACTAATTAGCCCACAGCATTAGGTTTCATTTGGAGGATTCTGGCTTTCTTGGCTGAGTTAGCAATCTACCTCTTTCCAAATCTCAGCAGCTAGGAAGTTGAACGTGCAGTCACCCAGATAATGGTAAAGGTAGTTTTACACTCCTTCACAAATGTCTGCGGCTCCTTAAAATGAGAGCCAGACTTGGAAACAGCTATTCTGAATCATACAGACAGTTCATGCATATATCATACGTTAAAAAAAGAAAAAAAGTCAAAACCAAAATTCACCTTAGGCATGTTCATGCATATGGTAAAAGACGTTTGCTAATATTGGTTAATGCATCTAAATGCATCAGTTAAAAAATTTCCACAACATTCTATGTAATGCAGCTTTATATTAAAATGATTCATCGTCTTGCTGTCCTCTTGAATGGTGGACTTGCTCTCTGATTCTATGCATCCTTGGAGAGGGAGTGAAGTTGAGCTGCAGAAACCATTAACTGGCAGACATTAGATCATAAAAACCGCAACAGGCCTTAGCATTTTAACGATATTTGGAAGCGACTCAGCAGCTTCAGTACTGTTGAGCGTCAGGTCTAACAAGGTCATTTTGCCCATTCCGTTTGGCCAAGTGCCTCTTCGCTCTCGTGCGAGCATCCATCCGGCGCGAAAGCTTTGTGAACCGTAAATACTGGACAGGATATCAATCTCTTTTCCGATCTCTCCTTCAGGCTATGACTTTGCTGCAGTGTTGGAGTGGTTCGCCGAACGCGTGGACCGCATCATTCTGCTGTTCGACGCCCATAAGTTGGACATCTCCGATGAGTTCTCAGAGGTCATCAAGGCCCTCAAAAACCACGAGGACAAGATCCGCGTGGTGCTCAACAAGGCCGACCAGATCGAGACGCAGCAGCTGATGCGCGTCTACGGCGCCCTTATGTGGTCACTTGGGAAGATCGTCAACACACCTGAGGTGATTCGTGTCTACATCGGCTCTTTTTGGTCGCATCCGTTGCTGATTCCAGACAATCGCAAACTGTTTGAAGCGGAAGAGCAAGACCTTTTCAAGGATATCCAGTCGCTGCCCCGTAATGCTGCCCTTCGCAAGCTTAACGATCTGATCAAGAGAGCTCGTCTTGCTAAGGTAAGCTTCCATTACAGTAGTCTTTGAGATTTGACGTGTAGCCTAGCAAAATCAGTCTTAAGTAGCGCAGGTATGTTTGTAGCAGTAGCCAAAAATACATTGTATGGGTCAAAACTATCGTTGTTTTTTTTTTTTGTTTTTTTTTTATGCCAAAAATCATTAGGATATTAAGTAAAGATCATGTTCTATGAAGATATTTTGTTAATTTCCTACCATTAATGTATCAAAACTTCATTTTTGATTAGTGATATGCATTGCTAAGAACTTCATTTAGACAACTTTAATGGTGATTTTTTCAGTATTTTGATTTTTTTTTTTTTTTTTTTTGGCACCCTTAAATTTTGGATTTTCAAGTAGTTGTATCTCACCCAAATATTGTCCTAAAGTGAAGAAGACCACTTCCAGAACAACAATTTACAGATAATGTACTCACCCCCTCATCATCCAAGATGTTCATATCCTTCTTTCTTCAGTCATAAAGAATTTTTTTTTTTTTTTTTTTCTTTTGAGGAAAACATTTCAGGATTTTTCTCCATATAATGGACTGCTATGGTGCCCCAAGTTTGAACTTCCAAAATGCAGTTTAAATGTGGCATCAAACGATCCCAAATGTGGTTATAAACGATCCCAGCTGAGGAAGGGTCTTATCTAGCAAAACGATCAGTTATTTTCATTAAAAATTTACAATTTAAATACTTTTTAATCTCAAACGCTCGTCTTGTCTTGCCCTTCCTGAACTCTGTGTATTCTGGCTCAAGACAGTTAGGGTATGTCGAAAAACTCAGACCGTATTTTCTCCCGTATATGGAGAAAAATCCTGAAATGTTTTCCTCAAAAAACATAATTTCTTTACGACTGAAGAAAGAAAGATATGAACATCTTGGATGACAAGGGGGTGAGTACATTATCTGTAAATTTTGTTCTGGAAGTGGACTTTTCCTTTAACAAACCATACATCAATTGAAAGCTTATTTATCTCAAAAAATTGACCCTTTTGACTGTTTTTGTGGTCCAGGGTCACAGACAGTGTTGGGCATGTTACTTTAAAAAAGTAATTAGTTATAGTTACTAGTTACTTCTCACAAATAGTAACTGAGTTACATCATTATAGAAGTAACTAATTACCAGGCAAAGTAACTGTTGTTACCTTTTAAAAAATGTTCAAATATGTCAGATAGCTATGTTAAATGAATGAAATTTAAATGAAATGAATTAATTTTTAATTTACTTACCAGACTAATATAAAATATCTGATGTGGTGCTTATAATATTGTGTGTAATTTAGGGTTTCTATAAAAAAAGGGGAAAAAAAACTAAAAAATAATTCTGATAAGATAACAAAACCACTACGAATTCCACTGAAAAAACAATATGAAATGCACTAAAAATTAATGAGTTTCTGGGTTCATGAATGTTAATCACGTTCTCTGCGTTTGCTCTAAATGGTTTGCTGAAATAAAAACAGGGACGATAAAAGGTGAGCGCCAGCCAATGAGATCGCCGTTTGCATATTAGTTCCGCCTACTGCCGGAGAAAACCGGAGAAAAGCTTAAGAATTCCAAAGGAACTCTATTTTGACAGGAAAATACAACAAAGAACATTGTTTTCATGTAGCACGTCAATTCTGCATGGTATATAAGACTCTCTCGCTTTGTATTTTTCTTTGCGTGTGTGTGAGACAAAGCGACGGCTGGTTGTGTGCCCTCACACTAGAGTTTACGGTTCGTCAAATACAGGTACGCTGCGCATCCATTCAGATGAACTGAAAAATAAAATTATAATAATATTATAATAAATTATAGTTATGCTGCATTTTATTGTCAGTAATGGAGGGAAACACTAATTCGTTTGATTACTCATTACTTATTAAAAAAAATAACGCTGTTAGTAACGCCGTTTATTTATAACGCCATTATTCCCATCACTGGTCACAAATGACCCATCTAGACTGTTACTAAGGTTTAAGGATTCTGGAATTAGCATATAAATAAAGGAAGTCTTCTGGAAGTTTTGTATTCAAAAATAATTTGTCTATTATGTCACTCCAAACCCATTAACTGTTACTCTTTCCTTTAGAACATGAAATAATAAATTTGAAGAATCTCTTTATGCTGCTCTTTTTCAAACAATAGTTCATAGTTACCATGGCTATGAAAATAAAAACAGCAGTCAGCACTACGAACTCCTCTTGTATATGGAAAAGAATGTGTTCCACAGAAAAAATAACAGCTTTTGGAATGTCGGACAATAATGACAGAACGTTCATTTTTGGGTGAGCTAATCCTTTAAGTTCTAAAGTCTTGGAAAGTTCTGAACCAAACCACTTTTGAAACAAAAAACAGGAAACGGCTAACAAACTGCTCGAAGTTTGACTAGCAAATTTTGTTCAAAGCAAAACAAGCACATAAGGGTTTACGTGTTGATGTTCAAAGGACATTATTTAGTATGTGTGATTCAGAATAAAATGTCTGTTTCTATATTTATTGAGTTGACATGCTGTGAATGCTGTTGTCGTTCCAACATGTTTTGATGTGGTTCAGCATATAGCTCTAGTGTAAAAGTAATAGCAGTTGTCTGTCTGATCTTGCAGACTTTGTAATGTAACCAAGTAATGAGGCCTTTTTCCAAACTGTATAATCTGCTGACGAGGCTCTGTGGATGAGCCTGATATTTTTTTCTCTCCACATTAAGCACATAATGTTTGCTTCTACAGTAATTTTAAATCTAAATTAAGTTTGAATCAGCTATATTTAATGAGATAGTTCACCCAAAAATGAAAATTTTCCCATGAATCATACACCCTCAATCCATCCTTGGTGTATATGACTTTCTTCTTTCAGGCGAATACAGTCTGAGTTAAATTAAAAAAAATATCCTGCCTCTTCCAAGCTTTATAATGGCAGCGAATGTGTGTTAATCAGTGGCGTTCTGTCCATATAAGCTGCGAATGCTTCGCATACCCAGGCTGTCTGAAAGAATGAGCTAACGGGTTAATTAATATAAACATGATTATAAGTTGATTTGAGATAACTGTAACTGAAAGCTTAACAAAGTGTTGGGAATAAGTACGTAAAATTATTTATTTGACAAACAACAGTAATTTTCTGTAAATCTACGTCAGTTACGGAAACTTCTAGGTAAGCGGATTCTCCGCAGCTTTGGCGCCTTGATTCTATTGCTGTGACTCGTCACCCCCTTGTCATCCAAGATGTTCATGTCTTTCTTTCTTCAGTTGTAAAGAAATTATGTTTTTTGAGGAAAATTTTCTCCATATAATGGACTACTATGGTGCCCGGAGTTTGAACTTCCAAAATGCAGTTTAAATGCGGCTTCAAATGATCCCAAATGCAGTTGTAAACGATCCCAGGAGGAAGAAGGGTCTTATCTAGTGAAACGATTGTTATTTTCCTAAAAAAAATAAAAAATAAAAAACAATTTGTATACTTCAGTTGCAGCTTTAACACGCTGCATTCACACTAATGCACAGATCTATTTTGACATATCAGATGTTTTGTCCTGCTCTGAAAACATAACTGTTACAACAGTTTCGTATAAAAGTATTCAGAAATGCAAGTGCATTTAACCACAGACGCAAACTTTAGGACAACAAACACAAAGTGTCAATATGTGAGTTTCGTGAATCTAATACATATTGCATCCCAAACGGCCTAAATAAAAGCATATCTAAAGTAAAACACTGAAATAGCCGTGAGTGGAAACACACATTGTCCAGCAATACTTGCGTGTCTCACAGCGCATATCCTGTGCAATGAAGCCGCCACAATTGTCTCTAGCGCACACGTGCCGTATGCGGGAAAACCAAGCTTCGAATCAATTCTGAAATGTTCAGAATCGATTCAGAATTGTTGAAGAGAGAATAGCAATGCATCAGAGAATAGATTTTTTTTTTTTCTCCCACCCCTAGAGATTACAGTTTAAAAAGTTTTAAATATGGATATTTTTCTTACAAAAATGCATTGATTCATTCAGGAGGTCTTTATTGAACTTCTGTTGGACTATTGAATATGAACACCCATTTACTGTCATTAAAGAGCTTGGAAGAGCCATTTATTTAATGTAACTCATTGTATTCGTCTGAAAGTCACTGGTATGGCTTGAGGGTGAGAAAACCGTGGGGTAATTTTCATTTTTGGGTGATCTGTCCCTTTACGGGCTGTTTTTGTAACTGTGTAAAAGATCATAAGAACATGAAGTAGTCATATCTCTGTCTTTCTTTTTATATATAAGTGAACATATGTGAATACATATATTGAACATGCAAGTCTTAGATGATACTGGTTGTGCAGTTAATCAGCTACATCTGAAAAACTAGACCCAAAACTGCAAAGAACGTCCTTGACTTTGACTCAGGGGTCAGATGATTAGTGGGCATTGTTAAATGTGTTGAAAGATACTCAGAGACCATGAGTCATAATGTCATTCTCTATAAAGACATGGTTATAAATAACCTTGAGTGATCTTACAGCCTTCCTGGCTTTAATTACTTATTATAACATATCATGTCTAAAGGAAGTTCACTCAAAAATGTTGTCGTGTTCTAAACCTGTGACTTTTTCTCTTCAAAGCAAAACAAGAGAATAATTTAAGGCCTTTATCTGCAAAACACATTCTTGTCTTTGGATATTATTAAATTCCATAATTCTTTAGTACATTATATTTGGAAATATTAAAGCGTTTATGTATTAAATTGAGCCTTACTATTTTAATATCTTGAAATCACCAGATTCCACACTAAAACATGTTTTTAAACAGCCCACCACCTAGATATATTAAAGAACAGTAACTTAGGTTGTCAAACATAAAGCTGTCATTTAAAAGGAAACTGAAACGCTCTGATGTCTGTTCATTTATGCCCAAAATTCTTTATTGTCCCCATCAGCACAAACGTTGCACAAACACATGGGCTGGGCTATAGAGACCCCCCTCTGGAAGAGGAAATGTTAGGGACTGTCCGTACTGGTCTCTTGTCAAAGTCAATTTAAATCTTCACGTCCAGCTGGATGCATTAAAAAAAGCACATTTAAGTTCTCTCTCTCTGTTCCTCACCCCGATCATACAGATGTGCTTCCCCTCCTGTCATCATTTATACAGTCACCTTCCTTCCACACAGGGGCCAGGCCCCTCTCTGCTGCAGACGACGATTTATTTAGTAGCTTGTGTATTTTTGCTACTATCCAGCTTCACAATAAATGTGTTAACACATTTGGGTTAAATACAGTAGTAAAAAGCAGCATCTTTTTATATTCAGTAGCTGGGTTTCCATCCAAAGATGCAAATTTAACTTATGCACAAAAATTGGAATTTCACATTTCCATCCAACAAGTCAAAGAGAACAAAATCATCAGTTCCTGGTAAACTGACAGTAAATATTACTAAGAAAAGTAGGAGAAACCACTGAATATAGTAATTTTAATATATAATAAATTACCTGTGCCTCAGAGCGAGCAGACGAAACACAATAAATGTGATCATTTCTTTCGGTGGATGCCTGCCGTTTGGGAACGCAGTCATGTAAGACAATTATACAGAAATACTTTGACGACAGACTTTGCTCAGGCATTTCAGAATGACCATAACAACATTTCAGATGCTGTGGAATTTATTCGGCAAATGCGTTTCCATCTCCCATTATTCGCGTTAACCCTTTTTCGCACAAGTCAAAAACCACCTCAAGTGAGTGTAACAACTGTTTTGCAAATTTTTATTCGAAATGTGGCGTTTCCATCACTCGTTTCTAATGCAGTATTTCAAAATGCGCCTAGAAACAGGGTGATGGAAACATAGCTAATGTCTCAATTTGTTGTTGTCTACAAAATCAATAAAGCTATAGAGTCTAATGCATGTTTGTGTGATATTAGGGCTGCACAATTAATCAAATTTCTAACCGTGATTACATTTACAGATGGCACAATTATGTAATCGTTCAAAGGCACAAAAATCCACATTATTCTGCTTTCTTAAGTGTGTGTGTGTGTGTGAGAGAGAGAGAGAGAGAGAGAGAGAGAGAAAGAGAAAGTGTATTTTCCTACAGGTTATCTTAGGGGGTCTTTTTTCCTCATTGTTTTAATTTTACGTTTTTACTTTTTTATACGTGTATGTATGTGTGTGTGTGTGTGTGTGTATATATTTATATTTATATTTTTTTTTATATTTATTATTTATATATATATAATTTTTTTTTTTTTTTTTTAAAGAAGAAACTATAAAATGTGGCATGCAGTTGCTTCAAACAATGGTATAAAGCTATTTAAAACATCATTCAATGTAAGTTATGATATTCGTTATTAATAATTGCAATTACAGTTTCAAGGGAATAATCGACAATTGTCATATTACATCCCAAAAAGAAAAGCCTGTTTTAGGATCTTTTTTTCACTATAATTCAGCACATTCAGATGCAAAATGACCAGTGAGTTGGAAAATATGCAAAAATTACTGAATGCCAACCCAAATAACTAATCAAAATCATGTATTTCAGAGAATAAGTATTTTGTAAACATTTTGCAAAAATGTTCATTTTCAAGAAAATGTCACAAAAATGTATTTATTTATGAAATAAGGATTTTTATTTAAACTTTTTTTTAAGTTTTGGTTTTGAGCAGAAGGTTTCAGTCATTTTTATTTTATGTATTATATTTATTTTTCTCTTATTTTCTTTTATTTATTTTTTTAGTGTTTAAAAAAACAACCTGCTCTTCGTAATTGTAATATACTGATGTCTGTTCTATAAACTTACAAGCTTTGTTTTTGTGCTCTCTCAGGTCCATGCATACATCATTAGCTCCTTGAAAAAAGAAATGCCCTCAGTCTTTGGGAAGGAGAACAAAAAGAAGGAGCTGATTAACAGTTTGGGCGAGATCTACAGCCGCATTGAGAGAGAACACCAGATTTCCCCGGGAGACTTCCCTAATCTTAAGAAAATGCAGGTAAGGTCAATTTAACCAACAAAACATAGAGGCTGATTAAAGAACGTTTTAATGGGACTTCTAAGGAGTCTTTCAGTGCACATTCAAAAACAGCATAATTTTTTAAATCAACAAACAGCCATATAAATTTCAGCTTTGGGTGGACCTCTCTAAACCTGATCATGTGGCTTTTTTAAAGTTAAGAAATCACTCGTGTAAAAATGCTGTTTAGATTACTATTACTTTTATACAACAGCTTTATAAACAAATGAATATTGAGTGATTTGCGTTTCAGGCAAAATTTGGCTAGTTAGTTTGTATGTTCTTTCTCTGCCAATGAAATTATTTCCAAAAAGCCAAAGCATCAACCTTTTCATGCTGCCAAGCATCAACAGCCTGACACAGCCTGTCTGGAACAGAGTATGTGAAGGGAGTGGAGCTGGTTTACCCTGGAAATATCAACAGATGTTGACAGGATCTTTTGTTACATCCTACAAGTGTTTTTTCTTGCTTTCTTTCCTGCTGAATAGGAGCAGCTTCAAGCACACGATCTGAACAAGTTCCAGCCTCTGAAAATGAAGCTGTTAGACAGCGTGGATGATATGCTGGCCCACGACATCGCCCAGCTTATGGTTCTGGTGCGTCAGGAGGAGACGCAGCGCCCCAATCAGGTAGTAAAGGGCGGTGCCTTCGAGGGTACCATGAACGGGCCGTTCGGACACGGATATGGTGAGGGAGCCGGCGAGGGCATTGATGAAGTCGAATGGGTGGTGGCACGTGACAAACCTATGTATGATGAAATCTTCTACACTCTCTCGCCCGTCAATGGCAAAGTGACTGGAGCCAATGCTAAGAAGGAAATGGTGAAGTCCAAGCTGCCAAACACTGTGCTTGGTAAGATCTGGAAGCTGGCTGACATTGATAAAGATGGGATGCTCGATGATGAGGAGTTTGCTTTGGCCAATCACCTGATCAAGGTCAAACTAGAAGGTCACGAGCTTCCTAGTGAACTGCCTGCTCATCTTGTGCCGCCCTCCAAGAGAAAAATGCCAGAGTGAGATTGAAATGGATTTTGGGAAAGCGTATAGTTTGAATTTAGGTTGCGGTTGAATTATCGATGGCTGGACAACCATTATTATAGAAAAAAAAAACAGTGACTTCTTTGAAATATGTGGTTTATGCTTCACTAGCAAGAATGGATTTGAAAATGACCCACCTTTTCAACTCTTTTGACCTGTGTATGTTTTTTTTTTTTTGTTTTGTTTTTTCTTAATGAACAAAAAGTGCTGTCTGCAGTGTTTAAAACTGTTTTATGTGTGCTTTCGGATTTTACAGTCATATTTTTATGGCATAATTTCAGTTTCATCTATTCAGCTAGCATGACTGTAACACTGTGTCCTAACCAGATGTGTTGCGATAAATGATTTTAAATGTAAAACAGCACCTTTTGCCGATTGCTTGATTTCAGTTTCTGGGACAATTTGCTTGCTAGCCTTTCCCACAGTGAAATCTCATTGGTCTAAAAACCTACTTCCTGTTTTGTGTTCGGACAATTACTTGTCACATTACGTCTGGTTAGGACACACTAAAATGCTTTTCAATGTATTTCACTTTCATGCTCAATTACCACTACTGTTCAAAAGTTTAGGGTCGATAAGTTGATTTTTGAAAGTCTCTTATTTTTGCCAAGACTGCGTAAAAACATTAACATTGTGAAGTATTAGTATTCGTTCACCCAAAAATGAAAATTCTGTCATTAGTTACTCACCCATATGTCGTTTAAAACTCATAAGACCTTCGTTCATCTTCGGAACACAAATTAAGATATTTTTGATGAAATCCAAGAGCTTTCTGACCCTGTATAGACATCAACGCAACTACCACGTTCAGGGCCAAAAAAGGTAGTAAGGACATTGTTAAAATAGTCCATGTGACATCAGTGGTTCAACCATAATATTATAAGGCTACGAGAATACTTTTTGTGCGCAAATAAAAAACGCCAACTTTAAATATAGGTGCAAGCAGCGATTACTGGGATTCAATCACTTTAAGGCATTTACACACATATGAAGAAAGACATTATGTAGCAAGCCTGTAACCATCTAAATCAATGATTTAAAAAAAAACATTTTTTGCAAATCCAGGTAATTTACCATAGAAATAGTACGTTTTTTTAACATTTATTACTGTTATAGCACCAGCTGTGGCTTGATCTCCTTAAAACTTTGCATGCTTGTTTAGAATCACCTGTTGCATGTGCTTTCCAGGTTTCATTTTGAGCTTTCCTTTAGGCTTTATATGATTTTTGGGTAAATTTGGACAGGCCCCTTTTCTACACAACCCCATTATCGGTAAATTTCAACTTTTTTTTTTTTTTTTGATAATTATTGACCTAGAGAGTCCAGAGAATTGTACCATAGTAGTCTGCGAAAAACCTAGGACTAGTTTGCAAAAGTAGGTTTTTTTACATCTTCTCAATCATTTAACAAACGATTTGATTAACAGCAGTATTTCCAGAAGCAAAGTTCCCCAGAATGAGGAGTTCTGTCATATGACGTGCATTATGTGCAATCATTTATGCCTCGCCCTCCGGAGGTTGATTTCTTTCAAATTTCTCAGACCTTTGGGGCCGTGACTCAAACTGAGTTTCGTTCTGGTCGGCCTCCATTAACCTCGTTTAATAGGTGCTTAAACTTCATCGGCCATGTTGTTTTGAGATACGCAGATGTCCTTATAGATGCTTGTGGCACTTTGGTCCACGACCGTGCACAGCGATTTTCATGTTGATAGGGACAACAGAGGTTTTGTAGTTATAGCCATTTTTATGATTTTTTTTTTCCCTCTTATAGCGCCACCATGTGGCTGAGCTCTCCAATTTTTTTCCCCCGTGACCTCAGATTGAGCTCTTACATAAGTGTTCTGAGTTTGGCGAATAAATCTCATTCCGTTCAGGAGTTATAGGCATTTTACTAAAAGTGCGTTTTGGGTGAGTCGAAACTTGATATTCGCTCTCCGGAGAATCTTTCTGTGCTGGTTTGGTTCCGATCTGGTGAAAAACCTAGGACTAGTTCACAAAAGTAGGTATTCAAAAAATCCAAAATAAAAAATAACCGAAAA
Source organism: Cirrhinus mrigala (assembly GCA_036247105.1). Taxonomy (NCBI): domain Eukaryota; kingdom Metazoa; phylum Chordata; class Actinopteri; order Cypriniformes; family Cyprinidae; genus Cirrhinus; species Cirrhinus mrigala. Next base: position 26,118,239 of record CM070026.1, read on the forward strand.
TGTCACCAGGCTCAAGATCTGAGGTTTTGTCCGGTGTGAGCCAAGGATTCCAATGACATAAGACCTGAGCCTGTGACTGACAGTTTAGGACAGGGGTCACCAGACCCGGTCCTGGAGGGCCGGTGTCCCTGCAGAGTTTAGCTCCAACCCCGTCACACCTGAACCAGCTAATCAAGGTCTTACTGGGTTTACTTAGAACTTCCATTCAGGTGTGTTGAGGAAAGTTGGAGGTAAACTCTGTAAAACTCTGGAATAAGTTTAGTGACCCCTAGTTTAGGAGTTATGAGCGATTTCATACTTTTGATCGCTGTAGCGCCCCCATCAGGCCGATTGGAGCGAGCCTTGGTGACGTTGTCAGGGGTGTGAGTACTACCATCCCTCCCAAGTTTCAGGTCTCTACGACTAGTTTGGTCTGCATGATCAGTTTTAAGTGGAGATTGCTGATCCTTGGCCGTTCTAACAGTTACAATCGGGTTTCAGTGCTACATGCTTTCTGGTCCTTGAATGTGTCAGTTGTGTTGCTGTTTATACAGGGTCAGAAAGCTCTCGAATTTCATCAGAAATATCTTAATTTGTGTTCTGAAGAATAACAAAGGTCTTACAGGTTTGGAACGACATAAGGGTTAATAATTAATGACAGAATTTTCATTTTTGGGTGAACTATTCCTTAAAGATAACTATTTTCTGTTTTAATGTGTTTTAAAATGCAATTCATTGCTGTGATGAAAAATTTGCAGTAGATATTACTTCCATTACTAGCTGTCTTCCGTGTCACATGATCCTTCAGAAATCATTCAAAAATGAATAAGAATCTCACTGACCTCAAACTTTTGAACTGTAGTGTGTATCAAACTGATCTGTGTCTCAGAAGGGGCGAGACATCGAATAATGCAGAAAAACATGAATCTTATTCTGAATCAGTTGTTATTCTAAGTGCGCAACTATTAAAATCTAGCAAGAAAAGCGCAATTCCTTTTATAAATAGGTGTAACTGTTATTCTCTTCTTGTTAAGGCGGCATCTTTAATGAATGCGAGTCCTTTCTAGCCTGACCAAGAGACTGTTAAACCTGTATAGACGTCACGTCAGAAGACTCAGTGTTTAGTGTTCTCGATGGACCCGTAGAGCTAGTATCCTTGTCAGTAGTCTACTGTATATGTTAATACCTAACAAATCTAAACTAACTAGGGTTATAGAAATGTTTATATAATTCCCGTCTGATTTCCAAAGAGGGAAAAGAATGATGCTGCAAAACGGCTTTATTCAAGTGATGTGAACTTCTCTTTCTGAGTGTTTCTGCATTCACATGCTCATTGAAAGAGCAGCGGCTTTGGATCTAAATATGTATTTAGTCATAATACTTTATTATATCAGCATTTAATGAAGCTTTACCTCTATATCTACCCCTTGACAAACAGTAAACTAGAGCTGTCGCATTTTCTCATGCAGATTTTTAGGATCTGAGCGTGAATTATGGTTTTATGCACTGAACTAAATGGTCATTAAAGGGATAGTTCACTAAAAAAAGACAATGCTGTCACTATTTACTTACTCTAATGTTATTTTGAACCTGTATGATTAAAATTTTTAGCAAAATAGTCACACTGCTATTTTATGTAAGAGCTCAAAAATAAAAAAAAGTGGATGGACACGACCAAAGGATGACAGGATTTGGTTACTTTTTGGTGTACTGTTTCTTTAAATCTGATCTGCTTTGATCTGAATGCCTATTTGCTTATGTGAAATATCTCCACTGACTAAACCCCCAAGTCTGTTTAGATTGATCAGTTAAACCTATAAGCTGCCTCGGTGCCTTGAGACACACCCGCCTCAATTTGTGACACTAGAGATGCACAAAGCACATTGTCGTATTCTACAGTACCATTACATGCTCATGAAATAAACTGACATTCTTCGAAGACTTTCATTAATGCTCCATTTGCAGTTTGATGTGAGTCTCAAATGAAAAAAAAATTCCAGATTTGCTCATTAATTTTTGCACATCTAATTTTATTTTGGCCATAAATGTAAGGTTGTGCATTTGTGCGTTTGACCAAGTATGTACATGTATATGGGTGCAATATGGTTTGCAAATTTATTGTGAAGTAGTCTGTGTACGTGTGCTTGTTGCTCATTGTGTTTTAACCAGTGTGGACAAACTATGTGAGACACTACTGTTCAGGGAGGTGGACATTATTCAACTTAATAAAGATCTAACTCATTTAAAAGTCCTTCTGGTTTTCTGTTTGACTCTTCTTACTTACTTTAAAAAAAAAAAAAAAAAAGTGCGTGTGTGTTTTTTGTCTTTGATTCCAAGACTGTCTGTGTCTAGAAATGGGAAAGACGGGTCAGATTGATGTACAGGATGGAAAAAAAACGTTGGTAATCATACTAAACACAGACAGTCCCGACGGAGACGGTACATAATGTTTTCAGCAGATTTTGTCCTGCATTAACAGGGCGGTCTGCATGAGTGATGACTTCCTGTTTGTTGCATCATGTACTGTATGTCCTAGGAAACGCAAGCACTGGGTGGATTCTCATCTGGTCATTTTCTTGACAGCAGGATATGATAAGCAGGGAACACCTGACTTTTCCTCACTACCGGTCACGGAATATTCTGTCCAGTTTATGGAACATGCTAACTTAAGGACAAGCTACAGGGGTGTGGAAAAATGATGTACAAGATATTAAAAGTTTGCCGTTTGATCCATCAGAAACTTCTTATTATTATCCACCTTATTTTTCCCGTAAGAGCAGGCGCGGACGTTTGTAAAGTTAATGAGTCTGGCTTCCGGCGTCATTTGTTTCCAGCTATTTTAAGCTGTACAAAACAGCTCATTTTGCTGCTTGATACTGCAAACTGGTGTGTCTTACACAATATTATTTTAATGTATTGGCAAAGACAGGTGAGGTTGATATACAGGATGAAAAAAAAAAAACACTGGTATTTTTTTATTTAGTACTGACCTGAATAATATATTTCACATAAAAGACATTTACATATAGTACACAAGAGAAAATGAGTTGATCCCATTTAAAAGTTTACACACACTTGATTCTTAATACTGTGTTAGATCGCTGTCTCCATGCCTAGACAATTAAGATCCAGCCCCGGACGCCAGATCCCATCAGAAAATATCAGTTTGTCCAGTATCAGAGCAACTCGTCAGCAGAGAGGTCTAATGCCCAAACCCTGTTAACAGGAGGTCTTGTCTGGTACCCAAAAATACCCAAAACACTATTAACAGTCTTCTATCAGCCAAGAAGTTGACTGAGGAAAAAGCCAGTGAAAGTAAAGAGCAAAAGCAGGAGACGAAGTAATGATGATAAAAGGAGCAGAGTTAATTGAATAGTCTTAGTTGCGTATGTCTCAATGCTCAGACTTCGTCTGAAGAACACAAATCCAACAAGTATTGTTATACCAAACTGATTTACAACAACATCCCATAAACCTTGAGTTTCTATAAACATTCCCTTGTATCTCTTGTTCATGAAGACAAATAGCCCTTGAAGCTACACAGTCATAAGACTAAACAACAATGGAAATATAAAAAAACAACTATAATATAATATAAATGGCTAATCAATCAGTGAATGAATAAAATGAACATATAAATGACTATAATGATTATTATAAATCATTATATGATTAAATGGAATAATAAAATGATGAAATGATTAATGATTATAAATGAATAAATGAATGAAGAATATATCAAAAGAAAGCAAAACGCAACACAAATGTACGGTTGCCCTGAAGGCAAAACATAGTTTGCATTTGAGGATCGTCCGATCCTTCACCTGAATGATCCACAGCTGTATTTGTTTTTTAGTGATAGTTGTTCATGAGTCCCTTGTTTGTCCTGAACAGTTAAACTGCCTGCTGTTCTTCAGAAAGTCTTTCAGGTCCCACCAATTCTTTGATTTTTCAGCATTTTTGTGATTTGAACCTTTTCCAACAATGACTGTGATTTTGACATCCATCTTTCCACATGGAGGACAAATGAGGGACTCATATGCAACTATTACAGAAGGTTCTAACGCTCACTGATGCTCTTAATCATATACGACAACATAAAATGATTATTGCAAGCAAACTTTCATAACCTTTATCAAAAACATACTTTGAAAAGTTTGGGTGATCATGCCATACTCTTCCCTTCTACATGTTCAAAAGAACAGGTCACTTCTGTCATACTGCATACCAGCGTCGATTGAGGGAGATTGTGTCTCTGACTGTTGTCATACAACAGTATACTGAAATCTGATAAAGGAAATGAACACTCTTATGGAAATGTACAAGAGTAAGATGATTGACACTCTTGAAATTGTGACTTTTTAAAAGTGTCCCAATATTAATCCAAACCAAACCAATTTGAATTTCCAAAAACTCATTGTGAAAAACATATTCTTTTACCAATTCTAATTGCATGTGCTTTTACCTTTTCCAACTATTACCACCTTTGGCCATTTGTCATCTTTAGCATCTTTCCATCTCAGCATCTCAGCATCAGGGTTTCTGTGCCAGAGTATTTACTCAATTTGCCTGTCAGGTTTATCAATTGAACTAGAATTGTTAATTGGTGGGTACCAATTTCAACCATTCAAAAACAAATCAGATAATGGTAATACATGTGCATGCAAATTCCATTATGTAGAGAGAACTGAAAAAACAATTCTCTTAAGAATCTTTTAAGATTTAACTAAAATTACATCACTGTGACCTTCTGGTCATGGACAGATGATTGAATCACATCATGTCATGTTTGACCATATCTTGCAGCATGATGATAATAAACCACTCATTAATTGGCCTGATTGATTTTGTATGATAAATATATGACTTAAAAATACCCATGTATATGTGTTATAAACAATATCGTAGCTCAGAATGCCTCTATCCATGAAATGTGTCAGGAACCAGTTCTCGAAGAGTCTCGGTAGTCTGCTCTTGAAGTGTCTCTGTAGCTTGTTCTGTGCTTCCCAAAGAACCATCTTGAGTTTGAAGATTGCGAAGTTCCGTCTCTCTCTCTCTCTGACGTTCTCTGAAGTTCCTGTTATTTTGTCAGCCGTTGTTTGTCAACACAAACTGTCCCCCTTGTGATACGGCTCGAACCTCTCAGTGAATTTCTCGAAGGTCGCTGACAATGATCTGTGAAAACAAAAAAACAAGAGAATGGAAAACAGAGACTGTTCTTTTTGAAAAACAAGATTGCTTAAACTCCGTAGGAATTCTTTTGACTCCATTATAACCTCGATAGAGACCGGTTGGCGACTAAACTGTAGTCCGGTGAAAGCTAATCATCATAGCCCTCCACCCGCCATATCTTCTTCATGAGGTTGGCCCCCAAGTCACTAAAAGACAAGGTTCTTCCACAAGACTCCTTCCTACTGCATTTTGCCGGGTCTCATTCAAAATGAATGAGCAAATTCACAATGTCTAAATATGTATCCATTTAATTTTGGCTAATAATTCTACATAATTTGGATCTGAAGGGGTTGCTAATGATAAACTTATTTTGGCAGAATTCTATGTCCGCCCCCTCTGGAGGAGGTTTGCACACATCCTAAAGCCTGAATTCAAACCTTTGCCTGATTGCCTCAGTTAAACCAATCAATGTATCAGAAGAAAATCTGAATTAAGTGCACACCTGCCATAGCAAGATCTCTCATAGCAACATTTGACCTTCAGCCAAAACTGACAATAAATTCATATTATGCACAGAAATAATAGAATTATGTCTAACCATGTTAGCTTTGACGTACCACATTTGCAAGTATGATCTCAGAGTGTGATTAACTCTTCCAAATGACGAATGTCATTGTTAGTAGTATGAAAATCCAGTGAAGTCCACAGACTTTGTGACATTCCTGACCATTAAAGTGTGTTTTCCCTGGTCAGAATCAATAGTGTCTGACACTCCCACCAGGGAATGATGTCTCAAACCAATATTTAGCCATAAAGACAGCAGTGCCTATTGATAGTAAAAATTTTGCCAACTATGACCAAAACATAACAACCGAAACCACTCTGCTGCCAACCTGCTCCAAAGTCATGCACAACACCCAAAGGCACAACGGGAGTCCATGTAGATTTCAACATTTCAGCTGTTTTGCCATTTGCCAGCTCACATTTTGAGCAACCAAATTAACTGACACTGAGACTTTTAGTCTGTAGTTACTGCTCAACCTGCCTTGCATTCCCCATTGTTCACAAAAGATGAACAGCACAGAAAATCAAATTTGAATTTGGAGTTCCAAATTGTCTAAATGTTTTCTACCCTTAAAAATTTCTTAAAGAGCTCTGCACCATCTTGACCATCTGGAATTAGTTCAGAAAAAACTAACTAGATTTCCCAAAAATGATGTTTGGCAATTTTAGCATCGTGGACCACTTGTCCTCCTGCTCATTAGTCAATAATGCAATGCAATGCATTTACAAAGTGTAGACAGCAAACATTACAAAGACTTGCTTTGCAAAGCCAAAAAGGCTGTCTGAACTGTATAAACAAGGCAAAGGCCTTGAGTCATGGTATGAGTTGTGGAGACTAATACCCCTCTCATAGTTATTCTGATTTTCCCATTCTTGGGTTAGCACAGATGTCATGTAACCAATGCAAAATCTCTGCCACTGTATCTGATATATCTAGTGTGAATGCTACTTGTGTCAATTCCTCAAAACTATTCCAGCCTCAGGAGTTCAGTCATTGAGTCCTGAACTTAACAAATTAAGAAAACTGTTTAACACTGCAGTTTGCAGATGAGCTGCAATCCAACTAGTTACATACTCAAAAGAATCTCAGCATTGAATAGTTCCAGAAATCAGATGTGTCCTAGCATCTCACAGCTAGATGCGACTGATACACCACCAAGGTGTTAAATCAAATCTTCCAAAATATTTGCAAAGATTGGTGAAATAGCAGTTACATTGTTGAACCCAAAAATAGCTAGTAGCATTGACTAATGCCTATTAGCAACATCAATTACTAAAAACCATCATTGTCCATAGAAATCTCTCAAAAATGAGAGTTTCACATGTCAGTGAACTTGTAAAAATAACCTGATGAAATCACTCTTTCAGAGAGTCTTTGACAAGATAATTTCCCACTCAGCTGTTGTCTTTCAAGCTGAAACAACTACGGGCATGCAAGATTTAAGTTCCCCCAAATTATTAGCAGATATAAATATAGCATATAAATATGTATATAATCACTCCAGGTTTCTTGGAGGGTTTTAGACTGCAAATCAAGATTCACACCAGCTTTGAGGCTAGCACTCTCTGCTCATGCTACATCTTTGCAGCTATCATAATATTAATTTAATAGTGAGATTAGTGTCTGCATCACATCTAAACCATTCAATTTCAGAATTTCAGAGTTATTTACGCTGCTGTTAGTGATGTGCTTCCCACACGCAAAAACAAACATCCTCAAGCTTTTGTTCAAACTTGTCCCTTTTTTGACCAGATTCTCTTTACCTTCACAGCAATTACTGTTTTAATCTGACAAATATCTTTAAAAACTTTTAAAACATTTTAAACATTTTTTGAAAACCCGTTTAACCCCTTCAGTTTTCCTGTTGTCCTTAGAGTAAAATGAGAACACCTTTCAGCACTGTGATTGTATATTTATTTAGCAACTATTAACCATGTGCTACTGCTTCTGTTTAGTGATCTTAAAAATGCTCTTCCAATTGTTGTCAAAATCAATTATCTAGCTTAACATCTGACCACTCCATAACTGTAGAAATGATATCATCTGACCCAGTAGCTTAGCTACCAACACGATACGTACCGAATTTCCATGAAATGCCAAACAGAACGCACTCACTCTGCATTGCAGAAGTTAAGCCAGGAGAAGACACCTGCAAGAGTCGTCCCCGTCCTCACTCGTGGCCCGGAGTCAGAAGCCCAGTGGTCTGGGACATTCCACCCTCTGGTCATGCGAGAAACAACAACCCAGACTCCGCTCTTATGGAGATAACAGCACCGTTTTATTCCATCCTGCCGACAACGCCAAAATGTTAGATCGCTGTCTCCATGCCTCGACAATTAAGATCCAGCCCCGGACGCCAGATCCTGTCAGAAAATATCAGTTTGTCCAGTATCAGAACAACTCGTCAGCAGAGAGGTCTAATACCCAAACCCTGTTAACAGGAGGTCTTGTCTGGTACCCAAAAATACCCAAAACACTATTAACAGTCTTCTATCAGCCAAGAAGTTGACTGAGGAAAAAGCCAGTGAAAGTAAAGAGCAAAAGCAGGAGACGAAGTAATGATGATAAAAGGAGCAGAGTTAATTGAATAGTCTTAGTTGTGTATGTCTCAATGCTCAGACTTCGTCTGAAGAACACAAATCCAACAAGTATTGTTATACCAAACTGATTTACAACAACATCCCATAAACCTTGAGTTTCTATAAACATTCCCTTGTATCTCTTGTTCATGAAGACAAATAGCCCTTGAAGCTACACAGTCATAAGACTAAACAACAATGGAAAAATATATAAATAATATAAATGGCTAATCAATCAGTGAATCAATAAAATGAACATATAAATGACTATAATGATTATTATAAATCATTATATGATTAAATGGAATAATAAAATGATGAAATGATTAATGATTATAAATGAATCAAGAATAAATGAAGAATATATAAAAACAAAGCAAAACACAACACAAATGTATGGTTGCCCTCAAGGCAAAACACACACAGTTTGCATTTGAGGATCGTCCGATCCTTCACCTGAATGATCCACAGCTGTATTTTTTTTAGTGATAGTTGTTCATGAGTCCCTTGTTTGTCCTGAACAGTTAAACTGCCTGCTGTTCTTCAGAAAAGTCTTTTAGGTCCCACAAATTCTTTGATTTTTCAGCATTTTTGTGATTTGAACCTTTTCCAACAATGACTGTATGATTTTGAGATCCATCTTTCCACATGGAGGACAAATGAGGGACTCATATGCAACTATTACAGAAGGTTCAAACGCTCACTGATGCTCCAGAAAGAAACACGATGAATTAAGAGTCAGGGGGTGAAAACTTTTGAATTTGAAGGTCAGGGTAAATTTAACTTATTTTGTCTTCTGAGAAACATGTAAAGATGGATCTCAAAATCATACAGTCATTGTTGGAAAGGGTTCAAATACACAAAAAAGCTGAAAAACCAAAGAATTTGTGGAACCTGAAGGATTTTTCTGAAGAACAGCAGGCAGTCTAACTGTAACTAAAACATCAAAAAAAAAAAAAAAAAAAAACAGCTGTGGATCATTCAGGTAACAACACATTTTAAGAATCAAGCGTATGTAAACTTTTGAATGAGGTCATTTTTATAAATGTAACTATTATTTTCTCTAGTTGACTATATGTAAACGTCTTTTATGTGAAATATCTTATTTAGATCAGTACTAAATAAAAAATAACATGCATTGCGTATGATCCCTCTTATTTTGGTAAATAACTAACATTTTGCAGGTTTGGCAAGTGTATGTAAACTTTTGACCTCAACTGTATATATATATATATATATACAGTTGTGAACATAAACATGTTCTTCTTCTTATATATAAATTAATGATATGACATCAAATTTTGTCTTTCATTACTGTTGTCTTAGAAGAATTTTAAAGCCAGTTCAATTATCATTCACATCCTGGATTTGAGAACATTTCAAACCACTGGTTGTCTGTCAGGCCAGGTAATTTCACCATGAGCTGATCAGTAACAGCTGCTGGAAATGACCAGGAAACCTTTGAGGCTACAGGATTTATACTGCAGATTCATCAGGCATCTTTGCCAGACAACATCTAAGGGGTGTTAGAACAGTGTGTTGAGGACAGATGAGACAGAGTTAGAGCTGACTGGCACCAAAGCCTGACATGTTTGGCAAAAAACAAGGATTGCCTCTGGCCAGAAACACCTCGGACCATCTGTAATGCATGGTGGTGGAGGCATTATGGTTTTGGGCCACTGTTGTGCCTCAGGGTCTGGCCTGGCTGCCATCACTGAGTCAACCACGAATTCCACACGGAACCAGAAAGTAGTTGAGGGGAATGTGAGACCATCTGTCTAAAAGCTGAGGCTGAACCACAAGTGGACATAGCAATAACAAGACAATGACCTAAAACACTCGAGAAAAGCCACAAATGAATAGGTCAAAATGGAGAAATAAATGGTTATGAAATTACGAACTCAAGGCCTACATCTTTCCAGAGAAGAAATTCTTACACTAAGACTTCCGTTGAATAAATACTGTTGTGCTATTGTGCTAAACAATTTAAAATGGAAATGTATGTAAAATCAAATCAGCAGGAAGTCTATTGTACCACTGATATGCATGCAATGCAGTTTAAAAAAGAAAAAAAAATAATTTATTTAATGAGTCACTTAAAATAATCAGTCATAAAAATGTATATGTAAACAAAGTTTCATAAATAAGTAACTAAATACATTTTAGTGTTGTTCATGAGTATGTCCACTGACCTTGAGTCCTTCCCATGTTGAACTATGAGAGGAAGAGGAAGATTTTCATTTGATTCGAAAGCTCCCAAACATCCGGCGCTCTAGATAAATCCCTCAGGAAGAGGAGCGCTCCATCCCAGCTGGTTAGGGACACAGTATGTGTGCTGTATGTGAAAGAGTGAGTGGGATGTGTGAGGTTGTCAAAAATATATACACACAATATACAAAGTTACTACCTTACATTCATTAAAAAAAGATCAGAAAGAAAACACTTTCTAACAATGAGTTCAGCTGAATAGCCTTTTGAGTTAATGCAGACTGCAATTTTCAAATGGAAAAATATGAAATCCTAAATATTCAGAGTCCTCAGGGAGACAAGTCTGTGATTATATGCCAGCAAGAAATCGATCATTTTCATTTTGACAGAATTGCATATGGTTTTCAAGATAAGGATAGAAGAGAAGGCTATACGATACAGAAATGTCAGAACTTGTTATCAAATACATGCTTCATTAATAATGCTGATAAGATGAACCAATGCTAAGGAATGCAGCTGTAAAGAGAGTCTGAACACAGATAGTGAAAGATATAATAAAGATGAAACAATAAGCTCTAACTTCTGTTCCCAATTATTCTACATTATGCAACTGGTTCCATGTATCTTGTTGGCAACCAAACAAATTTAGATCTGTCAAGTCAAATTATCACGTTCTGAAGTGTGTTTTACACTGTGTAAGTAGAGCAAGGGAAAACATTCTTGTGCATGTATTTGCAGGGTCATTGGGTGTAAAACTAGATCCTCTTTGGAGTATGTAAAAGTATGAACAAATTCAGTTATTAGAGGCAATATGCTGCAGATTAAGCCTGATTTTCTATTGGTAAATAGAATGTCGTTGCATTGAATAAGTAAAATCTAGACAGAGAAACTGAAGGGACTTGGATACAAGTGGGAACAAAATTTTTGGAACCCTTTATTTAAATTTGAGCCAAGTTTTAAAACCATGATCAGTCTTTTTTGTTGTTTTCCAGCATTAAAATTTAAACGAGTTTAAATTACAACATTAAAAAATACTATTCCTGAATGGGTAACAATGTTGCGTATGACAAGTTTACAAATTGAAAAGTTCTAGCTAGTTTGGGAGTAATTTGGTTTATAGACATTTAAAATTTCACCATCTTTACTTCTTTGCTATTTGTAGAAAGTGCTGTTCACATTTCCCTTTTGCTGAACTGAAAGTCTGTGTCACGGGTGTCAAGGTTACGCTGTTGTACTCATGAAAGCTCACATCAAGCTGCTAATTGTTTCAGATGTGGGGAGCCCTTACTTGACAGAGCTGAAGATGAGCTGGCTGACAGCAATGCAGAGGAGCACTGAACCCAGGCCACGAGCACTTAGACCTGAAGATACTCTCAAGTATGTGAGGAGAATGCCTCTTAGTATGTGGAAAACATGATTAACATCTCTGTGCTGAAGTTGAACACTCAGTCTCTCAAAAATCTGTATAGTATTTAGTGCTTTCGAAGCACAATTTGTTTGCAGCTGTGTGCACTGGCATTTCCATATAATGTTTATGGAGATTATCTATTTGTTGATGATGTTGTGTGCTGGCTTGAATGAGAAAAAAAAAATCAAGGTTTGCATCATTCTTAACAAAAATGGGGTCACTCACAAACAGTGTGAGCCGTAATTGGAGTTTTTGAGTATTTGTCTCCCCCTAATGCACGACGATGAGTAGCACATGTAAAGCTTTCATTCGAGTTTAAAGTTTAAAAGTGATGTTTGTAAGACGTTTTATGTCATAATAAATGATCTTAATCTAGTTTATTATTCATTTACTACTATAGGTATGCCATTCATAGGTTTATCTCCCTCAAAAGTTTAAAAACTGAGCCTCTCAGAGGCCGTCAAAACGTTTAGAGCGGTCAGATCAGATACGTCAATCATTCCAGCTCAACCAATGACGGGAGTTTGGGGCGTGGCTACTGTAGCAGGCTGAGCCAGAGCGTGTTTAGCTAGTGTGGAATCCAGGCTGACATCGGAATTGAAATTGAGATTTGGCTACAAGCCAAACTCCAAAAATGTACCAAAATAAACATGGGTAAAACAAGGAAAAACGCTGGCGGTGCTTTTACAGGATGGAGAATTTTGATGGAATGTTTAAATTTTAATCCAGACATGGAACTTGCAGAGTTTGTTCTCAGGTATGCTAATGTTACGCTGAAGTTATTGCGACACGTTAGCTCTTTACTGTATTTTGCCACAAATTTTATCTCTTTACTGTCAAGTCCCAGATAAATTACTAAGATATTGCAAAGATCAGAATAATGGGTATATGAGTATAAAGGGCGTTTGTAAAAGTTGTTTGAAAATATGCTTTATTTTTGTAGCTCCACTAGGTGACAGTATTAGCGCAGAAACTACTTCACATGTAAAAATGCTGAAAGTTTCTTTTCTTTTCTTTCTTTTTTACCATAAATAAAATGTTAAGCCTGTAGTACTGTAGCGAGTGTGTTTCATATATGTTTATCCCATACATACACTACCAGTCAAAAGTTTTTGAACAGTAAGATTTTTAATGTTTTTTTTTCTTAAAGAAGTCTCTTCTGCTCACCAAGCCTGCATTTATTTAATCCAAAGTACAGCAATAACAGTAAAATTTTGAAATATTTTTACTATTTAAAGTAACCATTTTCTATTTGAATATATTTTTTAAAATGTAATTAATTCCTGTGATTTCAAAGCTGAATTTTTAGCATCATTAAACAAGATCAGTCACGTGATCTTTCAGAAATTATTCAGATATTCTGATTTGCTGCTCAAAAAATATTTATTATTATTATTATTATTATTATTATTATTATTATGTTGAAAACAGCGTAGAATTTTTCTTTTTTTTTTCTTTTTTTTTTTTTTTTGATGAATAGAAAGTTCAGAAGAACAGCATTTATCTGAAATAGAAATCTTTTGTAACGTTATAAATGTCTTTATCATCACTTTTGATCAATTTTAAGCATCCTTTCTAAATAAAAGTATTCATTTCTAGAATTTAATCCCCTTTTCAAGCTTTTGAATGGTATAGTGTATAATGTTACAAAACCTTTTTATTCTGGTAAATGATGAGCTTTTGATCTTTCTATTCATCAAAGAAAAAAAAAGTACTCAACTGTTTTAAGTATCAATAATAATAATAGAAAAAATCTTCTGAACAGCAAATCAGCATATTAGAATGATTTCTGAAGGATCATGTGACACTGGAGACTGGAGTAATGATGCTGAAAATTTAGCTTTGATCACAGGAATAAATTGCATTTTAAAACATATTCTAACAGAAAGCAGTTATTTTAAATAGTAAAAATATTTTACAATATTACTGCTTTTGCTGTATTTTGGAATCAAATAAATGCAGGCTTGGTGAGCAGAAGAGACTTCTTTAAAAAACATTAAAAATCTTACTGCTCAAAAGCTTTTAAATGGTATTGTATTACAGTAAGTCAATGATGTAAAATAAATGAATGAATTAATCGATCCATTAATTAATTTGACTTAAATTTGTTTAAAAAATATTAATGTATATTCAAACGTCAAATAAAAAGTTTAGCAGACAATTTATACACACTGAGCTCTCTCATAAAAAAATCACTTTTTATCACGCCTGAGTGTAAGAAATAATTATTTTAGCATATTCTATTAGCTTATTTGGTCATCATCTTGTCATTCCAGAGCACAGAGTTATTAGTAACCCAAAAAAGCTTCTTTCCATATAAAGTTACTTGTGTACGTGCAGTCTGACATTATGATATCTGTGGTTGCATATATAGATGTTCTCTTTTCCAAGTTTTTGAAGGGAAAACAGGATGCAATGGAAATCTATCTCTGTGAGTGGGCCGGGAGCAATATCCCTGTGGGCAGAGTTGGGGGATCCTTGTTCAACCATGGCCAAGTCTTGAACTTCTCCCCTCGGCACGGGTGAAGGACACACAAGGGCACTGTCCTGTACATCTTGGCCAAATGTACAACCCAACCCACTCATGCCTAAACAGACACAATGGTCCATTCATATTTATCACAGAGGTCTGGTTTGTTTTGATGCAGTTCTACACACTTCCTGTAGTGGTGATTAGCACAGATGATAGCTTGTGGCCTCAAGGGAATTGCTTGACTCTGTTGTTGTAAGCCTACGCAGCGGTGTTTTAACTTTTGCATAATGTTTACATAATGCTTTTACATAATGATTTTTAACTTTTTATTTTTTTTTTTTTAAATTGCGTTTAAAAAAATCGGAGAAAATTCTAGGCTTAAATACATTATACATTATTAATGATATTTGTATATATATATATATATATTTTTTTTTTTTTTTTTAAATGGAAATGCAAGCTGTTGTTTTTCTAAATTTACAGTGAAAATACATTGAATGGGTGCACTCCCATGACTCTAAGCAGTTGTTGGAGAATTTCTGTGGTTGTTAGGGTGTTCTAACTAGCTGAAAGTGGTTACATACTAGTCTAGATCAGTTGATTATAATATTTCTGTCTCTAGATATGGCTTGGGTCCCTCCGTCAATTTAAGCCTTTGGGAATTTTTCATTCACCAGCCAAAAATGTTCTAGTCACTTAAAAAAGTAAATACACTTCTATGTATATGTCATATTTGTTTTTTCTAAAGCTATGAAACTGTACCTGGCACTGCCTTAACAATCACTACTTCGCATGTCATTTTGACTAAATATCTGTTTTAGAAGATGTTGTCTTCTTTCTACAGCCAACCTAAACACTTGTGACATACCAAAGCCCTTTTTCCATGAAATGTCAAAGAGGAATTTCTACTAGAAGTGGCATTTTATAGCTGCACTCACACAGAGATGTAATGCGCTGAAAGACTAATCTTTGACCTTTGAGGTGAGGGCATGTGGGGAGGATGGAACAAAGATGATCGCAAAAGTCCCGTGTGTTTGGGCAAAGTTCAACATGTGATTTTTCGTTTGGCAGATTTACAGCTTGAGGTGATAAATGCACAAGGGATAAATCAAGAAAAATATTGAGAATATGTTTTTGGAGAAGAACAAGTAATCTGATACGTCTGAGAAAGATGGAAAGAATTATGAACCTTTGCTGCTTCTTAAATTTCAAGGGTCATTGTAACAGTGTGTAACCTCTAAAAACCAATAACTAGATACATGTCTCTAGTAGCGTTGTGTAGTCAGAAAAACACACATTGAAATTTCTTTCAGTATCTGTCATACTTTATTTAAAGCAAAAAATCCAATTGGGTTGCATCAGTGATCATCTTGTTCCAAAATGAGGTTGAAAAGTCTTCTAGTGTTCTTGTCAGGGTTTGTTTGGATCTTTTTGAAAGCCTTGTCTCATGAGGAATTTTCCCAAACTCAGCTGAAAGAACTCCCAGCTGTGCTCTCCTGGGTCAGAGCCCCTGCCCCATATCAGGAGGGTTTCACGACACTGATTTGTGTGTTTAGACATGTTTTAGATTGTAAAATATGTGAAGCTAACTAATAGTTCACTCAAAAATGTAATTATTTCATTATTTACTTACCCTCATGTCATTCAAAACAAACATGCTGTTATTTTATCTAGAACACACACAAAAATAGAGTAAATAAAGACAGTTTTCATCGTAGCTGAATGATTCCTTTTGCCAGCTGTAAAAAATGTTATACTTGTCCCTGAGTTTGTTATGAAATACGTTTGTTATGTTTATTTTAAAGTTTTTTGGCAAGCGTGCCAAGCTTCACGCACACCGGACCTATTTTACATCACATACTAATTAATGAATAATATCTGTGCATGTTCTCAGGCAAACGAAGACCCAAAGTTTTAAGGTGCATTAAGACAGAGTCTCTCAACCAGAGGCCTCAAAATGAAAAAACAAGCATTAAAATAAGCCAAAACAACTTTAAATGAAGATAATTTTTATTTTAATTTACCCTGCCAAGCCTAATTTTAAAACTGTGATTTCTAGACCTAGAAAAGTCATACAGTCAAACCAAAAATTATTCAGACACTAGATATAATTTTTTATATTTTTTTTTACTACTGGGTACAGGACACTAAAGTTAATTTATGTAAGTGAGGATAGCATAATAAAATAAACTGTGACATATTATACCCAAAAATTCTTCATACAGTGTACTGCCATTAAAATCTATAAAAATTTCAGACCAAAAATTATTCAGGCGCTTTGACCTGACCATATTTTGCTTACTTGTTTTGTTTTTTTTTTTATTGCTAATGCAACCTTTTTACACCAAAGACTCAACAAAATTAAGCATTGCTTGG
Organism: Cirrhinus mrigala; assembly: GCA_036247105.1. Classification (NCBI taxonomy): domain Eukaryota; kingdom Metazoa; phylum Chordata; class Actinopteri; order Cypriniformes; family Cyprinidae; genus Cirrhinus; species Cirrhinus mrigala. Next base: position 26,134,999 of record CM070026.1, read on the forward strand.
TAACTGGTTAACAAAGTATTGATAGTTATGTAAATATTGTCTAATATTGACTTTTTGGTTGATTGTAATCCATTACATACCTTTTTATCTGACATTATCAAGGTGAATTTGTTCCAACACAGTTTAACTCTTGAGTTCTTGTCATATTTTATTACCTTGTTCTAAACAATAGAGAATAATCTGTGATAATGTGAGAAATGTTTGAGGTGTCTGAAGAAATTTTGGTTTGACTGTATGTAAATATGTACATTTTTAAAATTGTAAAACTCCATGGGATTCTTTCTAATGAATATACATATTTACTCAAAAAATAATTTATGCTGTTGGGGGAAAAATATTTTTAAAAATTCTTATCCAGTAAATCATAAATAACTGGAAAACTACTGAGGCCTTGTTATTGTTGATAATTAGAGGCTTTGAGGTCAAAAGTGTTAAAAGATTATTTTTTTTTTTTAAATATGAGATTACTGAATACAGAAGTGTATCTAAGTATTATAATAAAAAGGCAATACTTATTTCATTTGCCTCTGTGATGACTATTAAACAATGGCTACTGTAGTTTTTCCCTTCTTGTTGCTGGTTAACCAAACCAAACAGTTATTTGTCTGTGGTTTATCAGTAAGATCCCAGAAATTTAGTGCACAGTTGGCCAGTGACTCAGTTAGCATTGGCATTTGCCAACAAAACACCTCTTATGGAGTTGTTTACCAGTCTACTCTCGTCTTGAATCCATCCCAGTGCATGGCATTTTTCTAGCACAGCTGTCTTTGTTTGGCGATTTCCCACACTCTCGTGAAACAAAATGGGGTCAGGAGGGATTTTTTTTGTTGTGGTCATATTTTCGCAGTGTAACATTTAGTAACTTCATGTTCAAAAATGAGGATGTTTCACCGAGACAAAACCACAACCACATCATTTGCCTGAGTTGATGAGCAAACGTGCCGTATTATTGCATTTATTCCCACTTGCCATCAGTTTTGTTATTGTTAATCAACTAAAACTAAAACTGCAAAAAAAAATAATAATAAAAAAAAAAATTTACAAATTAATTTAAAAATGGCCACTAACTGAAATATACTGAAGTACTAAAATTACTAAATTTAAAACTGAAATTAAAATAAAAACTATAAAAATATATATTAAAAATTAAACACTATATTACGGGTTTCTGTAGAGGTTTCCTTTCTTTTTTATCCCTCCAGTTATTTGTCATAGTGATCATACCCATTTACATTTCCATCATCAGCTACTCTTACGTAACAATGTACATGATTTATTTAAAGTTTCAAGATATGGTTGTCTTTTCTGGAATGCCATCTATATTGAGTTGCCTTCTTACAATGGATGATAAGTTTAGGTTTACGGGGGTTTGATAAGAATGAGACTGAAAGGTCTGTTTCTCATAGCTGTGCCGGTTCTTGCTCAATTGATAACAATGATGAACAGCATCCAGTGAATGAAAAATGACATTCCTAAGACAGCACAGGGTTTCTGACAGCAGATATTACACAAGTAGATAAGGAAGGGGTTGAGGAAAGTCAAAAATACAGACAGTACTTTTTAGAAAGGTACATATTCCTGTTTGTCTAAGCCTTTTATCAGCATCTTGTATCCTGTGTGAAGTGAAAAATTGCTTGTGAGCATGACAGGATATGTGCGTGCTTTTTTTTTAGTCAGAGCTGTTTCATCAAAAGCGACTGATTCAGTGGCTATGCTTACGTATGTTTGACACTGAGGACTCCAGAATAATAATAATTAGATTTGTCAGAAAAATCACACTTGTTTTTTTAACTTGTGAATTATTTATTTAGTGTGATAAAGCAGTGCATCATATTCGTGATACCCACTGGAGTGTATCTGTTTTTGTGAGGAGGTTTGAGGACAGCAAATGATTTCACATGCAATAGCGCTGCTTAGTGGCTCATCTCCTGAACTGCCTCTTTTGTGGTCCCACGACTGCAGCTGGTGAAGCTACTTATTTTATTGCTGTAAGATATCCGGACATCTGGTTTTGATGTTACAGGCTGCTCATTTGTGAGTAAGATCAAAAGGTTTATGGTTTATTTTTTACAAGGTCTTTAAACAAGTAGTATTGGTCAAAAAAGTCAAATATTTCTGGTGGCATACAGTACACCAGCTCTTCAAAGTTCAAAGTGTGGGCTTAAAGGTGAGCTTAAAGGTGTAGGAGGGAAAGCAGTTTAATTTAGTGTTGGGGAAAGTAATGCATTACAATATTGCGTTATTCCATTGTGTTACTTTTTACTATTTGGAAAGTAATGTGTTACGTTATTTTTCCATTACTTTTTGTCATCGTGGCTGGGCTTGCTTATTTATTTTTAATAACAGAAAACCCAGAAGTTATATTTTTGGCAACTGTAAAGGCCCTTTAACACCAAGAGTGATATTAATAAAGCTGAAAGAATTACTTCTACTCTGTACCTAATTTCTCTCAATATAGGACAGGAGAGGTGTCAGTGAATAAATAGGAAAACAAAGCAACTTATTTGAAAAAGTAACTTAATATTTTCTTGTAAATAAAGTTACTCAACTCACGTTACTTGTAATGCATTACCCCAAGACTGGTTTAATTTGTTTGATCATTATTTATAAAACCAAGTGGGTGAGAAATGTTTCTAATTTTATTTATCACATTATATTACATTAATATTATCTGTTATATACACTATAAAAATGTAAGTAAAAGTAAAATAAAAATGTCTACAGTGCATATGGAAAATCATCATACCCCTTTAAAATAGTTGTCATACAGCCTAAAAATCAAACCCATGAAAGCAAATGAAAGAAAACCAAACCAATGAAAGAAGAGAACAACAGTTCTACAAATTAATAAAAAACAAACCAAAAATAAAAAATAAAAAATAGAATAACAGGGTTGGAAAAGTCATAAGTTCTTTTATTTAATACTTCGTAGAGCCACCTTTTGCTTTAATTACAGCCACCAGTCTTTTTGGATATGTCTGTACTAGCTTTGCAAACCTTGAATGGGGAATATTTGCCCATTCTTCCTTGCAGAATTGCTCAAGTTCAGTCAAATTCTGTGGTGAGCGGCAATGGACTGCTCTCTTCAAATCCATCCACAGATTTTAGATTGGATTTAAGTTAGGGCTCTGACTTGGCCACTCTAAGAAATTCACTTTCTTATCCTTAAGCCATTTAGTTGTTGTTTTGGCAGTATGTTTAGGGTCATTGTCGTGTTGGAAGGAGCTGCCCATCTTCAGCTGTCTAGCAGAGGGATGCAGGTTTTCCTCAAGAATTTGGGTGTACTTGGCAGCATCCATTTACCCTGCGATCCTGACCAATCCCCCAGTCTCAGCTGAAGACATAATGCTGCCACCACCATGTTTCACAACATGTTTCAACCAGACAAGGCTTCTTTCGTGCCGCCCTGCCATACAGGCCAGCTTTGTGTAAAGCTTGGGAGTTGTCGCATGCACAGACTGACCAGACCCAGCCATAAAGCCTTGTAAGGCCCCGATCACACCGAACGCGTTTTTTAGGTCTGAAAACGCGAGGCGCACCACACTTCCTTTTTTTGGTGACTTTTAAAAAAAGAGCACTGCGTTGCGGTTTTTTATGTTGCTAGGCAACCATCAAATCAGTCGTCCTGTCAATCTAATCAAAGGATAATAGCGCAAGCACTCTAAAATCTTTGGATTTTAGCTGTTAAGTAAACGGTCATATCAGCAAAAACCTTTAAAAAATACAGCTCCGGGTAACCCGCGATAGACACCAAAAGTTTCTCCTCCATCGTTGCAGTCTCCGGACTTTTTAAGCAACGGTAAAACTTTCGTCACCACAAGGGAAGGCCCGCCTCTCCGTTCATTCGATTGGACAATGGAAAAAACCATGATGACGTCGGGCGCTTTTCTGCTCAGAGTTGCTTTTTTTTCAACTTCAGGCACTCAGAGCGCTCTGGCAAAAACGCAGGCGCAGCAGGCGGTCAGAACGCGAGGCGTCCGGGGCGCATAAACAGCGCACATAACGCTCACTGCCAATAGAAAACAATTCAAAAAAGGCGCCTCTCACTGCAAGAACGCGCTCGGTCTGATCGGAGCCTAAGACTTTCTACGTGATTCAGTAGTACGTAGCGTCGTGAACGCGCATCCCAGAGCTAGCGCTACACGAGCTTCTGTGCTTAAAAAGTATACAAATTTTTATTTTCCGAAAAAAATGACGATCATTTCGCTAGATAAGACCCTTCTTTCTCGGCTGGGATCGTTTAGATCCCTGGTTATTTTATATGCTATTTGTGCAGCAGCAGTATGTCTTAAATACTCACAGCACTGTATCGCCATATGCTTTGGCAGTAGCAAGTTCCTGTACTTGCTTGCAGCAGCAGCAATAATCTACAACTACAGCAATAACCTACAGCAGCAGCAATTTAGCAGCGGCAGCATAGCAGATCTATTCAACCAAGACCGAATACATTAACATTATCATTTACATTAACATGCTAAAATCTTCCAAGAGTTGTCATGGAAAAAATTATAATTTTACTTTAATGATGTGGGTTATGTGTACATGCAGCTCAAAAAAATTAAAAATAATTGAATTTGTTTTCCAAGGTTAATGTGTCAAAAGGTAAAGGTAAGGATATGATGATTTTTATAGCCACTGTATATGTAGCCTCAAAAAAGCCTGAAAAAATATATATATTTAATGAAGCTGAAAGGTATATAATTCTGTGGTCCCACTTTATATTAAGTGGCCTTAACTACTATGTACTTACATCAAAAAATATGTACAAGGTACTTAATATGGTCATACTGTATTGCAAAACACTTTTGCTGCTATTGAGGTGGGATATGGGTAAGGTTAGGGAGAGGTTTGGTGGTATGGGTAGGTTTAAGGGTGGGTTAAGGTGTAAGGGTGACCCAATCCTTACACCTTAACCCACCCTTAACCCACCCTTAAACCACCCTTAAACCTACAGTGTAATTATAAATGTAATTACAGAAATTAATTACAGATGTAATTGCATGTAGGTATTTTTAAAATCTAAGTACAATGTTAATACATGTATGTACACAATAAGTGCATTGTATCAAATGATTAATTTCAATGTAAGTACTTAGTAGTTAAGGCCACTTAATATAAAGTGGGACCAATTCTATATATATACCCAAGTATGTGTATGTGTGTAAATAAATAATTGTATATATTATAGTGTTTGCACGCTTTTAAAAGTCAAACAGATCAACCTCGTATTAACATGTTTCTTTAAAATAAACTTCATGAGGTAGCTTCTAAGTAAGGCAAAAAACATTATTCCGAAATTGTGCTGTATGTAAAAATATTTATTTAATATTCAGTCATGACTGAATCCAAGTAATTTTTAAAGATTGTCCGGTAGAAATATATTGCTATCGTGCATGTTGTCACTTGTTAACATATATTAAATAAGCATAACAACTGTTATTATTAGTATAAAAGTAATAAATATTAGTATTTATTTGAATACATGTACATACTGATATCTATATATACTGTATTTATGTACAGATGAGAAGTAAATGGCATTTAAGTACCCAGTAAATGAGGTGTTGAAAGGGAAAAATACGATGTTCTCATCAACCTGACCTACTCTGTGGTTCTATCTGGAGCTCTGTGGTTGCATATCTTGCTTTTGCAAAAACCCACACCTGCATTTGCATGAGTCAGACATGGCCGAAGCCTCAACTTTAACCCTATCTATCTATTTATCTATCTATTGATATATCTGTCTACATAAATGAATAGATTTCTAATTCTTTTTGCGCGTACATTTTGTCAGACAAGGAACCTTGTATTGTAAACTACCGTAAAAGTCAGTTTTAAATACTAAAAATCCAGAAAATCCAGCCTGGACCATTTAGAAATGGGTAGAATTATTATTTCCTGCTACACTATACATTTCCTGCTATTTTGTTTTTGTTTTGGCGTGTTGATGTTTTATATTATATTTAGAGTAATTTTATGTCAAATATTTAATTTCTTAAATTCTTAAATTCTTAATTCTTAATTAATTTCTTAAGTCATTTAAAGGCATAGTTCAAAAAAAAATAAAAAATTGTCATCATATACTCACCCTCATGTCGTTCCAAAACTATATGACTTTCTGTGAAGCACTAAAGAAGGTATTTTGAACTCTTTTTGTCCATACAGTGATAGTCAATGGGGTTCAAAACATATACCTGTGTTGTTCTGAAAAAAAAAAATACACTGAGACATTTGTCAAAATATCTTTTACGTTCACAGAAGAAATAAATACATATAGGCTTGAAATGACATGAAGGTGATTAAAATGTTTTAATTTTGGGGTGGAGGGGGACTATTACATTAAAAAAGAAGCATACATCTTTATGAAGCATACATCTTTATGTAACCCTTTACAGGAAACCAAGAGTGCAAATGTAGTCCAAAGTTTGTGTTAAGCATCAAGAATACTAAGAACAGGATGTTACAACAATTCTACATATAATGCTGACACATTGCTAGAGACAAGTTGCATTAAATCACTAAATATGAGTCACTACATATTCTGCAGAACAGGCTAAATGGTGTTGTGGTGGCAGTCATGTTTTGAACACACTAAGTATATACAGTAACTCCATGGTATTTATTTGTACTTTTTAGATCTTAGATTTCACACAGATAAATGGTTGTTATAACGGCAAGTTTGAATTTAAGTGTGGAAATGCTGATGCCTGTCATTCTTTGATGGAATATCTGACTTCATAGTCATGTGTGTTTTCAATAGGTCTACATGAAGAACAAGTACAATGGTGTTCGAAGAGCCACGGGTACATAGGAACAATAGCCTGACATGTGCACCCCGAAATAGGATATGAGGAAAAACAAAAGGTATGAAAGGAAAGAAATATCAGAAACGTTACTCAGTAAATAGTCATTTTCATATAGTATATCTGTGGTTAAGTTGATTTCAAACATGATAACGAATCATGAGAAAGCATTATTTATGTGGTATAAACTCAGTGAGCACTGCTGATATTATCTGCATTTAGATCACACTGTGTGCAAATCTGTTAACCACACAAAACACTTTCAGTTCAACCACTTTTCCACCTTCACCGATAAGTAGAGCTCACCATTTCCTGCATTGAGCCCCAGACTCATTTTCCACCGTGCATTTGCAGAAAGGGACTTTTCTTGCATTGCACTGCACTTGAGCGCTTTGGGCATCGTTTTGAAAAGATGCGATATGAAAATACAAATGTAAGACAGGTAATTTCTACATGGGGGTCCTTATGAGGGTCCATCATAAATGTACCGACATTTTCTGTGGAATATGGATGAAATAAGAAACCAAACATGCACTCAAATCGACCACATTTCTCTGATTACCCGTGTCAGCGATTTAGAATAGATTCACAGAATTGAGGAGGGGTACAACAGGAAGTACTACCTCTGCAGGCCACATCACGGTTTTCCCCCGTGCGCGTGATGTCACTTGTTCCTTGTCGGACTGAACCCCTATAGGTCCGTGTAGTGGAAAGTACAAGCTCACCCCTTTATAAAGCGGACTGCATCAGCGAGTTGATCATCTTCGAGACGATCGGCCACCGATAAAGCGACCAACACATCAAGATCTGATTTTTGATCGACCACAGACCCAAAAATGAGACCCTCCTGCATCTTCATCGCCTGCCTTGTGCTCTTCGCTTTCTGCTCACTGGCTCGCAGTGAATGTACGTCTTTTACTTTATTTCTAGATTTTTATTTTTAAATAAACAATAGACTGGTAATAATTTATTGTATATTTGTTAAGCGTTTTCTTGATTACTAAATGTAACCAACTTTATATATTGATTTATATTGAGTGTTTTAACACAATTTTTATCTTTTTTTTTTCCTGCAGTCAGCCAAGGTCCCGACAAGTGCTGCTTTTCTTTTTCCAATGTAAAAATCCCAGTAAAGCAGGTTGAGAGTTATCATACTACACATTTTGAATGTCGCAGGAGTGGTGTCATGTAAGTATTTTTGTAATGTTTTAATTAAATTGAATTGTGAATTTGTTATATGAAATCATGAACCATATTCTCTTTTGAAATTTCAGTATCATCACAAAAGCGCAAAGAGAGATCTGTGTTGACCCGACAGAGAAATGGGTTCAGAGACTGATGAACTTGGTGGATGCTCGAAACATGAAGGATATGAGCTCTGGGGACAGCAACTAAGATGTGAATGGCTCTTCACTTTTCAAACTATTGAATTGAACAATTTTCAAACTGATTTTAAGCTTTTATTTAAATAATAATATGTATGCACCTGCACAATCCTGTTAATCACTTAAGAAGATTGTGATATATATTCAAATATATTCAAAGCATGTTTAAGAAATGTAATCTGAACATGTTTGAATTTTTTTGCTTCACTGTATGCAAAATAAATATTATGGAAAGGCATTGGATTTTGTCTGTCTTTTTTTTTTTTTTTTTTTTGGAAGAACAAAAAAAATATATAAATAAAAATGAATTTAAAAATTGGTTATAATTTAAAGAACCAATATTTAATAATCAACAATTGTACCAGCAATGTGAATATTGATACTGCTCATAATAACAATAATAGGCCCTGTTGTAATATATATACAGTGGGAAAATACATTTAGGGTTTTTATTTCTACTAGATCTAACCCATAAAATTACTTAAGTCAAAAAATATATAATATTGTTAATTAGAAATAATTTGAAATAATTTTCTTATTTGCATACTACCACATGGAGCACTTTGTAGTTTTTACTTATTGTACAGATACAATAAAGATCTGTCGGACTTTCATTAGAGTACTTCGTCGGTATAAAAAAACTTTTTTATTTATTTAATTTTTTTAACTGGTGTAGGCCTCTCTGCCTTCACAATGCTCAGTGTTCATTTATAGAGCAATCTTTCCATGGCATGAAAATGGAGCTTTACTATGTTCTGTATAAAAAGACAAAAAGATATAAGGGTGGGTTGTTATTATCTTCTATAGAACTATTACTATTGCAAAGACAATGCCGCTGTCAGACTTCGCAAATTAAAGCGTATCACTGAGCATTTCAGTGGGAACTTTCCATTAATATTCTAAGACTTTTTGAAATTAAATATTGATTCAGCTGTAAAACTATTATATTATATTATATTATATTATATTATATTATATTATAAATTATTGTTAAAAAAATATTATAATATAATATAATTTATAATATAATAATTATTAATAATATACAATAAATTATTTATAGTCTATTATATTATATTATATTGGGATTTATATTATAGACACAAATACATATTTGTGGATTGTGCACATGCGTGTAAGAGTTGTATACATTTCATCAGACAAACCAAAGATAAGTTTCCTGTTGACTCTTTTGATCCACTTACCTTTGCTAATTCACGAGCATGTTGATTCTGTCAGCAGCATTCGTGTGGTTGATTTTTTTACCACTGTGTGAATCTGTGGGTGACTTTTTTTCCCATCTTATAGTCAGGCTTTTGACATTGGCACCCAAACATGTATTATTACTATTACTATTACTGATGATTACAACTATTACTGATTAATTTATTATCATTGCTGATACTGTTTTTGGTATCAATATAAACTTACATTTTTTTAAAGCGTATTCTGTAATAATAATAACTTACTCAGCACTTGTTCTTGACAGCATATCTTTTTTTTTTTTTTCATGCCATCGTTCGAGGCTTGTCTTTCTTTCTCAGCTTTTATTTATCTGCCTTTTTAACAAGGATTCTTTATTTATAGTTTTGCCTAAAATATTCCTGTTAACATTTTTTTTATTTTGTGTTTTGTATGTTTACACATACTGGTCAATCCCAATTTCAACAAAAACAATTTCTTTTCATTTCTTGCAAACTTTTCATCTCTTTTCACTGCACTTTATTATCTCTGGTCTTTCAGATTTCTCTTTTTCAGTTTTCCTGTTCATTATTTTCTGGGGCTATTTCAATTCCATGGTTTATCGCACACATTATTTTTTATTCATGCATTGATTCATTTAGTTCATTTTTTTTACATGCATTACCATCTGTACTAGATCGTCATTTTGCTGATCATATTTGGTGCTGATGATGAACTGCTAAATTATTTCATTTTCCATTTACAATGAGTCATCTTCCTTTTCTTTCATCATACAGACCAGTCTTCTCTCATCAGTAGGTTGTGCTGCTCATTTAGTTTGCCTTCACTTGTCTCCTCTACTTTATTTGGAGCCTTGACATCAAGCCTGCTGGCCAGCTACTCCTTTTGACCACTAGAGGTGGTCATTATATCAAAATTCTAAAGCAGCACATTGATGTAAATCTTGAGAAACACACAAGTGGCAATTTATTAACTTTCTAATACACCCTAAATGTCTTATGTCATGGATTTCATTTAATGAAAGGTTCATTTTATATTAAACTGAAAGAGAGAAAACACAGACCTCTCTTTTGAAGTGCAGTGGTTAAAGGCAATATTAGCCCACAAATGCACTTTTTCACAGCATCAGGGTGTCTTTTCCATACCGTTTTTAATGTACTACGATTTTGTTATCATGTATACGGTTTAACATAGATATGCTGTGAGAGTATATGAAGAGTACTGTATATGAGAGTATATGTATAGAAACAAAGGACATCTTCAAAATAATACGCAGAAAATGCAATGTGCAACAGGAAGTATAATGTTTATAGACCTCACTGTGGTTTCTTCAAACCCCAATGACATGTTTAGTTGAAAAACAGACACACTTATAGCATGTAACAACTCAGTGAGGCGAGCATATGGATGACGACCTGTCAGCAACAACACAGCACCGCAGTCTTGAACACGAGGCCCTACTGCATTTTCACTGGCTGTCTTCTGCTCTTCACTCAGTGTTCACTGGCTAGCTGTATATGTGTGTCTTTTTCTTCATTTTGATTTTGCTTATATTATTAAAGACTAAATATACAGCAATTGGTATTACTTTCTGTCATTTCTGTACCTCTTTTAACAAAAATGTGGTCAATTAACAGTTCTGATATTCATATTTTGCTAGGTAAAATTGCTGTTCTGGACAAGTGCTGCTTTTCATTCTTCGACAGACGACTACCATCAAAAATGATTGTGTATTACTATGAAACGCCTCGAGATTGCCACAGGAAAGGCATCATGTAAGTGGTTTTGTAATGTTAAATAGCAATTATACAAAAGAGATAAAAAACTGAATCAAGTTCTTTTTGAAAATTTAGTTTCATCACAAAAAAGCTTAAAGAAGTCTGTGCTAATCCAGAAAAGAAGTGGGTTCAAGATTTAATAAGGAGGCCTTGGACAGAACCTGAGATTCCAGCTCCCAGGGTTGAAATCGCCACAGTTATACAGTAAACTACTCTTTTTTTTATATATATATATATATCATTTTTTTTTTTTTTACTAATGTTTTATACAGAACTAGTGTGCCTTGTGAATGCTTTTAATTCATTTTAATTAACTGGGCAGATTATGTGATCTTATACTGAATTCAAAACATATTCAAGCTAAAAAAAAAAAAAAAAGGATTAGTGAGTAATGTTAATCACCTTGTGAGTAGTACATCTTTCCTCCTGTACACTCTAAAAAGTGCTGGGTTAAAAAATAACCCAACCTTAACCCAGCTGCTGGGTAACTATGGGACAGAACACGCACTGGGTTGTTTTGACCCAAGTACTGGGTTTAACCATTTGACCCAGATTGCTGGGTTGTTTATTTGACCCAACCAGTGGGTCAGTTTAACCGTGTTGCTGGGTTAAACATAACCTAAACATTGGGTTATTTGTTGTCTTATTGCCTTGCTACCTTTATATTTACCAATAATAATATAATAATCACAAAATAATGTCAAATTATTATTGCTTTTCTGTAATACAGTTAAAAAACACAAAAAATGCAACTGTAAACATCAATTTAATGAGTTTTATTTCTTTTAAAACAATTTTCAAATGGGTGCAGCTGTCACACATTTTATCCAACCATTATAGACACATAACACAACAATTTTAGTAGATCAGTTACTTTAAAACACAAAACTGTGTAAACTAGGCACTGTGGATTCCGATTCTTTGTCAACATTGCAGCAGCAGAACACTCTTTATTAATTATTACCACATGAGAATCGTTCCAAATATTGTGCTATTAAAACTAAGCTAAACAAAGTGTCCACAGGACAATACAAATGACAATTTAAAACGCTTCAGTGGCACGGCCTGTAACAATGGCGAAGGTCTGGGATGCCGTTGTCTTGTCCCCAAGGCACAAATCCAACATGTTGGTCCCCACCTGTTAATTATACGACACTTAGTCTTGCAACATAACTAACATTTTAAGTTAAGTGCATTTTTATGAACATAAACACAGAGGCCTGAAAAAATGCTCATTTTAGAAGAAAATTTCAAACTGCACATTTTTAGTCTTTTACATCTCAACTCTTCATACAGTGGTGGCCAAAATAATTGGAACACTAGTAAAATGGTTTTAAGTCAGTGATTTATATTTTTTGCTGTAGCCTGTCAGTGGGAAATATCAGTTTACATTTCCAAACATTCATTATATATATATATATATATATATACACACAAAAGTAAAACAAAACTTACAGGTTTGTATGTCAGTAAATGGCTTCCAGAATTCTGTGGTTCTGTGGACCCTTCCTCCAGAATGGGCAGGACTTTGAAAGCACTCTCCCCTTTAGCATCTAAACCATAAGAATAATACAGTGCAAACTGTGAAACTTATCTCATAATCAAAACAACACACTGAAACACTTTCATATGAAAATTTCTTCATTCCTTTAAATAATGAAATTATAATAAAAAAATACATTTAAATATTTAAATAAATAAATAAAAAATATAATGGTATTAATTAGGGCTGTCAAACGATTAATCGCGATTAATCGCATACAAAATAAAAGTGTGAGTTTGCCTAATATATGTGTGTATTGCGTGTAATTATTGTGTATATATAAATACACATGAATTAATGTATATATTTAAGAGAAATATGTTATCTATGTAAAAAATATTTGTATTTATATATAATATAAATTATATAAAAATTATAATAAATACATATACTTGTAAATATTTCTTATATATGTACCTGAATGTGTTTGTATTTATATATACATAATAATTGCACACACTACACACACGTTTATTACTCAAACTCAAACTTTTATTTTGTATGCGATTAATCGTGATTAATCGTTTGACAGCCCTAGTATTAATGCAAATGAATCCCCACCCCCATTCAACTACTGCAGGTTAAGTGTAGGTATGGGGTGGGATTCAATTCATTGATTGTTTGATTTTAATGCCATAGCAGTAACTATGGTTATTTTAATGAAAAGATCAAATTCTAAAACAAATCACGGTTATTGAATGTTATTGAATTATATAACTTACCTTCAAAGATTTTAACCAGGGTATCAAGCTGCCTTTCCTCTAACTTCTCTATTACAAAGCTGTCCATCTGCACCAGCAAGAACCTCACATATCTAGGATGAAATTTCAGATTAAGAAAATTAGAATTTCACAAAACTGTTTTTACAAGGACTTATTTTATATAGAAAGCAGGTTAATGCATTTACATGCTGCACAATCATTTAAACACAGATCAGTTCTATTATGCTGATATCGCGAGAAAGCTTCTCAAATAACGTGACATTTTAATATCGCGAGATCTCGTAAACGTTAAACAACACGATTCTATATTATATGGAACGGTTGGCAAAGGCAACGCAAGCTGGCATCTCACCACTGAACTGTGTTCATGTCAATCAGTCTCCAATCTGGAGGGCAGAATCGACACTGTTAAAAAATAAAATCAGACGGCATACCCATTTAAATTTTATACTGGTCTCCTAGTTTGTAAAGCAACACAAACATTCACTAAAATATAGGAAGAGTAAAAGAACCTCATAAACAGTGGTGTCGTGGTGCCTGGCGAAGTGGGTATACGTTTTCTCTGCATCAGAGCCTTCCCTGACATGCCCTCGCGTATGAACAGGCAGCTAGGTGGAGGAGGGGACGGAGCGGGCGCGGGCGCATTTAGGCGCAATTATCAAACATATTTCAAAGGAAGCCCGCGCCACGGTTTTGACCGCATCACTGTCTTTACCGGTGTTTTTAGGGAATATTTGCATTTATTCGCATGCTATTAAATTAGTTATTCATGTGGTGGACTGTCACGATTTTGGCTAATGCAGGACACTACTTGATGCGCATCAGAGGGGTTTTAGAAGTGGGTACACGCAAAGCTAACTGATAAAGAAGTGGATATAAGCCGTATACCTGGGTATACCCTGCACTAATGATGGGTCGTTCTTAAACGATTCATTCATTTTGAACGAATCTTTAACGTGACTCGGGACGGACGAGTCGTCTCGGGGAGTGATTCATTCAGTCGCGCATGCGCAACATCCTATTAGGTTCTGTACTGAAATTAGGGCTGGGCGATACTGCAAAATTTGGTATCGATCCGATACCAAGTAAATACAGGGCCAGTATCGCCGATATTATATTTCATATACATATATAATTAAATGTATATGTTAAAACCCAGGACAAATTTTAAACACTTTTAAGCCAAATAAAAACATTTTTATTATTGTAATAATCTGGATTTGCAAACACAAACTTATTACTAGAGAACAATGATTTTTTTTAACTTTAGTCTGGGGTTTTTGTTCAGAAACAATAATATAATAACAAAACCATTTCTCTTTTAGCACTTCTTCAATGTCTTTAAACAAATAAATGTAAAACAAATATGCATTTCAAATACATTTTAAATAAACAAAGAACACAAAATTATTACTGGCAAACATAGCATACAGCCTATCTTACCTATGTAGCCAAAATATAGATCCTATAGTGTCCCTTTCACAGTTAACACAAAAGGGATGTTCAGACATTTTCATATTTTAAGTTTATGGTATACAGTGGTGGCCAGAATTATTAGAACACCTGTATTCTCACCAGCTAAAAAATGTTTTTAAGTGTTTTTAAATGTTTGTTTTTTTTTTATTTCCTACTAACACACTATAGCAAAAGATAACTGACTTAAAACCATTTTTTTAGCTGGTGAAAAAACTACTGTTCTAATCATTTTGGCCACCACTGTATATTTTTAAATTCCAAAATAATTCATATAAATAGCAGGTTTTAATGTGCTGACTATATAGGCTATATTTAATCAGCCTGATGATGAAAGTAACAAGTTCAACTATGACCAAGTATTCGTTTTTTTTTTTTTTTTTTTTTCAAATTGGCATTAACTAATACTGAATGTCCTATATAACTCAAATATTAATTTCACCACTGTAGCTAGCTACCTGGATATTCATTGCCTCTCCGAAACGACTCGGCCAGTGACCTCTGTCTCAGGGCTTGGCACTGCTGGGGGTCTGTCTGGAGGATTTGCCTCCTATTCTCTCCTTTTTTGCAGCTCGGCGTTCTCTTTTTCGTGTTGTTTTATGTGTTTGTGTAGATTTGTGGTGTTGCCACAGTATCGAATAGACTTTCTACAAACATCGCAGTTTGCAATATTTTCGTTTACTGCAGTAAAATAACTCCAAACAGCGCTCCTCTTTCTTTCCGTCATCTCAGTACAGCCAAAAGTGCTTGCGCTTTGGCGCTGCTGAGTCACGTGATGAAAGGACAACTAATAACAGCAGAGCAGGGAGGAGCAACGGTGCATGCGAGATATAAAAGGAGCGGGGTATTTAGAGACATGTCCGCTCTTTTATGAAACAGGAGCAATGTACTTTAGCGTAAATTAGATGAAATTTAAATAAAAGTATCGATCTCGGAAGGCTACTATCGATCCGATATCAATACCAACGTTGGTATCGATACTATCGATATTAGGATCGATCCGCCCACCCCTAACTGAAATTAGTTCACCAGTTTCGAGTCTTCGGGTTTTTTAAATTCGTTCGTTCATCTTGTGGGGCTGTCACGTTATGAACGAACGACTCAAACCCGAAGACTCGAGAGACGAACTAATCAATTCTCTTTCCGGCTCAGGCTGCATAGGTTAAGCTTATTGGGCTGTTACTTTATGGACGAACGACTCAAACCCGAAAACTTGTCAGATAAGAGGTGAGGTGAGCTAATCATGGACTAAAGACCCAGGTAAACAATGAATGAATCTTTTCTGTTTCTTATAGCATTATAGTTTTGTCTTGTTTGTAGTGTGATCAACGTTTGTGTAAGCAGTAGATGTGTTAGGGAGGTAACACGTAACATTTTAATTATATTTTGCTAAAATGAACGAAATGACTCGAAAAAAGATTCGTTCATTTTGCTGAATGAGAATCAAAGGTCCGAGTCGGTAAAATGATCCGAACTTCCCATCACTACCCTGCACTACACCACTGCTTATACACCACGAGAGTTACCAAAGCAAAGGGCAGAGCGTAGCTAATGCAGCTAACGTTACCTGAGGAAAAAAAGAGGGCGAAAATGCACAACATAAAAATGACGGAACTATCGTTGGATTCGGCACGTCACAGACATTTACTTGAAAAAATATGCCCTTAAAATATCAATTTTAGTACGAAATGACCTAATTCTGACAAAACATTACAAAACCATACAGTATGGAGACAGTAACTGAACTTACCCCGTATTTCTGACCTATGTCTGTTTTCAGGAAGCGTTAAAATAAGGGACATATGTATACTGTATATAAATAAAACTTCGCATGTGCACACACACAACTTTTATATGGTGATAAAGCGATTGTTGAGGCAAAAAAGTACCACGCTAGGCTGCTACTTAACGTTCGTTAATCATTCACAGAACAAAACACTAAGGCTGCACAGCGACAGATCAAATATTGCATTAAACAGTGAAATCACTGTGCTCTAAACCACAACTAATTAAAAATAAAGGTATATAATCATATTAACTTACCTTATAATCCTGCTTGCTGCGAATTGCGTGACCGCCTGAGGAGGAGACGAATGAAGAATCCAGAAAGTTCTATGAAGTGGAAAAATAAATAAACCAGTTGGGTTAAAATAACCCAACCCACGTGTTCAGTGGTGAAAGAACACCTAGAGTCCATTTGACCCAGCATGATACAGTACCTCAAACAACCCAGAGTTATGACCCATCACAATTAACCCAACAATGTGTTTACAGAAATAACCCAGCAATTTTTAGAGTGTATTAAAGGAAAGCATCAAAGTCAATCAACACACAAGGAACAAGACTCCAGAGAGCAGATGAATCAGTTGTGGTCCACCTCAAAAAGTAATAATAGCTTTAACATTTTGTGACATATAAGCCAAATTTTAAAAGTATATCAAAAGATGGGGTTACTTATTGAGGGTATATACAACAATAAATCCATATCTTCATTATGTACTATCAATTTTCTCTTTCCTGTATGCCATATGGATCTGCTTACTTCTGCAAGCAGCCAGTGGAAGACTAAATAGTGGACTTCATACAGTATCTGTACAGACAAAGACCTAGTACTACTTTATGGTGCATTAATGCTGCATTAGTGCTGCCTTTGTACTTTTGACTGAATTGCCTAGCAACTTTTATGATGGCTGTTGTTGTTTACTGAATATTATTATTCAATAAATAATACTTCATATAAATAATAGTAATTAATAATAGTATGCAGAGTTTGTGGTGGTGATTTTAGATACATTATTCTGCCATTAGATGGTGACAAGAAACTTTTTTATACTGTTTTAATGAGTCAGCAGTAAAGACTTTTATATTGAAAGAGACTGAAACACTGTTGTAAACAAGTTATTTTTACTTTCAACAGCACCATAAGACACAGCCAATGCACTGAGCAGTGCTGTCATCAAAAATCACCCTTAACAGATGAAAGGATAGTACGACAAAGATATCACTTTCCTTAGCAGACATTCAAGCTAATGTTTTATTGTGAATATGAGATTGAGCTGAAGAATGAATGCTGTATCAGATCATGTTCTCACTCCATCTCTCTCTCATTATACTCTACATAATACAGTGATGTTCTAATACAGTAATACAATAAGCTTTTAATGTAGCAACTCTAAGTTTTTTCGTTACTAGTTCTAAAGTGATGTTTTTGAATTAGTAACTGAGACTTAAGCTCAGCTGTTACTGTCAAACTGAGATTTGAATCTGTTGCAGAAGGAAGTAGTTCTGCACAAAAGAGGGTTTAAAGACTCCCTTGTTGTCTCTTTTTTATTTACACACTTGTGCCATCAAACTGTTGTATAAACACAATATCAATCTTGTAACCCAGCAGCCTCATGCCATATTCAATTTTGTCTGTGATAGATGATGATTTTTCCATTCTCATTTGATGTTGATGATGAACTGCAAATATTTTTCATTTTCTGCTCACAAACTAGAGAACATTTATGATTTTTTGTCATGTTAATTTAAAAAAAAAAAAGTTTTTTTTCTACCTTTAAAAATTCTACCTTTATTTTTGTTTGCTTGTTTTTTTTTCTTGCAGTTTTTGCCATGAAGATAGCTTTTCCACTTACAATAAGTCATCTCTCTTTTCTTTCATTAGACAGACCTGTTTTCTCTCATTGGTGTTGTGCCGCTTATGCTGCTTTATTTGGAGCCTGGTGTTAAAATATTTTCAATTTCTGAGATATTTGGTTCCACTGAGTGGTGCTGACATGAATATTCATTAGTTTCCCATATTGTGGGCATATCTTTAAGAAAATGTGTGAATGAATGGAACTGAAATGAATTATTCCAAAAAGCCAATAAAGTTTCAATGTATAAACATAAACTTCAACTGTTCACATTTTCAAAACAATTCATAGTTTGTGTAATATGGTAAATTGACTGAGCTGTTTTGCATGATTGATTACAGGCATTCAGATAAAAAGTACAGAAGAGAAAAGAGAAAAAAAAGTGAGTAACCTATAGTCTAAGCTAATACAAAAATGACTAAAGTACTGCACAGTGTTGACAACAATGCCTGAAATAAACCTTTTTCTCATCTCCAGATGAGCTTGGAGCAGTAGCCTTCAACCATGCTCCTGGAGAACTACCTTCCTGCAGTCTTCAGTTTCAACCCACCAGTCTGTAATTATCAAATAACGCTAAAAACACCTTAAAGTTGATTCAAGTGTGTTTGATGATTGGATGGAGCTGAACTCTGCAGGACGGTAGATCTCCAGGAGCAGGGTTAAAAACCCTGGCCTAGAGTAAAAATGGATACCGTGCCAGCCGGCAAGTTGCTTCTTCTGACAACTGAAGGTTGCCTTTGTTTCACAATAATAATGCAGCACTTTCATGTAAATCTTGAGAAACGCACAGTGGGCCATTTATTAACTTTGAAAAAAATTGCCTATACAGAATACCCTAGATTTATCATGGCATGCAATCAACAAGGTTCATTTCATATGAAACTGAAAAAGTCTAAAAATAATGTGCTGTCATTTCTTCTGTAGTGATGTGGGTTGTGGACAATATTAGGCCACAGATGCACTTTTTTAGACATATATTTGCAGGAAATAGTTTAGTACATCTGGTTACCTTTTACATATCATTTTAAATGTATGGTACTATTTCACACCCACTAGTCCCCATGACATGAAAGTATATGAAGAGCCTTGGAAACCAAGGATATTTTCAAGGTAATGTGCAGAAAACATTATGTTCAAAAGGAAGTATTACATTTATAAACCACATTGTGGTTTCTCCAACCCCCAGTACCGTGTAGTATAAAAACAGGAACACTTATAAACATAACCATAGATCAACTCACACATGTTTTAGGCAAGTGCTGCTTTTTTTTTTTTTAAAAAAAACACCTCTTAAGTAAAATTGTCGTGGATTATATAAAGCACATCAGGATTGCCCCAGAAAAGGTCTCATGTAAGTATTTTTGTAAGTACTTAGTAAGATTTTGTATCACTATGAAATATTAAATCATCATCTTTGAAATTCTAACTTAATCAGAATAATGCAGAAAAGAAGTATCCTCATTATATATTGCTGACTGGTCTCTTTTTCTCTCCAATTAATGTGTTTTCCATCACCATTAAACATTAATGAAAAGAATTTGTAAACATGTCCAACAAAATACACATTTAATAACTAGGGCTGTCAAACGATTAATCGCATACAAAATAAAAGTTTGAGTTTGCCTAATATATGCGTGTGTACTTTGTGTAATTATTATGTATATATAAATACACACGAATTAATGTATATATTTAAGAGAAATATGTTATCTATTAAAAAAATATTTGTATTTATATATAATATAAATCATATAAAAATGATAATAAATACATATACTTGTAAATATTTCTTATGTGTACCTGAATGTGTTTGTATTTATATATACATAATAATTGCACACAGTACACACACGTTTATTAGGCAAACTCAAACTTTTATTTTGTATGCGATTAATCGCGATTAATCGTTTGACAGCCCTATTAATAACATATTTTTACTTTAAACTCACCTTATAATGTCAGTCACGTGTTTAAAACAACTTAGTTTTGTGATCTGTTTGTGGCTTTTTCCTATGGAATGTATATAGTATATATAGTATTCTATATTGTAATATGCTATGTTGATTAGCATCGCATTATTAATAGACATTATTATTAATATACCCGAGATGAATAACACAGATAAAAGTAGGTAAAATAGGAAAAATGCTAATTCTCTCTTTAAATTTCCTTATATTTGTACAAAAAAAAACTTTTTTATTGCACTGAACTTCATCTGTATCTTTATGCGAAAATGGGACCTAAAAATGTACACAATAAAATAATGAGGTCCTCATAAGGGCTCTTCATCAGTTTAAAGACATTTAAAGATGACCTGGATATTGTGAAGTTTAGATTCACAGAAGTGGGGAGAGCTACACAGAAAGTACCACCTCTGCAAGCCACATCAGATTTTTTTCCATATGGATGTCATGTTCTTTGTTTTTTGCTGGACAGAACAGATTTGTATAGAATTATATGTTTGTATAGTATTAGGGAGGTGATCACACATAAGATGACCAGCTATTGATACAGTGACCTGCACATCAAGATTCGATCACCGACTGACCACAGACCCAAACATGCAGCCCTACTGCATCTTCATCGTCTGTCTTGTGCTACTCACCTTCCGCTTACTGGCTCAAAGTGAATGTGCGTCTTTTTATTACTTCTTGATTTTTCTTTGAAAATGTCTGGATAAACAACTGCTAACAATTTAACATATATTTATGTGGAATTTTCCACATTTTTAAAGGCTTTGCTTTCTGTATATAATTTAATCAGAATTTAAATAACAATTTAATTTTTACACTGCTAAGAGAAACAATATGTAGTTAACCTTTAAGTCTACTTCTGAACTTGGTTTCAATAAAAGCTGTTTTTGGACCAGTGAGGATGTTTTGAGTTCTGAACCTTACAGGGTGTTTTATAGTACAATGACCCTCTTATATTTCAAAAGATCAAGGATAATTTGATTTCGTAGTTCATGACCACTTTAAATGTATCTGGTTTTGAACACAATGTTAATTACATTGAATTTTTCATCTATTTTTTTTCCTGCAGTCAGCCAAGGTCCCGATAAATGCTGCTTTTCTTTTTCCAATGTAAAAATCCCAGTAAAGCAGGTTGAGAGTTATCATGCCACACATCTTGAATGCCGCAGGAGTGGTGTCATGTAAGTTTTTTTGTAACATCTTTAGTAGAATTAATTTTAATTGTAAATCAGTTATGTAAAATCATGAACCATCTTCTCTTTGAATTTCAGTATCATCACAATTTCTCAAAGGGAGATCTGTGTTAACCCGACAGAGAGATGGGTTCAGAGACTGATAAACTTGGTGGATTCACGTGCATTCCTTCATTCCATAGAACATAAGAAGCCAGTTGCCCATTCTAATGTGGACACTATGGCAAAGTAAACCGCTTGTTATATCTAATGCTTTTACATTTTTAAAGTGCAAAAAAAAAAAAAAAAACCCAAATGTCTATAATTAACTGAGTAGTACATATGATCATATAATTTATTCAGAACATATTCAAGCAAAACCTATTGACAAGAGTTCTTAATAGTATCTAAATCTTTGGCAAGCATTGTAAAAATGATATTGTTCTTCCTTTCTGAAAGGAAAAAATCAAAGTCCGTCAGAACGACAGAAACTACACGACTCCACCAACCAGAGGAAACAACTCTAGTCCACATTGAAGATTCACGTGACTGGTCAGATTTTCTCCTCTTTAATGTTAACTCAGGTAGTCTTAATATTATCTAAGTCCTTAGCAAGCATTGTAAAAGTAATATTTTGTTCTTCCCTCCTGAAAGGAAAGCATCAGAGTCTGTCAGAACAGCAGAAACTACACTACTCCACCGACCAGAGGAAACAACTCTAGTCCACCTCAAAGATTCACATTACTGGTTAGATTTCCTGTTAACTCAGGAAGTCTTAATATTATCTAAACCCTTATCAAGCATTGTAAAAATAATATTTGATCCTTCTCTCCTAAAAAAAGGAAAACATCAGAGCCTGTCAGAACGTCAGAAACTCCACCACTCCACCAACCACGCAAAACAACTCTAGTCCACCTCAAAGAGTCACAAGACTGGTCAGACTTTCTCCTCTTTTATGACATCTGTTAACTCAGGAAGTATTAATATTATCTATATCCCTAGCAAACACTGTGACACTATAAAGTGACACTGTTCTTCCCTCCTGAAAGGAAAGCACCAGAGTCAATTAGCAAGACAGAACATACATCATTCCACCGACCAGAGGAACCAACTTTAGTCCACCTCAAAGATTCACATTACTGGTTAGATTTCCTGTTAACTCAGGAAGTCTTAATATTATCTAAACCCTTATCAAGCATTGTAAAAATAATATTTGATCCTTCTCTCCTAAAAAAAGGAAAACATCAGAGCCTGTCAGAACGTCAGAAACTCCACCACTCCACCAACCACGCAAAACAACTCTAGTCCACCTCAAAGAGTCACAAGACTGGTCAGACCTTCTCCTCTTTTATGACATCTGTTAACTCAGGAAGTCTTAATATTATCTAAACCCTTATCAAGCATTGTAAAAATAATATTTGATCCTTCTCTCCTAAAAAAAGGAAAACATCAGAGCCTGTCAGAACGTCAGAAACTCCACCACTCCACCAACCACGCAAAACAACTCTAGTCCACCTCAAAGAGTCACAAGACTGGTCAGACTTTCTCCTCTTTTATGACATCTGTTAACTCAGGAAGTATTAATATTATCTATATCCCTAGCAAACACTGTGACACTATAAAGTGACACTGTTCTTCCCTCCTGAAAGGAAAGCACCAGAGTCAATTAGCAAGACAGATCATACATCATTCCACCGACCAGAGGAACCAACTTTAGTCCACCTCAAAGAGTAACATGACCAGTTAGATTTTTTTCTCTTTTATATTGTCTGTTTAACCTTAGGAAGTCTTAATATTATCTAAAACCTTAGCAAACATTATAAAAATGGCTTTGTTCATCCCTCCTAAAAGGAAAGCATCAGAGTCTGTCAGAACGAAAGAAACTACACCACTCCACCGACTAGAGAAAATGTGTCAAGTCCACTTCAAAGATTCACATGGCCGGTCAGATTTTCTCCTCTTTTAAGTTGTCTGTTAACTCAGGATGCTTTTTTCATTATAGTCAACTAATTTTTTTCTTTTTAAAAAATTATATATAAAAAGAAAAAAAATTCTATATATAATTTATACCTTTATATATATATATACCTTATATATATATATAAGGACACTTAAAACAATTACTTCCATATAAATACAGAAACAAGTCCATTTCTGTATTATATATTCTAAATGAGCTTTCTTTCATTTGTGCCATATAGGTCCACTTACTTCTGTATGCGGCCAGGATTAGAGTAACTACAGCATTTTTTATCTACAGTATATTGAGACATCAGAACCAAGGAAACCAAGACAACTGTTAATGTAGAGTACTACATTTACTTGTTTCACCAGTGAAGAAATTAACAGTCATCACAGATAAAAATATAATTATATTAATAATTATATAGTTTGTGCATAGCCCCTAAATGCTATTTTAAGTGTTGTTTTGTAGCTCAGACTGAAGAGAATTTCTAGAACTTAAAATTATAAAAATTTTAAGTAGAAGTAAGAAGTACTGCACATTAGGATATAAATCGTTGACTGTATTAGGTGTATAGGCCACGTAAGATTACAAATAAGAGGAATTTATTTTTGTGAAATTTGTCTACAATCATTGCAGTCTACAAAACAGTAACATACAGCACAATGTACTATGCAGTACAGTACCATATATAGTACAATGCATCTGGCTTTCTGGTATAGAGAAGAAAATAAACAAATAAATGTATGCAAACAAGTGAAGAGGCCAACATGTCAAAACTGTTCTTATCTTTGTCTTGCATATGTATTTCTAACATAATTTTTTCAGAAGGGGTTTTCAGTCTTTGCAAGCCAACTCAGTGGAGACATATTTTATGTATGTGTATTATTTAGGAAAAACTACAAACCAAATCCAGCACTGTGCATCACACAAAGCAAAGATATGTTACTAAATGGCTCTTATGATTGAATAATGATCGTTAATTCAGTAGCACGCTGAGGCTGTCAGAAACATTTGTGAGGTTGATTGTTACTACTGTGTGAAACTGTGGGTGTTTGGCATGTTAACCCTCCCCTTTTGTTTAGTCTTTTCTTCAGGAATTACTGCTCAAGAAAAAGTCAGATTTTTTTTTCATGAACCTCTCCTTTCTATTCAATCAAATATTATTACTCAATGTTTATGTCCACATGGATAACTACAATTGTTTATTTAATGTTAACAATTATTTTTCAAAGCAATGCATTATCCTAAGATTTCTGTATGATTGTTCTTTTTTACCATTCACTAAAATTACTGTTTTTGTCAGATCTAGTCCTTAAAGTAAATAAAGGATAAGTCTTTACACCCACCTGCACTTTCTTATTTTATCAGGGGTTCAAGCGTGTTGCGCTGAAACTCTATTGTAATGGTTAGAATGGTTATAAAATGGTTATAAAATGCCTATAACTCCTGAATGGAATGAGGTATCTTCATTTATCTTAGGCATCTTGTAAGAGCTTAATCTGAGGTCACAGGAAAAACATTGCAGAGCTTGGCCACTTGGTGGCGCTATCAGAGGAAAAAAACATAAAAATGGCTCTAACTGCGCAACCATTTATTCTTTCAACATAAAAATCGTATGCAGGGACTTGGACCAAAGTGCCACAAGTGTCTTTAAGAACATTTGCATTTTTAAAAAAATATGGCCGCCATTGGCCGACAAAGTTTGAGCACCTGTTAGACAAGGTTAACAGAGGTTGATCAGAATTAAACTCAGTAGGCCTGTTTGACTCATGGCCCCAAAGGTCTGTGAGAAATTTGAAAGAAACCGGCCACTGGGGGACAAAATTACGCTTTTCAAGGGCGTAAACAATTGTACGTTGCACAACTTTTCGCACATATGTGTGATATTCATATCATCCGGTAGAACTCCTCATTCTGGACAACTTTGCCACTAGAACCACTGCTGTCAATCAAAATGTACCCTTTTGGATGGCTATAATGGGGTCGTTTAGAAAAGAGGCCTGTCCAAATTTACCCCAAATCCTATAAAGCCTAAAGGAAAACTCAGAACTTCACAAAACCTAGTGAGCACATGCAACAGGTGATTCTAAACAAGCATGCAAAGCTTTAAGGAGATCAGACCACAACTGGTACTACAACAGTCATAATAGTTTAAAAACATAATATTTCTATAGTAAATTTCCTGGATTAGCCAAAAATGCTTTTTAAATTATTGATTTTGATGGTTACAGGCTTGCTAAATAATGTCTTTTTTTCATACAGTATGTGCTTAAATGCCTAAAAGAGCTTGAACCCCGGTAATCGCTGCTTGCATCATTATTGAAATGTTGTCCTTTCAATATGAACAACAGTATTTAACTTTTTATTATCATTTACATTTAGAGAAAGTTTTAGCTCAAGTACCAAAGAGTTAAGTTTATTTTAAATATTGTCATCAAGATGAACAAAGAGACACTCTACCTTTTTAAAATACCCTTTCAAGAAGCCCTTAAGATGAAAACATACATTAAGATTAACATTAGTTAATGCACTGTGAACTAACATGAACTAACAATGAACAACTTTTTTTTTTATTAACTGACTTTAACAAAGATTAATAAATAGTGTAATAAATGTATTGTTCGTTCATATTAGTTAATACATTAACAAAAGTTAACAAATGACAGTTTATTGTAAAGTGTTAATGTAATGCCACACCAGCAGAGGGAGCCCTCTCCCATGGACTGACTGTTACCGCTCCCTCTGCTGCTTCTTTGGTTGCTTCCTGTTTGGTGGCCATATAAGGAGGCCTAAACCAAACAGGACTTGAAAAGTATTGTTTTGCCTGTGTGGACTCTACCAAGCGTTTATCCTGTTTCGTTGCCTTGTTTTGTTATTTTCCACGGTTTTGTTTCTTAGTCATAGTTTTGCCTTGTTTCATTGCCTTGTTTATTTTGCTACTTTGGACTGCTCACTGGTATTTTGACATTCTGCCTGTTTTTCTTTTGGATTTTGCTTTTGTCTTGCCCTACATATTACTGTTTGTTTGGAGATCGACCCTGCCTGTGTTGACTATGTTGTGTTCAATAAACCTTGCATCTGGATCTATCACGCTTCTCACGAGTCCTCGTTACAGAATACTTCACCTCCCAAAGATCCAGTGGCTTACAACACACACAACCAACAATCAACCATGGATCCAGCATCACGCCTCGTTAAACTCCGTCAAGGTAACCGGCCCATTGAACAGTATGTTATGGACTTTTGTGAACTTTGTCACTTGGTGGATTTTAAAGAAAGCTTTCTTAAGGACATTTTCTTTTTTGGTTTGGACAAAGACATTTCAGTCAAAATGCCAGGTCATCACCGCCACTGGTCCCTAATACTTTATATTGACTATGCTTTGTTGCTGGCTGGATTGGCATTTACTGTGGGGATCGCTAATGATAAACCCTACCATCCTCCAGTACCAGCCACACCAAAATGCTTACACGTCATGTCCGGTATTGTTAACATCATGCCAGGGCCCTCTCATGCCATGCCTACCAATCTTGCTCACATCGTGTCAAGCAAACTAGAGACCTCTCATGCCAAGCCTGCCAAGCTAAAGCCTGCTCACGTCACACCTGCCAAGCCAAAGTCTGCTCACGTCACGTCTACCAAGCCACAGTTTACTCACGTCACGTCTTCTGCTCCAGGGCCTGCTCACGCCGTGCCTGCCCTTCCAGAGTCTGCACCTGTCATGGCCGCCATCCCAGAGCCAGTCCACAAGATGGCCGCCATCCCAGAGCCAGTCCACAAGATGGCCGCCATCCCAGAGCCAGTCCACAAGATGGCCGCCATCCCCAAGCCTGTTCACAAGATGGCCGCCCCGTCTGAGTCCCCGGCCAAGATGGCTGCCACGCCCGAGCC
Source organism: Cirrhinus mrigala (assembly GCA_036247105.1). NCBI lineage: Eukaryota > Metazoa > Chordata > Actinopteri > Cypriniformes > Cyprinidae > Cirrhinus > Cirrhinus mrigala. The sequence continues at coordinate 26,162,543 of CM070026.1, forward strand.
TCATCAGTCCAACACCATCTCATCCAAATCTCATGTCACCATGTCTGCCACACACAGAACAAATCAAGTGATGCCTGATCCTTCGGTGTCAAGTCAGGGCTGCACGTTCAGTGCCAAGTCAAGTGACAGCTGTGTTTCCTGAGCCACGTCAAGTCACAGCTGTTACCTCTGAATCAAGTCAAGTCACAGCTGTTCTCCATGAGTCAAGCCAAGTCACAGCTGTCCCCCATGAGTCAAGCCAAGTCACAGCTGTAGTTCCTGAGTCAAGCCAAGTTACAGCTGTTGTTTCTGAGTCAAGTCATGTTACAGCTGTTGTTCCTGAGTCAAGCCAAGTTACCGCTGTTGTTCCTGAGTCAAGTCACATTACAGCTGTTGCTCCTGAGTCAAGTCAAGTTACAGCTGGGTTGTTTATGTTACGCCAAACCACAGCTGAGCCAAGCCAAGTTACAACAGATCTTCATGAACCAAGTCAAGTTGCTGCTGTTGTTCCCGAGCCAAGTCAAGCCATGGCTGACCTTCCTGAGCCAAGTCAAGTCACAGCTGATCTTCCTGAGCCAAGTCAAGTCACAGCTGACCTTCACGAACCAAGTCAAGTCACAGCTGGTCTTCACGAGCCAGGTCAAGTCACAGCTGTTCTTCACGAGTCAAGTCACGGCAAACCTCCCTGAGTCAAGTCAAGTCACGGCAGACCTCCCGGAGTCAAGTCAAGCCACGGTAGACCTCCCAGAGTCAAGTCAAGGCACGGCAGACCTTCCTGAATCAAGTCAAGAAACAGCTACGCTCCTAACAGAACCCCTTCACGACATGGCTGCTAGTACAGGGCCTCGCCAAGCCACGGCCATCCTGCCAGAACCTCACCAGGTCCCGTCTGACCTTCCAAAGCCACGTCACCTCTCAGCTGATCCTCTAGAGCCTCGTTGTGTCTCAGCTGATTCTCTAGAGCCTCGTCACGTCTCAGCTGACCTCCTAGAGCCTCGTCACGTATCAGCTGACATCCCAAAGCCTTGCCAGGTCTTGTCTCAACTCCGAAGCCACGCAGAGCCCACGCTCCCAAGCCACATGTCCACAGCGTCCACACCCTCAAGATCGGCAGGCATCCCACTATCTACTATGCTGCCTGTAATGGCTGTCGCCATTTTGAGCGTGTGGGCTACACACTGCGCTCCAGAGGCCTCGTCTGACCACGAGCCTGCTCCTGAGTCTGTGCCAGAGGCCTCTCCTATCCAAGAATTTGCGCCAATGCCTCCAGAGGTGTCAGCTTCCGCTGTAGATCCTCCAAAGGAGGCGGCGTCCATTCATGAACTCACTGCCACGTCGGTCCATGAGTCTGCTCCAGAGATCTTGTCTGACCATGAGTTTGCGCCAATACCTCCTGAGGTGTCAGCATCCACTGTAGAACCTCCTAAGGAGGTGGCGTCCATTAATGAACTCACTGCCACGTCTGACCATGAGTTTGCACCAATTCCCCCGGAGGTGGCGGCTCTGGCTGCAGAACCCCCTAAGGGGGTGGCATCCTCCTATGAACTCTCTGCTCATCATGTCATGGCCAAGGAGGCCAATCATGAACTCTCTGCCTGTCATTTCACAGCCAAGGAGGCCAAGGAAAACTTCTATGAACTCTCTGCTCTGTTATGGATGTCATTTGTTCCACTGTGGATATCTTTGCTCCTGTCTGCTCTGCCTGCACTGTCTGTCCCGCCATGGCTCCCTGTTCTGCCTGCTCTGCCTGCCTCGCCATGGCTCCCTGTTCTGCCTGCTCTGTTTTGTGTGAAGTGAAATAGGATTTATAAATATTTGTGCACACTCTACACTAAAATTTAGTGTCGTAGATGAGTGCATAGTGGTAAATGGGAAACTTTTTTTTTTTTTTTAATTTATACATGGATTGATTACAGCAGTCAGGAGAAAGAAAGATATGCAATTTACAGTCACTCTCTGCTAATATAACACAGTGCATAAATATCTTAATACAAACATAAAAATCTTAACACAAATATCTAAAACAAATGATAAATAATGCTGCTTCAGGGTGCCAGGCGCAATCAGGATGCAAGACGCCATGGCCAAAGTGGAGGAATGGAAAGATGATTTGAGTTGTTTTTTGTTGCTCTCGATGTCTTACTTCATGACCTGAAACAAAAACATAAATCATCAATATTTATGTACATACATTAAATGTAGAGCTAATTTGACTGAATATATGAACATTTAGCCAATCTTAGACTCTAATCTTACCATAAACCAGTCATGGAGCTGCATCTCCTCCAGGGTAAGTCTCCGCTGCAGATCAGGCTGCAGACAATCGTGGATTATTTGACAGGATTCTGTTCAAAAACAATGAGAGAGATGTTTGATTATTAACTTATGTTACACCTTATATTTAGATTTCAAATTGCATACGTTCATATTTAGAATTCAAATTGTCCATCTTTGTTTCTTGAAGAAGATCTCACCTTGTGACAGCTCAGGGATGGACCAGTCATCCTTATTGATCCTGTTCAGGTCTTCGTCATCCGGATAATATCCGCAGACCATCACAAACAGATCAAATGGTCGCAGGCTTTGCGTGGTACCTGCCGTCGACATTGAACTCCGGTGGACAGAACATCTCTGTGCCTAAAGTGAAGAAGTTTTGATGTTTAATCCATTTCCAAGGCATTTTCAGCAGGATGTGCTTTTAGTAAGCTAAACAACCCACTAGCAAATCATCAAACATACCATTGAAGGTCGCATAGGCAGAGTCCTTCATGAGCATGCCGCATCCGAAGTCGATCAGCTTGACTTCCAAAGTGTCCGGGTTCACCAGGAGGTTCTCCAATTTAATATCATGATGAAAGACGCGACGCTCGCAGCAGATGTTAGCTGCATGAATGACCTGACACATAACATGTCGTACCATCTTCTCATTGAGTCTTCATCGGAGCTTCATGTAATGAAACATCCTCATACTAGGCATGGGTCGCTCCAAGACCATGATGTAGTGGTATGGGTCATCCTGCCATTCTAGGAGTTTGATTATCTGTGGGACGCTGGAGCCCATATTGGCCATAAGTGTCAGGCCGATCTCTATGGGGAGGCGTTTGGGATGACCGGGCTAAAAAAAAAAACATGATGATTAATTGGAGATGCTTTCATGAATATGTTAGAAACTGAAAGCTGACTGAGAAGCTATAATATACAGTGGAGAGCGCAGGTTACTCACAACTATGATATATGGCATATCTGGTGTCTTGTCGACAATTTTCACAGCCACCTGAGCAATGAAACAAAGAAGTAAGAATTAGCATGTGCACTTGACTAACTGGGGCCCAGGTCAGGAAGCAGACAGACTGGCTAATCCGACCGTCTGCTAGCCGCCTCACGTCACCAAAATCAGTTAATTCTCAGCACATAGAGACCCTTACACCTAGATATCATGCTATAGAGACTGTGTCTGTTCCCCGAGCTAGACAATACAAAAGACGTCCAAACCAATTTAAGAGTAACAATCTAATCAACGTTCAACAAATTAAAAATTTACATAATACAGAGAAACAAATGATAAAACTCGGCCTTTTGAATATCAGGTCCCTTTCCACAAAAGCGCTTTTTGTAAATGATATGATCATTGATCATAACCTAGATGTGCTATGTTTGACAGAAACCTGGCTAAAATCAGAAGATTACATTATCTTAAATGAGTCTACCCCTCATGATTACTGTTATAAACATGAGCCACGTCTAAAAGGTAAAGGGGGAGGTGTTTCTACAATTTATAGCAATATTTTTAGTGTTTCACAGAGAGCGGATTTCAAGTATAACTCGTTTGAAGTAATGGTGCTTCATATAACATTATCCAGAGAAACAAGTGTTAATGATAAATCCCCCATGACGTTTGTACTTGCTACTGTATACAGGCCACCAGGGCACCATACAGATTTTCTTAAAGAATTCGCTGATTTTATATCTGAGCTGGTGTTGGCTACAGATAAGGTCTTAATAGTAGGTGACTTTAACATCCATGTTGATATTGAAAATGATGCACTGGCAGCTGCATTTACAGACATTCTAAATTCTATTGGAGTTAGACAACACGTGTCAGGTCCCACTCATTGTCGAAATCATACTCTAGACTTAATACTGTCACATGGAATGGATGTCAATGCCGTTGAGATTCTGCAGCAAAGTGATGATATCTCTGATCATTATCTAGTCTCGTGTATACTCCAGATAACTAAAACTGTAAATTCAACTCCTTATTACAAGTATGGTAGAACCATCACTTCTACTACAAAAGATTGCTTTCTAAGTAATCTTCCTGATTTATCTGAATTCCTCAGCATGTCCAATAGCTCAGAAAAACTTGATGATGTAACAGAAACTATTGACTCTCTCTTTTCCAGGACTCTAGATACGGTCGCTCCTCTGCGCCTAAGGAAGATTAAGGAAAACAGTCCGACCCCGTGGTATAACGAGCACACTCGCGCCCTAAAGAGAGCAGCCCGGAAAATGGAGCGCAGCTGGAGGAAAACAAAATTAGAGGTTTTTCGTACTGCTTGGCGGGAATGTACCCTATCGTACAGAAAAGCGTTAAAATCGGCCAGATCTGATTACTTTTCGACTCTTTTAGAAGAAAACAAACATAACCCTAGGTATTTATTCAATACAGTGGCTAAGTTAACAAAAAATAAAGAACCAACAGGCACTGACTATGCCCATCAGCATAGCAGTAATGACTTCATGAACTACTTTACTTCTAAGATCGATTTTTTTTTTTTCTTCAATTAGAGACAAAATTGTCACCATGCAGCCGTCAATTACAGTGTCGCATCAGTGCGCTATAGATCTCCTGGGGAACAATTCCACTCATTCTCTACTATAGGTCAGGAAGAATTGTATAAACTTGTTAAATCATCTAAACCAACAACTTGTATGCTAGACCCTATTCCATCTAGGCTACTAAAAGACTTGCTTCCAGATCTCATAGATCCTCTGCTAAATATTATTAATTCATCACTGTCATTAGGATATGTCCCCAAAACCTTCAAACTGGCTGCTATTAAGCCTCTAATTAAAAAACCACAACTTGACCCCAACGAATTGACTAATTACAGACCTATCTCAAATCTCCCATTTCTATCAAAGATATTAGAAAAGGTTGTATCCTCACAATTATCTTCCTTCCTACAGAAATATGATATCTGTGAGGATTTTCAGTCAGGTTTTAGACCGTACCATAGTACTGAGACTGCTCTTATTAGAGTTACAAATGATCTACTCTTGTCATCTGATCGTGGTTGTATCTCTCTGTTAGTGCTACTGGATCTTAGTGCTGCATTTGATACTGTTGACCACAACATTCTCTTGAATAGACTTGAGAATTATGTTGGCATTAGTGGTAGTGCACTGGCATGGTTCAAATCGTATCTATCTGACCGCCATCAATTCATGGTAGTGTAACACTATGGTAAAATATAAGGGCACTTACATCAGCGGGACCTGGGCTCCAGCTGGTTGATCGTGAGTTTGCTGGATTATCTCTATTTATATTTCCCTTTCTTCAACATTATAATCTTACATAAATTGGTGCCCCCACAAATGTAAACCATAGGAACACAAATAATGTGTGTTCTCTGTGTTACTCTTAACAAAATAAAGTCTCCTCAAAGTCTGTTTCTGGGATGTGTCTTTCCTCTTAGAAAAATACGGTACGCAGATTACTGAATTTGAATATACAGAGATCGTATCAAATAAAACTTATTTATTGTTCTTACTAAATCCCTTCATATTCAAGACCTGGGGGAAATGAAACATATATTTAGGTTTAGAGAAACAACTTCTCTTTTCTATTGCAAACGGTCAGTACATTCACAAGCAAAATCAGACAAATTCAAAGGTGTAACGTTACATGAATGCTTAACTGTTCCTACACCAAGCGCTTGGATTTTTCCCGTTGGGGCCCAAATTCGGTGGTGCACACTTTAACGTTAACAGTCAGCGATGAACGGAAATGTGCTTTACCATACACGGTCGAACACGTTACTCACTCCGAATCCTTTGGGAAACTCCCCCAAAAGGATCGAGAAAACAGTCCAGCGTTGAAATAAGAGATGCGTCACAGCAGGGAAGATGGCAGAAGAGGGGTATTTGCATATCTGTGCCGCAAAGAAACATCCTCTCCTGTTTTTCCCGATGAAACGAGGTCCTTTTGATCCCGTAGAAACACACGAAAACACTCCGATGCAGTTCTACAACTTTTCTGGGTCCTGGAGTCCCGAGAAAATAATAAACACGTTAGCCCTCTCTTCTGAAGCGGCTAGCATAAACAGGACTCACTCGTTTTCCGTCTTCCCGGACACAGCAAATCTTGGTTATGCTGAATACTGTTCAGGGCACGGTCTCTACCACTATAACACTTTTAACAGCATGCACGTAGGCGGTTTTCTACCTTATTTAAACCCACAGCTCGCGAACTAGAAAATCCCGGCGAAGCAACTCCCCTCACCCTCGAGTCCCGCCTCCCCCATTTCTTATTGGCTGCTTGTTGGCATTTTAAACACTCTACCTAGTAATCAAACTACAGTGTGTGTACAAAAACTGAAATACATTCAAATATACACCTCTCCAAAAAAATAAACAAAATAAAATGCATTAAAAAAATACAAATATCCATGGGGTTACAGTAGTAAATGAAGAGGTATCATATCGATCACAAGTGCAGTATGGAGTACCGCAAGGCTCAGTACTAGGGCCATTACTCTTTACACTTTACATGTTACCTCTGGGTGATATCATCAGGAAATATGGTGTTAGCTTTCACTGCTACGCTGATGATACCCAGCTCTATATTTCTTCGCGGCCCGGCGAAACGTACCAATTTGAAAAACTAATGGATTGTGTAGCTGAGTTAAAAAATTGGATGACAAGTAATTTCTTACTGCTAAATTCTGAAAAAACAGAGGTGTTAATTATTGGGCCTAAAACCTCAGCGTGTAATAACCTACAACACTGTCTAATACTGGATGGCTGTTCTGTCAATTCTTCGTCATCAGTTAGGAACCTAGGTGTGCTATTTGATGGTAATCTTTCCTTTGAAAACCACATCTCTAGTATTTGCAAAACTGCATTTTTCCATCTCAAAAATATATCTAAACTACGACCTATGCTATCAATGTCAAATGCTGAAACATTAATTCATGCATTTATGACCTCACGGTTAGATTATTGTAATGCTTTATTGGGTGGTTGTTCTGCTCGCTTAATAAACAAACTCCAGCTGGTCCAAAATGCAGCAGCTAGAGTTCTTACTAGAACCAAAAAGTATGATCATATTAGCCCGGTTCTGTCTACACTGCACTGGCTCCCTATTAAACATCGTTTAGATTTTAAAATCTTGCTAATTACTTACAAAGCCCTGAATGGTTTAACTCCTCAGTACCTGAGCGAGCTCCTATCACATTATAGTCCCTCACGTCCGCTGCGTTCTCAAAACTCTGGCAATTTGATAATACCGAGAATATCAAAATCAACCGCGGACGGGAGATCATTTTCTTATCTAGCGCCCAAACTCTCGAACAATCTACCCTACAATGTTCGGGACGCAGACACACTCTGTCAGTTTAAATCTAGATTAAAGACCCATCTCTTTAACCTTGCTTACACATAACACATCAACATATTCTTATAATTCAAATCCGTTAAAGGATTGTTAGGCTGCATTAATTAGGCCAACCGGAACCGGGAACACTTCCCATAACACCCGATGTACTCAGTGCATCGTCAGAAGAATGGCATCTACGCTAATATTAGTCTGTTTCTCTCTTATTCCGAGGTCACATTAACCACCAGATCCAGTCCGTATCCAGATCAGATGGTCACTGCAGTCCCCCGGATCCAGTCCGAACCCAGCCCAGATGGTGGATCAGCACCTAGTGACAACCTCTACAGCCCTGAATGTCAGCGGAGTCCACATCAACTAGATGAGCCCCAGAGACGGATCCACAGTGAAGACCTCGTCACCTAGACGGCTGTCGGCACAAGACCACGGGAACTTTGGCCAGAGGAGAACTGGCCCCCCAACTGAGCCTGGTTTCTCCCAAGGTTTTTTTCTCCATTTGTCACCGATGGAGTTTTGGTTCCTTGCCGCTGTCGCCTCTGGCTTGCTTAGTTGGGGACACTTTCTCTTAACACAATATTGCATTTTATTTTATTGTTTTTGATTAACTACCTTTACCTAAAATGTGAGTGCTTACTGTTGCCTTTGGCATTGTTGATGTACTGTTTCCTATTTAATACTGTACAGCCGCCTTGTCACAATTCTATATTGTTAAAGGCGGTATATAAATAAAGGTGACTGACTGACTGACTGACATTATTCTGCCATTAGATTGCGACAAGAGCCTGTTTTTATAAGCGAGTCAGCAGTAAAGACTTTTATATTAAAAGAGACTGAAATTCTGTTGTAAACAAGTAAGTTATTTTTACTTTTTTTTTTTTAACAACACCTTTTATGATGCAGCCAACAAATGCACTGAGCAGGGCTGTCATCTGAAATCACCCTTAACTGATGAAAAGGATAGTACAACAAAAATATCACTTTCCTTGGTGTACATTCATTCTAATGTTTTATTGTGAATATATTCACAACATAAATATAAATCTATTTTATTGTGAATAGATTCAGCTAAAGAATGATTGCTGTATCAGATGCAGGTAATCACACTCGCTTATTCCATCTCTCTCTTTCTCATAATTCTCTACTCTACATAATACAAAGAAATACAGTAACACAATAAGCTTTTAATGTAACAACTCAACATTTCTTTGTTAGTAGTTCTTAAGTGGCATTTTCGAATTAGTAATGGAGACTTGAGCTCAGCTGTTAAACTGTCAACCTGAGATTTGAATCCATGGTGGAAGAAACTAGTTCCGCACAAAAGAGGGTTTTTACAAACTCCCTTGTTGTCTCTTTTTTATTTACACACTTGTGCCATCAAACTGTTGTATAAATGAGATAGCGTGCCTTGTTCAATTTCGTCTGAATTAGATCATGATTTTGCCATTCTCTTTTTATGTTGACGATGAACTGCAAATATTTTTCATTTTCCACTCACAAACCAGAAAAGATTCAAAAAATGTTATGTTAATTTTAAAAAATCTGTCTTTTTTTTTTTTTTTTATTATTCTGTGTTTATATAACTCTTGCAGTTATTGCCATGAAGATAGCTTTTCAAAATAAGAAAAAGGCTCTCTCTTGAACTGCACCTTCACTTCCATTTTCCTTTTCAGTCTCTTCATTTTCCATGATATCTCTCTGCATCTCACTTTGTGTGTTTGCCTTTTTTTTTTTAAAAAAAAAAGCCAGGGCATCCGCATACTCAATTACATCGACGATTGGTTGATTCTGGCTCAATCGGAGCATATGGCGGTTCAACATTGAGATGTTGCCCTCACTCAGTTGAAAGAGTTGGGGTTGAGACTGAACGCCAAGAAGAGTGTGCTGTCTCCATTACAGAGAACCACTTATCTAGGCATGGTGTGGGATTCGACCACGATGCAGGCACGTTTGTCACCTGCTCGGATCGAGTCGATCCTCACCGCAGTCACGAGAGTGAAAGAAGGCCGGTCACTCACTGTAAAGCAGTTCCAACGACTGCTGGGTCTGATGGCAGCTGCGTCCAACGTGATACCTTTTGGCCTGCTACACATGAGACCCCTACACTCTAAAAAGTGCTGGGTTAAAAAAATAACCCAACCTTAACCCAGCCGCTGGGTAACTATGGGACAGAACATGCGTTGGGTTGTTTTGACCCAAGTGCTGGGTTTAATCATTTGACCCAGAATGCTGGGTTGTTTATTTGACCCAACCAGTGGGTCAGGTTAACTGTGTTGCTGGGTTAAACATAACCTAATCATTGGGTTATTTGTCGTTATATTGCCATGCTACCTTTATATTTACCAATAATAATAAATAATCACAAAAGAATGTAAAATTATTATTGATTTTCTGCAATACAGTTAGAAAAACAAAACAAAAACAAAAAAAATACAACTGTAAACATCAATTTTCATAAGTTTTATTTCTTTTTAAAACAATTTTCAAATGGGTGCAGCTGTTACACATTTTATCCAACCATTACAGACACATAAAACAACAACTTTAGTAGATCAGTTAATTTAAAACACAAAACTTAAAATAGGCACTGTAGATTTAGATTCTTTGTCAAAATTGCAGCAGCAGAACACTCAAAAATTAATTACCACATGAGAATCGTTCCAAACATTGTGCTATTAAAACTAAGCCAAACAAAGTGTCCACCAGACAATACATATGACAATTTAAAATGTGTTACAAGTGGCCAGAAAAAACTGTTGGCCTTAAAAAAAAATTCACACATGAAGACTTATGTCCATCAATATAATATACTGCAAGCTGGAGAAATTCCCAGGCAATGAGTCCGCTTTAGTGGCACAGCCCATAACAAAGGTGAAGGTCTGGGATGTCGCTGTCTCGTCCCCAAGGCACAAATCCACCATGCTGGTCCCCACCTGTTAATTAAACGACACTTAGTCTTGAAGACACTTAGGCCTGCAAAAATTCTCATTTTAGAAGAAAATTTCAAACTGCACATTTTTAGTCTTTTACATCTGAACACCTCATACAGTGGTTGCCAAAATGATTGGAACGCTAGTATTTTCACCAGCTAAAAAATGGTTTTAAGTCAGTGATTTCTATTTTTTGCTGTAGTGTGTCAGTGGGAAATATCAGTTTGCATTTTGAACAATTAATATTATATATATATATATATATTTTTTTTTTTTTTTTTAAGTAAAAGAAAACTTACAGGTTTGTATGTCAATGAATGGCTTCCAGAATTCTGTGGTTGTGGTTCTGTGGACCCTTCCTCCAGAATGGGCAGGACTTTGAAAGCACTCTCCCCTTTAACATCTAGACCATAAGAATAATAGTGCAAACTGTGAAACTTATCTCATAAATCAAAACAACACACTGAAACACTTTCATATGAAAATTTCTTCATTCCTTTAAATAATGAAATTGTAATAAAAATAATGGTATATAATGGTATTAATGCAAATGAATCCCCACCCCCATTCAACTACTGCAGGTTAAGTGTAGGTATGGGGTGGGATTCAGGGATGTAGAATATGCTCATGCAGAATAAGGCATCAGTATGTGCTTTATAAGTACTAATTAACAGCCAATATACAAACTAATAAGCAACTAGTTAAGTGCTACTGTACCATTGTATTTACCAGTTGATGTATCAAATACTGTTGAATTTTGTTTCTATAGATTGACATTATAAGAAATACCTTACCTGAAGTCATGTCACCCAGCTCTTAATGCACCTTTCCACCTTGATGGGCATAGGCAACAATTTGATCTGCAATTGTAGCCCAGTCTACAAAAAGTCTGCCTCTGGATGTAGCTTCAGAGTTAGAACACAAATACTGTATGCACTGGAGCGTTTGTCAAACACGGTGTTCTTGCATGCTATGATTTTAAAGTGGACCACTGCTTTGATGTCTTAATTGTGACACGATATTATACGGAACGGTTGGCAAAGGCAACCTAAGCTAGCATCTCACCACTGAACTGCGTTCATGTCAATCAGTCTCCAATCTGAAGGGCAGGGGGAAAAAAAAAAAAAAAAAAAAAAAAAAAAAAAAACAAAATCAATCAGACAGCATACCCATTTAATTTTTATACTGGTCTCCTAGTTTGTAAAGCAACACAAGCATTCACTTAAATAGAGGATTCTCCGCAGTTTCTGATTAAATCGGTCGGGTTTTCTCTGTATCAGAGCCTCCCCTGACATGCCCTCGCGTGTGAAAAGGCAGCATCTGGGCGGAGGAGAGGACGAAGCGGGCGCGGGCACATTTAGGCGCATTTAGGCGCAATCATTAAATATATTTAAAAGGAAGCCCGCGCCACTGTTCTGACAGCATCACTGTCGTTACCGGGTGTTTTTAGGGAATATTTACATTTACTCACGTGCGCTAGCCTGCACTACACCACTGCTTATACACCACGAGAGTTCAAGTAAGGTGCATATAGAGTAGCTAATGCAGCTACCTGAGGAAAAAAAAGAGCGCGAAAATATAAAATGACAAATGACGGATCCATCGTTGGATTCGGCACGTCGCATACATTGACTTGAAAAAATATGCCCTTAAAAGATCAATTTTAGTACGAAATGACATAATTCTGACAAAACATTACAAAGCCATACAGTATGCAGACAGTAACTGAACGTACCCCGTATTTCTAACTTATTCCTGTTTTCATGAAGCGTTAAAAAGGGACATGTGTACTGTATATAAATAAAACTTTGCACGTGCACACACAACTTTTATTTAACAAAGCGTTTGTTGAGGCAAAAAAGTACCTCACTATAGGCTAATACTTAATGTTCGTTAATCATTCACAGAATAAAACGCTAACCCCACACAGCCACATACCAAATATTGCATTAAACAGTGAAATCACTGTGCTTTAAACCACAACTTATTAAAAAAAAAATAAAGGTAAATAATAATATAATCATTAACTTAATCGTATAATCCTGCTTGCTGCGAATGGACCTTTATCTCACTTCCTATATCCGGTAAGTGAAGCGGTGTATCCCCACTTCCGGTCCCATCGTAACGCAATGAAAACTAATAGAACACTCTCTTTCCTTTCTTTCGCCGGTGTTACTGCAGTGCACCTGGCTGCTTTTATTCTAAACAATGATACACTGCCTCAGTTTTCACGATTTCCTGACACAACACGGATGAGATGCGTGGGATGAATTAAGGTCCTTCTAGAATATTACGCGGGAGCACCTTCGCGTGGAGTATACATTTCGAAACTGAGGATGTTTACGCCTACATCTCATATCACCTGCTGAAATGTTTCTATTAATATATTTCTCTTTCAAATGTGCATTCTGAATAATAAATAAATAAATAAATAAAATAAATGAACTTGCTGCAGTCAATTTCGTCTTCTCATTAACAATGTTTTTCTCATCATATTTTATAACCGTTTACATTAAAATACATTTTAAATAAACACCCTTACAAAATTAACCATGGATTTACTATAGTTAATGTAGTAACCATGTTATATTTTATTTTTTTCCACGGACTGATTTCCATTTGTATTGCCATAGTTTTACTACACATACCATGGTTAATTTTCCTAAGAGCGGTATTAAAATAGATGAATACACGGGCGTTGCCTTAAAGAAATAATGTTGAACATTTTAGCTAATTAATCTTAGACAGTAAACACGTTGACAGCGTGATTTGAGTATTAAGAATTTTGTCATAAATATGTGAATTACATACAGTGAAAAGACTGTGAATCAAAAATGACAGAATAAAGACTAAAATTTAATACAAATGAATAAACATGTTGATTCTGATCTTATTCATCAGGTCTCACACACACTGCAGCACTGACGCAGTGTGGTCAAATCACGAATGTTTACGAGCCATGGGTTTCTCAGATCGGTACATTGGATTAAAACTACAAGTTCCGTTTCGTTTGGAAAATTCTGTGCACAGTAATCATCAGAATATTTCTTCGCCTGTCTCTGAAAATGTCCGGAGTTTGAAATCATCCTGCAGATGCTCATTTTATTCAACCAGTGATTACAGCATATTGAAAAATATACATAACCTGAAGAATCGATACACTGCTTCGACAAGCGCTTCCGGTGTTCAATTTCGGTGCGATAAGGGTCCATTAACCAGGCTTTATCTCCACACAGCTGTGTGCTCAGTCTCACCTGAGAAGATCAGTTTCTCCTTCATGAGGTTGACGTCATGACTCGGCCGACGTACTACAGAGCTTAGCATGATCTGCTCAGGGTTGTAGCTGCGCATACCACTCATCTTCCACTTGAGGAAAAAAAATGACAACACACAGTCAACAAAACACACTTCTGAGGCTTTGAAAGTGCCACAAAGTTCTGCTCATTAAGTATTGGATCTTGAAATATTTGATGAGATAAAGTGACTGAGAACACCTAAAAGGATTAAAAGAGCAACACTAAAGTAAAAGCACTAAGAATGATAATTACTGGAACGAAAAATACAAACAGACATAAGAAACAGAACAAATCAAGACCCTAAAATACTCTGCCTCATTACCTGATCAGGTGATAGCTGAGCAATTTCAGCGAGCAGCGGAGGACAGGCGCATGCAAAGAGCAGAGAAAACGGAAAGTAGAGATTGCCAAGAAGAAAAGAGCAGAGCCATCAGTTGAAAAGCACCCGGCCGCCCAGCAGAGATATAGCAAGCGTGCTAACTACAAAACAACCTAACATTAACGCCAAGGACTGCTTTCGTGCAAATGTGTGTGAGCTCAGAAATATTAATTGAAGATTAAAGCCACTACTGACACAGTAAAATAGCTTCCAGTATTAAAAAGCATTAAGAAACAACTTGAAGGACATAAAAGAGATGCACTTACTTCTGAAAAATGAAGATGCCGATGACAATCGCCACAGATATTAAATCTGAGGTGATCCATATCAGGCCATATTCTTCCACACTCTACAAAACAAGTTAAAGCAGCATTTAGCCATTAGAAATCAATATTAAAAAAAGCTAATTAGGAGAAAAAACAAGCAGAATCCTAGTAAAATAAAATCGCAATACAGAACCGTAAGATTTTGAAGTGTTTTTTTTACAGAAGTGTCTTCTGTTCACCAAGACTGCATTTATTTGATCCAAAGTACAGCAAAAACAGTAAAATTCTGAAATATTTTTACTATTTAAAATAACTGTTTTCTATTTGAATACATTTTAAAATGTAATTCATTCTTGTGATTTCAAAGCTACATTTTTAGCATCATTACTCCAGTCACATGATCCTTCAGAAAGCATTGTAATATTCTGATTTGCTGCTTAAAAAACATTTATTATTATTATTGTTATTATTATTATTATTGTTAAAAACAGCTGAGTATAATTTTTTTCAGGTTGCTTTGAACAGAAAGTTCAGAAGAACAGCATTTATCTGAAATAGAAATCTTTTGTAACATTACAAATGTCTTTATCATCACTTTTGATTAATTTAAAGCATCCTTGCTAAAGAAAATAATTAATTCCCATTATTTCTTCCCCTAAAAAAAAATGCTGACTCCAAGCTTTTGGTATAGTGTATAAGGTTATAAAAGCTTTTTATTTCAGATAAATGCTGATCGTTGGATCTTTCTATTCAAAGAATCCTGGGAAAAAAAAAAAAAAAAAAATAATAATAATAATAATAATAAAAAACTCAACTGTTTTAAATATTGATAATAATAATAAATGTTTCTTGAACAGCAAATCAGCATATTAGAATGATTTCTAAAGGATCATGTGACACTGAAGACTGGAGTAATGCTGAAAATTTTGCTTTGATCAAAGGAATAATCAGATTTTTAAAATATACAAATCGAAAACAGTTATTTCAAATATTAAAAATATTTCAAAATGTAACTTTTGCTGTAATTTAGATAAAATAAATGCAGGCTTTGTAAGCAGAAGAGACTTCTTTAAAAACATTAAAAATCTTACTGTTCAAAAACTTTTGATTGGTTGTGTAGATCTCATACGTCTAAATGTGTCTAAAAAGTACTATTTCCAGGGAATTTTTGAAGTATTTCGAAGCTTTTGGAGCCCACAATCCCTTTCCACTGCAGATTTTTCTGATGCAAATGTATGCAACTATTTGCAAAATTAGTTAGTGATCTTGGATCATATATAAAGCATGCCAATTTAAAATCTACAGTATTCTGTGGAATGGGTGGTAAAATGTGTAAAAGTGGGCCAAGATTCTCTACATCCTTCTTGGAAGCTGACAGCATAATTGAATTAGCCATTCAATGAACATCCGGCCAACGTGTCCAAATCTGGCCTGTGTATTTGAATGTGATTATAGCCGATTGATATAAAAAACAGAAAATGTACTCACCTTGCAAGCTGTCCAGATTGTAGATGAGCTTGTCTCTTCAACACAACAGATTTGTAGAATTTTAGCATTATATCACTTGCCCTCCAATGGATCCACTGCAGTGAATGGGTGCCGCCAGATTGAGAGTTCAAACAGCTAATAAAAACATCAAAATAATCCGTAAGTAATTTACACGACTCCACTCTATCATTCAACATCTTGTAAAGTGAAAAGTTGTGGAGTGGGCCCTTAAACTTGTAGGGCATTGCAAGCCCTCTGAGGCGTAAGCCAGGGCTATTTTTGTAGTCAACAATCTTACGAGAAGCTGTCTTTGAAACCATCCGTCACCCACCGAGCGATGCCTCACTACTGATCTCTCACTGACAGTGCGAGAATTTAGAGCAGCGTCTCGCTATGGTAAGAGTGCTTCAGGTGAACGCTGGGCGAGTGAGACAGTCACACCACCTGATGCCTTGGCTCATTCCCATAGATATGGTGTGATGGGACAGCACTCACCACCCAACGTTATCCACCGCCATCCAAGACAGCAATCCCATGAAAAATTGACTAGAGACGCAAATCCATCAAAATTTTTTTAATTTGTTTATTTTCCATATGGCCATATTTTTTATTTTAAAATTGACAAACGGCGTTATTTACAGCATTTTAAACGTCAGAAAGCACCGTCAGTTGCAGCGCTCATTATCCCCTAAACAGCGTAATTAAAAAATAATAATAATAATAATATATATATATATATTATTTTTATTTTTTTTACTGGTTTCTTCACTTGAAAATTGTCAAACGGCATTATTTTCGGTGTTTTTAACTGCAGAAAACGCCGTCAGTTGCTGGCACTCATTATCTCCTAAACGGCGTAACTTAAATTATTTTTATTTTTTTTTTTTATTATTTGCATTTAACTAGTTTCTTTATTTGAAAATTGTCAATCGGTGTTATTTACGGTGCTTTAAACTGCAGAAAATGCCGTCAGTTGCAGCGCTCATTATCCCTAAACTACAAAATTATATTTGTAGTCAACAATCTCACGAGAAGCTGTCTTTGACACCATCCGTCACCCACCGAGCGATGCCTCACTACTGATCTCTCACTGACAGTGCGAGAATTTAGAGCAGCGTCTCGCTATGGTAAGAGTGCTTCAGGTGAACGTTGGTAGAGTGAGACAGTCACACCACCTGATGCCTTGGCTCATTCCCATAGATATGGTGTGATGGGACAGCACTCACCACCCAACGTTATCCACCACCATCCAAGACAGCAATCCCATGAGAAATTGACTACAGACGCAAATCCATCAAAAAAAAAAAAAATATATATATATATTTATTTTCCATATGACTAGATTTTTATTTCAAAATTGTCCAAATGGTGTAATTAAATTAGTTCATTCATTTTGCATATTACTAGTTTTCTGTTTTGAAAATTGTCAAACGGCATTATTTACGGCGCTTTAAACGGCAGAAAACGTCATTAGTTGTGGCGCTCATTATCCCCTAAACGGCGTAAATTAACTTTATTACTTTTTTTTTATTTTGCATTTTACTAGTTTTATTATTTGAAGAGTGTCAAACGGCATTATTTAATGCCAATTTATTGTCAAACGTAAGAAAGCTCTGTCAGTTGCTGCACTCATTATCCCCTAAACCAGACCTGGGCAAACTCTGTCCTGGAGGGCTGGTGTCCCTGCAGAGTTTAGCTCCAACACTGATAAAACTCACCTGTTTGTAACTTTCAAGTAAACCTGAAGACACTGATTAGCTTGTTCAGGTGTGTTTAATCAGGGTTGAAGCTAAACTCTACAGGGACACCGGCTCTCCAGGACTGATTCTGCTCAAGCCTGCCCTAAATAACGTAACTTAAATGTATTTTTTTTTCTTTTGCATTTTACTTTTTTATTATTATTTTTTTAATTGTCAAACAGCGTTATTTACGGCATTTTAGACAACAGAAAGCGACGTCAGTTGTGGCACTCATTATCCCCTAAACGGCGTAAATTAACTTTTGTGTTTTTTTTTTTTTTGTTTGTTTTTTTGGCATTTCACTTTTATTATTCGAAAATTATCAAACGGCATTATTTAATGTCGATTTATTGTCAAACGTCCGAAAACGCCATCAGTTGCTGCACTCATTATCCCCTAAACCAGACCTGGGCAAACTCGGTCCTGGAAGGCCGGTGTCCCTGCAGAGTTTAGCTCCAAATCTGATAAAACTCACCTGTTTGTAACTTTCTAGTAAACCTGAAGACACTGATTAGCTTGTTCAGGTGTGTTTAATCAGGGTTGAAGCTAAACTCTACAGGGACAACGGCCCTCCAGAACTGATTCTGCCCAGGCCTGCCCTAAATGGCGTAACTTAACTTTTTTTTTTCTCTTTTACATTTTACTAGGTGTGTTTTTTTTTTTTTTTTTTTTAATTTAAAAATTGTCAAACTGCGTTATTTACGGCATTTTAAACGACAGAAAGCGACGTCAGTTGCGACACTCATTACTCCCTAAACGGTGTAACTTAAACTTATTGTTTTATTTTGCATTTTACTAGATTCCTTATTTGAAAATTGTCAAACTACGTTATTTGTGACATTTTAAATGACAGAAAGCGACGTCAGTTGCGGCACTCATTATCGAAAATTCATTTAAGTTACGCCGTTTAGGGGATAATGAGTGCCGCAACTGACAGCGCTCTCTGTCGTACAACACTGTTTAGGGCAGAACTGGGCAAGCTCTATCCTGGAGGGCCGGTGTCTCTGCAGAGTTTAGCTCCAACCCTGATAAAACTCACCTGAACAAGCTAATCAGTGTCTTCAGGTTTACTAGAAAGCTACAAACTGGTGAGTTTTATCAGGGTTGGAGTTAAACTCTGCAGAGACACCGGCCCTCCAGGATAGAGCTTGCCCAGTTCTGCCCTAAACGATGTTGTACGACAGAGAGCGCTGTCAGTTGCGGCACTCATTATCCCCTAAACGGCGCAACTTAAATGAATTTTTTTTTTATTTCGCATTTTACTAGTTTTATGTAAAAATGGTCAAACTGCGTTATTTACGGCATTTTAAACGACAGAAAGCAACGTCAGTTGCGGCACTCATTATCCCGTAAACGGCGCAACTTAATTTTTTTTTTTTTTTTAATTTTGCATTTTACTAGGTTTTTTTTTTTTTTTTTTTTTTTTAAATCGTCAAACTACGTTATTTACGGCATTTTAAACGACAGAAAGTGACATCAGTTGCAACACTCTATCCCCTAAACCAGACCTGCGCAAACTCGGTCCTGGAGGAAAGAAAATTCAAGTTACGCCGTTTAGAGGATAATGAGTGCCGCAACTGGCAGCGCTCTCTGTCGTACAACACCGTTTAGGGCAGAACTGGGCAAGCTCTATCCTGGAGGGCCGGTGTCCCTGCAGAGTTTAGCTCCAACCCTGATAAAACTCACCTGAACAAGCTAATCAGTGTCTTCAGGTTTACTAGAAAGCTACAAACTAGTGAGCTTTATCAGGGTTGGAGTTAAACTCTGCAGGGACCCCGGCCCTCCAGGTTAGAGCTTGCCCAGTTCTGCCCTAAACGGTGTTATATGACAGAAAGCGCAGTCAGTTGGGGCACTCATTATCCCCTGAATGGCGCAACTTAAATTATTTTTTTTTTATTTTGCATTTTACTAGTTTCTTTATTTGAAAATTGTCAAACGGCGTTATTTGCGGCATTTTAAACGACAGAAAGCGACCTCAGTTGCGGAACTCATTATCCCCTAAACAGCGTAACTTTTATTTATTTATTTATTTATATTTATTTTGCATTTAACTAGTTTCTTTATTTGAAAATTGTCAAACGGCGTTATTTATGGCATTTTAAACGATAGAAAGTGCCGACAGTAGCGGCGCTCATTATCCCATAAACGGTGCTATTCAAAATTATTTTTTTATTTCGCATCATACTAGTGTTTTTTTTTTTTTTTTTTTTTTTTTTTTTTTTTTTTTGGAAAATTGTCAAACAGCGTTATTTACGGTGTTTTAAAACTAATTTAGGCCTTCAGGTTACCTCGGTATTTGGTCAGGCAATTTAATTGAGGTTACCACTACTAACCTTACTACTTTTGTTGTGGGTGTTGTTTAAGGTTACATTTTCTCACTCACCACAAGACAGGAGCGGCTGACTCCTCTTCTTCTTCCATCAAATCCGCGAATCCGTGAGTTGCTGGCCTCTAGTAGACTTCCATCGCACATGGCTTTGTGTACTCATGGTAGTAGCCGCATCGCTTAATCGCTCGTTTGCAGCGTTGATTCGGGCGTATTTCTTCTCTTCTCTATAATCATCGTGTAGCGTACGTTGGAGAGGAGATTCTTCCAGTCGATATCACTTTTCGTCCCATTGACTTCCATTCAGAAAAGCAAACGCGTGCAAAAGTTTGGCGTTTCGCAGCATTGCACACTTACAGCTTCATGAACTCTGACCCTACCAATTCGTATCACGTGAAACCGTGTGACCAATAGCAGATCGATACGTCACTGCGTAGCTAGGTGTTGGCTATAAAGAATACAGCTCTTGCTACTGGGCATGCGCACATAAATCTAACCTTATTTTTGTCACACTGTTTTTTTTTTTTTTTTTAAATTATTATTATAGTAAGGGCTTATAAAACACAGAACAATTCATTTCATTGTTAGTTTATGGTCGGAGTTGTACCCCTTGGGAGTCTTCTTTTTTTTTTTTTTAATTAATGGTTGAACAACATGTACAAAAGTGCCAAGGGTATACACAAGAAATATAACAAGTGCTTACATGTATTATGAACACAAGTACATAAACTACACAATAATATAAAGAACCAACAAATAAAATGAATGAAAAAAATAAATCCAAGAAAATAAAATACATACAAAAATAAATTAAATTTAAAAAAAAAAAAAAAAAAAACTAAGAAAGAACAAAAAATAAATATGACAGGCCTTGCTAAATCACAATAACTTAAATGAATCAAACAAACGCAGAGTTTTTATAGCTTTTTTTGTTTGTACTCTTCTTAATAGTACTTCTATAAATATCTAATTCTTTAAGTACCACAGAAAAAAGAGGTTTCTGATTGCTAAATTTACAGCGATGAATATGAAACTTAACAAGTATAATCAAGAGATTGATAATGTGAGCCTCATTTTCCAGCTTCTTGTCATAGTTCAAAAAACCAAATATTACATGTTCATATAGTAAAAAAAAAAGTTGGACAACACTTTGTCATTTATAAATCTAGAAACCTCCCATCATAGCCTCTTTGTATACTGACAATGCCAGAAAATATGAGGTACTGTTTCTGGGTGTGATGTACAAAATGAACAATTTACATCTATTTCTTCAATAAATCTGTTTAAAAAATGCTTAGCAGGGTAAAACTTGTGCAGTATCTTAAATGAAATTTCTTTAATTTTATTTGTAATAAGATATTTATTAGGTAATACCCAGACTTTCCTCCAATCAATATTTCTGATAAACTTAGACCAATAGAAAATAACACGTGGTTTCCTAACAATTTCTTTTTGAAATAATGAAATAAGAAACAAGTCTTTTCGAGCGTGACCGCCTGACGACGAGACGAGTAAAGAATCCAGAATGTTCGATGAAGTGGAAAAATAAACAAACCGGTTGGGTTAAAATAACCCAATCCGCGTGTTCAGTGGTGAAAGAACCCCATTTGACCCAGCATGATCAACCCAGCTGTGTGTTTACAGTACCTCAAACAACCCAGCATTTTGACCCAGTACAATTAACCCAACAATGTGTTCACAGAAATAACCCAGCACTTTTTAGAGTGTACAGTGGTGGCTCAGGACCAAGCGGTTCTCCCTGAGGGGAAACCCGTTTCTCAACACCAAGGCACGCGGTGATGCCTACGTGCCTTGGAAATGTAGAGGAAGCCTTGGTTCCTATCTGAGGGCCCGGTGCTGGGAGCTCCTTGTTGTCGTGTAACGCTTTCTCAACCGAGGTTGTTGAGACCATCCTCCAATACAGAGCTCACTCTACGAGGAAACTGTACACCCTGAAGTGGAAGCTTTTCACTTCATGATGCGGACACCGCCAGCAGGACCCAGTTAACTGCTCAGTGCCCACTACAGTGCTGGAGTATCTGCAGGATCGGTTCTCCGCAGGGTTAGCCCACCCCACCTTGAGAGTCTACGTGGCGGCTATTTCGGCCTACCACGCCCCACTTGGTGGCATGTCAATGGGCAAGGACCCCCTTGTAGTACGTTTCCTCCTTGGTGCGCTGAGGCTGAGGCCTCCAGTACGGTGGTGCCGTGGTGCTTGAGGCTCTTTGTAGGCCTCCTTTTGAGCCTATCGAAGAGTCTTTGGATCATCATCTCTCTGCCAAGACAGCACTTCTTTTAGCACTGACATCTCTTAAGAGAGTAGGGGATCTTCAGGCCCTCTCCGTTGGCCCCTTCCCATTTAGAGTTTGCCCCTGGCATGTTCTGAAGTTCCCCTCTGCAGCACCACGGCCCGTTGTACTCCAGGCCTTTCGTCCTCCTCCCTTTCGGGATCCGGATCAGCAGCAGCTTAACTGTATGTGTCCAGCTCGAGCACTGGACACATACGTCCACAGAGCTGCCCTGTGGAGGAAAACTGACCAGCTGTTTGTCTGTTATGGTCCCCCTAAGAGGGGTCTCCCTGCTTCCAAGCATACCCTTAGCCGCTGGATTGTGGATGCTATCACTCAGGCTTATGAGTTCTCGGACCTTCCCTCTCCCTTGGGGGTTAAGGCCCATTCTACCCGAGGCATTTCCGCCTCCAAAGCTTTCATGTCTGGTGTCCCTATGCAGGACATCTGTGACGTGGCGGGACGGTCCACGCCCCTTACCTTCGTCAGGTTCTATGACCTAGACCTGCGAGTCGCTCCTGGCTCTTCCTGGCAGGGACACGGAACTATGGGGGCATGGGCATATCGTTCCCCAAAGCGTTTGTAGACACAGCTCGAGTTTCTGAAGGGGAACGTCTCAGGTTACGACTGTAACCCCGGTTCCCCGAAGGGAACGAGATGCTGCGTCTCGTTCCATACTTCCTGCATCCCTGCGAGCGTTCGCTTCTTCCTTAAGCTGAATGCTGGTTCCGGCGCACATGCTTTAAAGCTTCCTGGTTCGTGACGTCACCCGCCTATGACGTCTCACCTCTCTATTGGACTGATTACACATGTGATTCAGAGCACGCTTACGCTGAGAGCGTCCCCAAAGCATTTGTAGACGCAGTGTCTCTTTCCCTTCGGGGAACCGGGCTTACAGTCGTAACCTGAGACGTTTATTACTGTAAAACTATAGTAACCATGTTTTTGTTTTTATTTATTTATTTTATTTATTTATTTATTTTACAATCTGTTTTAATTTACAACCACAATTTTATACACATCTCATGGTTAGACTATGGTTAGTGTAGCAAAATCATGGTTCATTTGTGGTTACCATGGTTTAACTATAGTAACCATAGATTTTGGTTTTCATTTTCGTAAGGGTTGTGTTGTTATCTGCCCTAGCTCCCTCTGAACGTATTACTAAACTGTTTTATAACATTGTTTGCTAACTTACTACTGTAACTTTACAGTAGATAATAATAATGTCGTTTAGCATAGAATATTTTGAGTGATTTATGTAGTTTCGTTTCGTTTATAGTAGCTGTAGTTTTGTCTTTATTTATTTAGTTAAGCATTAACCTGGTAGCAACTCGTAGCAGCCTGTTTACAGATGAAACTGACCGGCACTTAAAGTCCTGAACAAGTCAGTAGTTTTGTCTCTATGATCCACCCTGGCGCTTCCACTCCATTCTCGAGTCACTTGCAATACTCTGATAGAAACCGTTTGGCGGTATAATAAAATAAAAAATACAACTCCTAAAAGGCTAATTTAAAACTGTTTGGAAGAGCCATGTGGTTGCTGGGAGTTACTTCATCTATCAGCCTACAGCGTGATTCCTGTTTTTTAATGACACACATACAGAGATGGCAAAAGTACACACATCCTTCACTCAAGTAGAAGTACAGATACACATGTTTAAAAATACTCTGGTAAAAGTAGAAGTACTGACTACACTTTTTTACTGAAGTTAAAGTAAAGAAGTATGGGCTCAGACATGTACTTAAGTGAAAAGTACCCATTACTACTGTTTTAGTGTCACGCTGGTAACTGGACCTCACATCATATTGACACATTAATACAAAATAACTTGCATTTAAAATTTGTTAGCTAATGAATGTATCAAGGCTAAACAACCACCATGTAGAACAGGGCCGGACTGAAACAAAATTTCAGGTCGGGAAATCTCACACTCATCCAGGCCATCCCATACACCCACAACAAATTCTGAAACCAGACAACCCTTTTTATTTATTTATTTATTTTTTTGTATGGCCATTACATTTAAATAAATGTTCAAAACCTTAGGCTGGGGCCGTGCAAAATAAAAAAAGGTTCTCTCTTGAACTTCCATTTTCCTTTTCAGTCTCTTCATTTTCCATGATATCTCTCCGAACGCATTACAAAACAATGTTTTGTAACATTTGTTTGCTAAATTACTACTGTAACTTTACAGTAGATAATAATGATGTTATCTACTAATAATAATAATAATGATGTAGCACAGAGTATTTTGAGTGATTTAGTAGTTTCGTTTATAGTACTACTGCTGTAGTTTTGTCTTAGTTTACTTAGTTAAGCATTAAACTGCTAGCAACTCTTAGCAGCCTGTTTACAAATGAAACTGACCTGCGCTTGAAGTTCTGAACAGGGGTGCGTTTCCCGTACAACGACGTAACTTGCTGATTAACCTCCATACTATGATGCATTGAGCTAGTCGTGACTGTTTCCCGACCACGGTCGCATCTCAATCGTTTGAAGCACATTAGCTCAACAATGTAGGGCCGTTGTTAATTACGTCATCGAGTAATAATTTATGCTATTTAACTTATTAGAGATCTCTAAAATGCAGCTATATTAAACATGGCACCTGATGACTAATTTACTATTTTTGTTCCGTGTTATTTCGCTTTATGTGATGTTTGTTTTTTTTTTAAATTGAAAATCAAAAAATGTACAAACCAAACAGGCTTTAAATAAACCAAAATAGAAAATATCAAAATACACAATTGCAAGTGCATAAGGCAGACACAACTATAAAGTATATACACCGTAGGACAGTATTTAAATTTGAATTACAAAGTCAAGATAAAATGTATTACAATAGACAAAATATATAATAATAAATAAGTGAATAAATAAGGATAAAGTAAAATAAAATAAAAAATAATACAAAACATTTACATAACTTTGCAAAAGGGGTTATAAGTTATTATGAATCACTAAACTCGTTGAAAAAATAGCTAATGTTATAGCCTTATTATTTGAAATTGTACATAAGGATGAAGCAATAATTCTAAGCTCATCTATAAAATGAGAAAAAGAGGGAGTGGTCTTCAGAAATCTACACTTATGAATAAAAAATTTACTACAACAAATAGTAGTTGTTAACCAAGTAGTAAAGGTTGTTAACCAAGTAGTGTTGCATACAATCTTTTTTAAACACTCCAAACTTAATTTGTTCATAATTAACAAGGTTGATATGGATATTGACACAGGACATTCTATTATTTAAATGAGACCAAAACAGCTTTAAATGAATACAGTTGAAAATGTGCTCGGTGGTTTCAATATCACTTTCACAAAATTGACAAGAGTTTTCCTCAATATTAAACTTTGATCGAAGGAATTCTTTCGATATCATTCATTATTTTAAAATGAAGCTCTTTTACTTTTGGGAAGATTGGAAATGCAAGCTAACTCATTCTCATCTCTTTTAATTCCTTTGAGTCAAAATCCTTAAATATATGGTGACGTCTGAGTTGATTTGGGTAAAGTCTATTAATAAAAACACTTCTTATAAACAAGTTCATACATTTTTGATCTCTAACAGAATAAGGACCCAAATACAGAGATGGAAGAGGGAATATACTTTATTTGATGTTTCATTCATCGCGGGTTCCCTCTTACGTTATACTCCGGGGTTCCCGTAGGCATTTATGCGCATGCGCACTATTTAAAAACGTCGCTTGCAGAGGAAGCTTAAAAATACATAGATTAAAATGCATTTATATTTAGATCGAGTGAAAGATATAGATTGTACTGCATGTTAGCTTGCTTACTGTGCCCAAGAGCATAATTTATTAAACCCATATGTCTTACTAACAAGGAACTGTGCTTCTAACCACAGGTCGAGAGCTGTAGTTCCAACCACGTCAGTTTGTGACACTTTGCAAATGTTAGTTTGAACTATGGTTTCGGGAAACACCGAATCGTTGAACTATGTTGGTAACGACGGAACTTGCGACCATAGTTGGCGAACGATGCTTTTGGGAAACGCACCCCAGGTCAGTAGCCTCTATGATCCTCCCGGGCGCTTCCACTCGTCACTTGCAATGATTACTCTGATAGAAACCATTTGGCGGAGACGTGGAGCGCACACGAGCCGAATTTAATGCAGATTAAAACTAAAGTAACGAGCCTGGTTTGAAAATGTAAGAAGTAGAAAGTACAGATATTTGTTTTAAAAAATGTAAGGAGTAAAAGTAAAAAGTAGTCAGAAAAATAAATAGTGAAGTAAAGTACTGATACCAGAAAAATCTACTTAAGTACAGTAACAAAGTATTTGTACTTCGTTACTTCCCATCTCTGCATACTGCGCGTTTGTACCTAGGTGAGTTTGATATTGACTCAGACGCATAGTTATTTAGGTCATTAGGTAAATAAAACCTACATCACCCAGGTTCACATTGCTAAGCCACTAGTCAATTTATCTGTGCTTCACAAGCCCAGAAACACATTTAACTCAGGTCACTAGTTTAAGCTATCTGGTCAAACAATCAGGTATACATAGCAATAGTCCACTAGTGTTAAGCCATTTGGCAAAGCCGGCTCAGGCTCACATAGATAGCAAACACGCTGTCTCATCGCTCTTTGGAGCAGCAGCGGTACATGTGTCTTGGCAATAGATCTGCTTATTCTGGGGGGGTTTATCTTCTCTATTTTGCCTTTATAGGGATGATTACAAGTATTTTATTGTATAGCATGTATAGCAGTATGCTTTCCTGCTACAGCAGCATACATATTTAGCTGTTTTGTTATCTCGTTCCAGCTTTGTTGGGGAGTTATTTTATATGCTATTTGTGCAGCAGCAGTATGTCTTTAATACTCACAGCACCATATAGCCATATGCTTTGGCAGTAGCAAGTTCCTGTACTTGCTTGCAGCGGCAGCAATAATCTACAACTACAGCAATAACCTACAGCAGCAGCAGCGTAGCAGATCTATTCCGCCAAGACCGAATACATTAACATTATCATTTTTATTACCATGCTAAAATCTTCAGAGAGTTGTCATGGAAGAACTACCTTCCTGCAGTCTTCAGTTCCTTCTGGCAAGTCGCTTTTTTTGGCAGCACTTTGATGCACTTTTTCACACACATATATTCATAGGAAATAGTCTAGTACATCTGGTTACCTTTTACATATCATTTTAAATGTATACTACTATTTTACACCCACTAGTCCCCATGACATGAAAGTATATGAAGAGCCTTGGAAACTAAGAATATTTTCAAGGTAATGTGCAGAAGACATACTTCAAAAGGAAGTACTGCGTCTATAAACCACATTGTGGTTTCTTCATCCCCCAGTAGCATGTGTGGTATAAAAACAGACATGATATCCAGCCAGCAACACAAGATACAGTCCCTTTTGTTTATACATGTTTTGGGCAAGTGCTGCTTTTTTTTTTCTCCAGCAAACAGCTCTTAAGTAAAATTGTCGTGGATTACTATAAAGCACATCAGGATTGCCCCAGAAGTGGTCTCATGTAAGTATTTTTTGTAAGTACTAAGTAAGTTTTGCATCACTAACTTCTAACTTCATCGCAATAATGCAAAAGTGAATTGGGTTCAGGGATTGATTAGGAGGCCTTGAACGTGTTCTGGCATCTAGCATTGGGTATCCTCATATATTGCCAACTGTATCTTTTTATCTCCAATCGATGTGTTCTCCGTCACCATTAAACATTAATGAAAAGCATTTATAAACATGTCCAACAAAATACACATTTAATAACATATTTTTACTCTAAACTCACTTCTTAATCTCAGTCAGGTGTTTGAAATAAGAGTTTTGTGATCTGATGTGGCTTCTAGACTGAGGCTGTAAATATATTATTTTATAGTATTCTATACTGTAATATGCTATGTTGATTAGCACTGCATTATTAATAGACTTTATTCTTGTGAAAATACCGGCGATACATAACAGATAAGAGTAAAATAGGAAAAATAATACTTCTCTTCTCTCTTCTAAACTTTGTTTTAGAAGAGAGTTTTTCACAAAATTGTTTTTCACAATGAATAACTAAACTTTTTAAATAAGCTGTATTTCGCGATTGCATGCAACGGCCAGTAAACAAATACAAAAAAAAACAGTTTCATTAAGGCTCACGGCCGGTTCAACATACAAGGCAAAAAAAGCACTTACCAGTTAGGAAATTTTACGAACAACAGGTGCAGTGGTCACATAAATTCGCGGAGTTTTTTAATGGTTGTAATGACAAGATCATAATTCTTCCACTGTGCAGTTTTCTTTGTAAACCATTATAAGTTTTTCTGCGCTTAACTTGCTAATAAGCGAATGCCGTTTGCCATGTTGCGACAGAGAGACCGTTACATCAGGGCAGACACAAGAGCAAAATCAATTTCGTTTTAAATATAGCCTATTCAACAAACATCACAAACACGTTTTAAGATATCCAGCTAGCATGAGCCAGCTAGCATGATTTTAATGTACGACTTGGAGGTCATTTTCATCAGTTATGCCTCTTTCTAGCATTCTGTATTTTTTAAATCAAACACAGAGATTAAATGCGGTAAGATCACATTTATTTGAATTAATTATAACATTTGTTTGAATTAATTAACCAGAGAGAGGGGACTGAAAGTTGCTTGTGTGATTACCTGCGTCTCTCTCTCTCTCTAAAAACAATGAAGCTGAGTTTAGTTACAGCGATTTTACCCACTCCTTGCTGAGAAAAATAATGTAGCCAGTCAGCATCGATGCTATTTTATTAATAAAGGTTTCTCTGCGCCACAGTGTTTCTGTGTTTGCCCTGCACGTTCTCCGATCTCTATGTGCAAGTAATGTGTGTGCGTCAATGAAAGTGTACACTGTAAAAAATAAAAAACACAATTTGTTGAGTCCACTTAAAATAATTTGTTACCCTGCTGCCTTAAAATTTTAAGCTCAGTCAACTCAAATAAGTTTAGTCAACTTGAAATGTTAAGTTGTACTAAGTAACAACTTAGATATTTGTGTTTGTTAAACTTAACAGATGGATAAGTAACCCAGCTGCCTTAAAATTTTAAGTTGAATCAACTTAAATATCTAAGTTGTCACTTAGTATAATTTAACATTTCAAGTTGAATAAACTTTTTTTGAGTTGACTGAACCTAAAATTTTAAGGCAGCCAGGTAACAAATTATTCTAAGTTGACTCAACAAATTGTTTTTTACAGTGTAGAACAGGGCCGGACTGGGACAAAATTTCAGGCCGGTGAAATCTCACACTCATCCAGGCCATCCCATTCACCCACAACAAATTCTAAAACCTATTTTTTGTATGGCCATCACATTTAAAAAAAGGTTTAAAACCTAATAAAACCTAATAATTAAACAAAATAATTAAAGGTTCTCTCTTGAACTGCACCTTCATTTCCATTTTCCTTTTCAGTCTCTTTATTTTCCATGATATCTCTCTGCATCTCACTTACTGTGTGTTTGTCACACCCGTGTGGACTGTTTCTGGTGTTTCCCCTTGTGTATGCCCTTATCTGGCGTTCCTGTTCCGTTTTCAATTGTTACGTCATTGCTTAATCGATTTCACCTGTCTCCCTTTGATTGGTCTGTGTATTTAAGTTTGGTTGTGTTCACAGTTTGGTTGTCGGTTATTGTTTATGTCACTCCGTGTATTTCTACGTCTTGTTTTGTCGTTTTGCGTTGGATTCCCTGCTGTTCCTGTCCGTTCCTGCTCGTTGTGTGGATTATTTAAATAAAGTGTATGTACTGGATCACCTCCTCACTACTCCTCATTCCCCGCACACCGCGACGTGACAGTGTTTACTTTTTTCCACTAATTTTCTTGTACCGATCCCTTTTCCCATCAGCTATCTACTGTTATGAACAGAACTGTCTCCACCTTCTTGCAAAACAACCACCTCATTGTATTCTGTTTGCAACATTATTTTAGTTCAATAAAAAGCATCACATTATGACCATGTGTTGTTTTATTGTAAAATTACTTAAATACTATAGATTTAGTGAAACTATATTTTCTAAATTGCCTAAATGTCAAAAATAGTACAGTAATAATTACATTATGACAGTCTCTTTACATAAAAATTCTTATTCTGAACATGTTATTACTTTATCATGAGTCATATTTTTCTCTTATTAAAATTAACCATGTTTTTTGGCGGATTGATTACAACCTTTTTTAATTCACAACCATAGTTTTACTAAAAATTTCATGCTTAGACTATGGTTAGTGTAGCAAAACCATGGTTAATTTGTGGTTACCATGGTTTAACCATAGTAACCATGGTTTTTGGTTTCAATTTTCGTAAGGGTTGTGTTATGTTTTTTACAGTCTGGTTATTATCTGATCTGCTCTAGCGCCCTCTAAACGTATCATGAAACAATCTCTTATAACATTTGTTTGCTATTACTACTGTAACTTTACAGTAGATAATAATGATGTCCTTTTGCATACAGTATTTTGAGTAATTGTAATTTAGTTTAGTTCAGTTCACTGTATTATTAATCCTCTGGCTGCTACTGCTAAGAGTTGCTAGCACTTAACTAAGTAAACAAAGACAACTATAGTAGCCTATTTACAGATGAAACTGACCTTGACCACTTGAAGTCCTGGTCAATAGTTTTGCCTCTCAGATCCATTCCATTCTGGAGTCTCTGGCATTGATTACTCTGATAGAAACCGTTTAGCGGAGACGTGGAGCGCGCCCGCGAGCCAAATCACGTTGCCAGTACAGACTAACCGATTCATGTTTTTGAGGTTCGTAATCGAATGGTGATCCACCAAATGCAGATTAAAACTAAAGTAACAAGCCTGGTTTGAAAATGTAAGAATTAGAAAGTACAGATATTTGTGTAAAAATGTAAAGAGTAAAAGTAAAAAGTAGTCAGAAAAATAAATAGTGAAGTAAAGTACTGATACCAGAAAAATCTACTTAAGTACAGTAACAAAGTATTTGTACTCAGTTACTTCCCATCTCTGAAGCACAACAATATGAAGCACCCAAATATGAAGCACCGGGGGCAGCCGTGGCCTAATGGTTAGTCGGGCTTGTAATCGAAAGGTTGTGGGTTCGAGTCCCAGGGCCGGCAGGGATTGAAGGTGGAGGGAGTGAATAGCCAGCACTCTCACTTCCCTCAATACCACGACTGAGGTGAGTCCCTTGAGCAAGGCACCGCTCCCCCAATTGCTCCCCGGGTGCCACAGCTCCGGGTGTGTGTTCACGGTGTGTGTGCACTTGGATGGGTTAAATGCAGAGCACAAATTCCGAGTATGGGTCACCATACTTGGCCACATGTCACGTCCTTTCCTTTCCTTTTCTTTTTTTTCCTTTCCAAAGGGGTGTTCGTTACATTCTAACGCTGTATCGTTTTACACTGTAAAACCAATAGAGCTCACCATTTACTGCATCAACCACCTGTCTCATTTTCCAGCATCATTTTGCCTTTGTACAAAAATGCTTTTATTGCACTAAACTTTGGTATCATCTTCTTGCGAAATGATACCTAAAAAATGCACACAGTAAAATAATGGGGTCCTCATAAGGTTTCTTTATAAATTTAAAGACATTTTGAACCTGGATTTTGTGCAATTTAGGCTAGATTCACAGAAGTGGGGAGAGCTACACAGGAAGTACCATTTCTGTAAACCAAATCAGGATTTTTCTATATAGATGTCACTTGTTTTTTTGCTGGACAGAACATAGATTTGTGTAAAATTGTATGTTTGTATAGTATCAGTGAGGTGATCACACATGAGATGACCAGCCATTGATACAGCGAACTGCACATCAAGATTTGATCAGCGACCAACCACAGACCCAAACATGCGGCCCTACTGCATCTTCATCGTCTGTCTTGTGCTCTTCACCTTCTGCTCAATGGCTCAAAGTGAATGTGCATTTTTTTATTACTTCTTTTTTTGGAAATGTAACAACTGCTAACAATTTATTTATGAAGCAGTTTCCAGATTTTTAAAGGGGTCATAAACTGTATTTTTTTTAATAATTTCATAATGTTTCCTGAGGCACACTTACAATGTTTATGAAGGGAGTTTCTTGCCTTATTGTATATAATTTAATCAGAATTTTAATAATTTATTTTCACGCTGCTAAGAGAAACAATGTGTAGTTCACCATTAAGTCTACTTCTAAACTTGGTTTCAATAAAAGTTGTTTTTTGGACTAACAAGGAGGTTTTAAGTTCTGAAACTTATAGGATGTGTTTATAGTACAATGACCCTCTTACATTTCAAAAGATCAAGGAAAATTTGATTTCTCAGTTCATGACCCCTTTAAATATATCTGGTTTTGAACACAATGTTAATTACATTGAATTTTTCATCTGTATTTTTTCCTGCAGTCCACCAAGATCCTGTGTGCTGCTTTACTTTTGCCAATGTAAAAATCCCAGTGAAGCAGATTGAGAGTTATAATACTACACATCCTATGTGCCACAAAAGTGGTATCATGTAAGTATTTTGTAATGTCTTAATTAGAATTAATTAGAATTTCAAATCAGTTATGTAAAATCATGAACCATCTTCTTTCTAAATTTCAGTATCATCACAAAATCTAAAAAGAAGATCTGTGTTAACCCGACAAAGAGATGGGTTCAGAGAGTGGTAGACTTGATGGATTCACATGCATTGCTTCGTTCCACAGAACATAAGAGGCCAGTTGCCCATTCAAATGTGGGCACTAAGGCAAAGTAAACTGCTTGTTACAGTATATATCTAATGCTTTTACATTTTTAAATAAAAAAACAACTTATGAATGTCTATAATTAACTGGGCAGTATATAGTATATCATAATTTATTCAAAACATATTCAAGCAAAAACTATTGGCAAGAGTTCTTAAAATTATCTAAATCTTTTGCAAGCATTGTAAAAATAATATTGTTCTTCCTTTCTAAAAGGAAAGAATCAAAGTCAGTCAAAACAACAAAAACTACTACACTCCACCAGCCAGAGGAAACAACGCTAGTCCACATTAAGGATTCACATGACTGGTCAGATTTTCTTCTCTTTTATGATATCTGTTAACTTAGGAAGTCTTAATATTATCTATACCCTTATCAAGCATTGTAAAAATAATATTTGATTATTCTCTCCTGAAAGGAAAACATCAGAGCCTGTCAAAACGTCAGAAACTCCACCACTCCACCAACCAGGCGAAACAACTCTAGTCCACCTCAAAGAGTCACAAGACTGGTCAGACCTTCTCCTCTTTTATGACATCTGTTAACTCTGGAAGTATTAATATTATCTATACCCTTATCAAGCATTGTAAAAATAATATTTGATTATTCTCTCCTGAAAGGAAAACATCAGAGCCTGTCAAAACGTCAGAAACTCCACCACTCCACCAACCAGGCGAAACAACTCTAGTCCACCTCAAAGAGTCACAAGACTGGTCAGACCTTCTCCTCTTTTATGACATCTGTTAACTCTGGAAGTATTAATATTATCTAAGACCTTAGCAAACATTATAAAAATGCAATTGTTCATCCCTCCTAAAAGGAAACTATCAGAGTCAGTCAGAACGAAAGAAACTACACCACTCCACCGAGTGGAGAAAATGTGTCTAGTCCACTTCAAAGATTCACATGACCGGTTAGATTTTCTCCTCTTTTAAGTTGTCTGTTAACTCAGGATGATTTTTTCATTATAGTCAATTAATTGTTAGTTTCTTTTTAAAAAAATTATATATAAAAAGAAAAAAACTATATATATAATATATACACTATATATATATATATAATATATACACTATATATATAAATAAGAGTTCAGATGCAAAACCTTCTGAAAGCCACCTTGGTCAAAAATGAGAGAATGTTGGGGGTTCGGTGCTTTGTTCAATCGGGAATCGAACCAGCAACCTTTGGGTTACAAGCCTGACTCCGCAACACTAGTATACGTCCATCAAATACTTTTGTATTATATATTATAAATAATTACTCTCTTTCATTTGTGCCATATAGGTCCACTTACTTCTGCATGCGGCCAGGATGAGAATAACTACAGCATTTCTTATCTACAGTATGTTGAGACATCAGGACCAACGAAACCATAACATCTTTTAATGTAGAGTACTACATTACTTGTTTCAGCAGTGAAATAATGAACAATCATCACAGATAAAAATATAACAAATTATATCAAATAATTATATAGTTTGTGCGTGGGACCTACTGTAAATGCTCCTTTAAGTATTGTTTTGTAGCTCAGACTGAAGAGAATTTCTAAAAACTTAAAGTGCCCCTATTATGGATTATAAAAGGTTCATATTTTGGTTTTGGGAGTCCCCAACAAGAAGTTGACAAGCATGCAAGGTCAAAAAACACTTTTATTGTCTTATAATATGCATTTATTTTTACCTTATTTGCTCAACGACTCCCAAACGGTTCATTAAATCGAATCATTTGTCCAAACCACTCCTTTGCGTGATACCAATCTGCCATGTTTGGTCCGATGACCCAGTCTTTTGTGATTGGTTTAACGTTACTGCATGCAGCGAATAGTTTCGTTTGAGATGCGCCGCGCCGCGCCTCGCCTCGCCTGAAATGTAGGCGAGAGTAGGCGGCTGAAGTGAGGGGAGGAGTGAAATAAGTGTCTAGACAGACAGTTCCGACCTCTAGAAGTGGAACAGATACCTACGAGATCAAAGGCGGATATAGCGTTATCACACTCACCTGGTGTGTTGCTAATAAACATGATATAATTTCACCTCTATTGTTTTTATATGAAAATAAATATGATGAACAAGACACTCAGAGTGCTTGCTATTTAATTCCATACGAAAGGCATATTTATCATCCATTTTTACTTTAATACAAACGTGTATTTTAGATTTTTATAAAAATATGACAACAATCACATATCTCACGCAGAGATCGCACTGGCATTGTGTTAGGGAATATTCATCCGACACAGCTGCCTCGCCGTCGCATGAGTTTTTTGGCACACGTCAGCATGACATCAGAGCAAGGCGGACCTAACTCAGACACATTTCTAACCGGCATGCATCTTGCGGTGATCACCGGTGATCGATTCTGCGCAGAATTTGCTCATCTCAGACGAGCCTACTTTCAAACACAGACCGCCCATCACCGTTACTCTAGCCCACAACTCGGTGGTAAACAACAACACACGAACAGCCATAGTATGAGCGTCAACCCAATGCAGAAGGGTATTGATAAAGCAATGCAGCTTGTACACCAATGCATTGTTTTATTCTTTGTCAGAACTTCTAGTAATAACAACGACAAACATTCACTATTTATCGACACGTTTCTACACAATAGCGAGTGAACAGATAAAGCTGTCAGCCGGTTAGCCAGAGACCTACGAGCTGCGCGGAGCGAACACAACACACACACACAACTAAATACATATTTTGCATGATACAGAGTAACCTTACATGACAGCAACAAGTTTTAAAGGATTACTCCACTTTCAGAATAAAAATGTCCTGATAATTACTCACTCCCATGAGCGATGTAGGACGATTTTGAACGATCGCTAGAAAATACAATCATCAATTATTAATCACACTTACAGTTAGAGGTTCAGAGGAGCAAGCCTGTCCAAATAAACTGGGCACTGATCCATCTTTTAAAAGCAAGCCTTTAGTGAATCCCACATTGTACTTACGATACAGCGTCTTCTCGACATGACGTAAACCACATGGAAATTTTACTGTGTTTATGGGCGGGCAAGTTGTTCGCGACGTAGAACATGGGCAGACATTATGCAGATGTGTTACTTTGTGACTTCCTGACGACTCGTTCAGGCTATTGTGAACCGACTCTTTTTTTTTGATAGACAATAACTTTATTTACCGTGCACAGTCGGCTTCACAACTTTGTAGATAGTTTATGTTCACATACAGCTACATGACACACTGCATGAAAGGTCATATTTGAAAAGGCATAATAGGAGCACTTTAAAAATGTTGCCCTCTAGTAAGAAACTGAAGTACTGCACATTAGGATATAAATTGTTGCACAATGTACTACGCAATACAGTAGGCTACCATATGTAGCACAATTCATCAGTTTTTTTTTTTGTTTTTTTTTAATAAACAGGGTGGATATAAAGAAGAAGTTATAGATGAAATAAATCAGTGTATGTATAATATACAAGTGAAGAGGCCAACATTGCAGGCCAACTCAATGTGACATTGTAGTATGTGTATTATTTAATAAAAGCTACAAACTAAATCCAGCACTGTGCATCACACAAAGCAAAGCTACGTTACTAAATGGCTCTTTAGATTGACTAATGATAGCTAATTCAGTAGCACGCTGAGGCTGTCAGCAACATTTGTTAGGGTTGATTGTTACTACTGTGTGAAACTGTGGATGTTTGGCATGTTAAACCTCCCCTTTTGTTTTGTCTTTTCTTCAGGAATTACTGCCCAAGAAAAAGTCTGATTTTTTTCATGAATCTCTCCTTTCTATTAAATCAAAAACTATTATTCAATTAATATGCCCATCCTGATTACTATAATTGTTTATTTAATGTTAATAAATATTATTCAAAGAAATGCATTATCCTTTGATTTCTGCATGAGTTTTCTTTTTTTTTTTTTTGTAACATACATACATACATAATGACAGTAGATAATAATGATGTCCTTTAGCACAGAGTGTTTTGAGTGATTTAGTAGTTTCGTTTATAGTACTACTGCTGTAGTTTTGTCTTGGTTTACTTAGTTAAGCATTAAACTGCTAGCAGCTCTTAGCAGCCTGTTTACAGATGAAACTGACCTGCACTTGAAGTTCTGAACAGGGGTGCGTTTCCCGTACAACGACGTAACTCGCTGATTAACCTCCATACTACGATGCATTGTTGTGGAAACGAACTAGCTAGTCACGACTGTTTCCCGACCACGGTCGCATCTCCATCGTTTGAACCACATTAGCTCAACAATGTAAGGCCGTTGTTAATTACGTCATCGAGTAATAGTTTATGCTATTTAACTTATTAGAGATCTCTAAAATGCAGCTATATTAAACATGGCACCTGATGACTAATTTACTATTTTTGTTCCATGTTATTTCGCTTTATTTGATGTTTGTTTGTTTTTTAAATTGAAAATCAAAAAATGTACAAACCAAACAAGCTTTAAATAAACCAAAATAGAAAATATCAAAATACACAATTGCAAGTGCATAAGGCAGACACAACTATAAAGTATATACACCGTAGGACAGTATTTAAATTTGAATTACAAAGTCAAGATAAAATGTATTACAATAGACAAAATATATAATAATAAATAAGTGAATAAATAAGGATAAAGTAAAATAAAATAAAAAATAATACAAAACATTTACATAACTTTGCAAAAGGGGTTATAAGTTATGCTCGTTGAAAAAATTAGCTAATGTTATAGCCTTATTATTTGAAATTGTACATAAGGATGAAGCAATAATTCTAAGCTCATTTATAAAATGAGAAAAAGAGGGGGTGGTCTTCAGAAATCTATATGAATAAAAAATTTACTACAACAAATAAGGTTGCTAACCAAGTAGTGTTGCATACAATCTTTTTTAAACACTCCAAACTTAATTTGTTCATCATTAACAAGGTTGATATGGATATTGACACAGGACATTCTATTATTTAAATGAGACCAAAACAGCTTTGAATGAATACAGTTGAAGAAAACGTGCTTGGGGGTGTCAATATCACTTTCACAAAATTGACAAGAGTTTTCCTCAATATTAAACTTTGATCGAAGGAATTCTTTCGATGGATATAAATCATTCATTATTTTAAAATGAAGCTCTTTTACTTTTGGGAAGATTGGAAATGAAAGGTAACTCATTCTCATCTCTTTTAATTCCTTTGAGTCAAAATCCTTAAATGTATGGTGACGTCTAGAAAGGGGAAAGGGGATAGAGTCTTGTACAATCAGGCCAGGAACACACTGAACAAGGAGATTAGAGTGGCTAAAAAGACCTACGCAAAAAGGTTAGAATATCAGTTCACTTCAAACGAACCAGCTTCAGTGTGGAAAGGTCTAAAAGCCATCACAAATTACAAGACACCATCCCCCAGCACTGAGGCAAACCAACGACTTGCTGAAGACCTAAATGAGTTTTATTGTAGATTCGAAACCCCCCACACCCGTTCTGATGATCTCTTTTCACAACCACTAACACCTCCAGCAACCCCCCTCTCCCCCGCTTCCTGCTCTTCAGATCAGTGAAGGCGATGTGCACCAGGTCTTCAGAAAGAGCAAAAGAAGAAAGGCACCAGGCCCAGACGGTGTGACACCAGCCTGTCTGAAAACCTGTGCTGACCAGCTGGCCCCCATCTTTTCACAGATCTTCAACAGGTCTCTGGAGTTGTGTGAAGTTCCATCATGCTTCAAACGCTCCACCATCATCCCTGTCCCAAAGAAAACCAAGATAACAGGACTTAACGACTACAGACCTGTGGCGCTAACGTCTGTGGTCATGAAGTCGTTTGAAAAACTGGTTTTGGCTCATCTGAAGAACATCACTGGACCCTTACTGGACCCCTTGCAGTTTGCTTACAGAGCAAACAGGTCCGTGAATGATGCAGTAAACATGGGACTGCACTTCATGCTTCAACATCTGGACAGACTAGGGACTTATGTGAGGATCCTGTTTGTGGACTTCAGTTCGGCCTTCAACACCATCATTCCTACGCTTCTCCAGACCAAACTAAACCAGCTCTCTGTTCCTAGCTCTATCTGTCAATGGATCACCAGCTTTCTGACAGATAGGCAACAGCTGGTGAGACTGGGGAAATTGATGTTAAGCAGCCGCACCACCAACACTGGCGCTCCTCAGGGATGTGTTCTCTCTCCACTGCTCTTCTCCCTCTACATCAACGACTGCACCTCCAAAGACCCCTCTGTCAAGCTTCTGAAGTTTGCAGACGACACCACACTCATTGGCCTGATTCAGGATGGTGAAGAGTCTGCCTACAGACAGGAGGTTAAAGAGCTAGC
The DNA here is from genome assembly GCA_036247105.1 of Cirrhinus mrigala. Taxonomy (NCBI): domain Eukaryota; kingdom Metazoa; phylum Chordata; class Actinopteri; order Cypriniformes; family Cyprinidae; genus Cirrhinus; species Cirrhinus mrigala. Next base: position 26,201,847 of record CM070026.1, read on the forward strand.
TGTCTGGTGCAGTCAAAACAACCTGGAGCTTAACACGCTCAAAACAGTGGAGATGATCATAGACTTCAGGAGAAACCCCCCTGCACTCACCCCTCTCAGCATCATGGACAGCACTGTGGCTGGAATGGAGACATTCAAGTTCCTGGGATCTGTCATCTCCCAGGACTTGAAGTGGGTCACTCACATCAACTCCATTGTAAAAGAGGCCCAACAAAGGTTGTACTTCCTTCGCCAGCTAAGAAAGTTCAACCTACTACAGGAGCTGCTAAAACAGTTCTACTCAGCCATCATCAAGTCTGTTCTCTGTACATCAATAACTGTCTGGTTTGCCTCAGCTACAAAATCAGACATCAGAAGATTACAGGCAATAGTTCGGACTGCCGAGAGGATTATTGGTGCTCCCCTGCCCACCCTTCAAAATCTTTATTCATCCAGGGTGAGGAAAAGAGCTCAGAAAATAACTCTGGATACAAGTCATCATCTCTTTGAACTTTTGCCATCTGGCCGGCGCTACAGAGCCCCAAACACCAGGACAACCAGGCACAAGAACAGTTTTTTTCCCCAGGCAATTCTCCTTATGAACAGTTAAATGTTCCCCCCCATTGTGCAATATAATGTGCAATAACTTATTTATTAGTTACCACCCCCATCCTAGCACACCTCTGCATCTCTACCTCTTTCTATTCTATTCTATTCTATTCTATTCTATTCTGTTCTATTCTCTTCTGTCATCTATAGCACAACTGTACATACCACTTATTTATTTATTTCTCAATTTATTTTTCTAATTTTTGCCTATTTATATTTACATATGTGTATTTTTTTCTCATCTTATGTTTATTGTCTGTAAGCTGTTGTTGTCGTCTCTGTGTACTGGAAGCTAATGACACTAAAACAAATTCCTAGTATGGGCAAGCATACTTGGCAATAAAAGCTCTTCTGATTCTGATTCTGACGTCTGAGTTGATTTGGGTAAAGTCTATTAATAAAAACACTTCTTATAAACAAGTTCATACATTTTTGATCTCTAACAGAATAAGGACCCAAATACAGAGATGGAAGAGAGAATGTACTTTATTTGTTGTTTCATTCATTCCAGGTTCCCTCTTACGTTATACTCCGGGGTTCCCGTAGGCATTTATGCGCATGCGCACTATTAAAAAATGTCGCTTGCAGAGGAAGCTTAAAAATACATAGATTAAAATGCATTTATATTTAGATCGAGTGAAAGATATAGATTGTACTGCATGTTACCTTGCTTATTGTCCCCAAGAGCATAATTTATTGAGCCCATATGTCTTATTAACAAGGAACTATGCTTCTAACCACAGGTCGAGAGCTGTAGTTCCAACCACGTAAGTTTGTGACGCTGTTTGCAAATGTTAGTTTGAACTATGGTTTCGGGAAACACCGAATCGTTGAACTATGTTGGTAACGACGGATCTTGCGACCATAGTTGGCTAACGATGATTTTGGGAAACGCACCCCAGGCCTCTATGATCCTCCCGGGCGCTTCCACTCGTCACTTGCAATGATTACTCTGATAGAAACCATTTGGCGGAGACGTGGAGCGCACACGAGCCGAATTTAATGCAGATTAAAACTAAAGTAACAAGCCTGGTTTGAAAATGTAAGAAGTAGAAAGTACAGGTATTTGTGTAAAAAATGTAAGGAGTAAAAGTAAAAAGTAGTCAGAAAAATAAATAGTGAAGTAAAGTATTGATACCAGAAAAATCTACTTAAGTACAGTAACAAAGTATTTGTACTTCGTTACTTCCCATCTCTGCATACTGCGCGTTTGTACCTAGGTGAGTTTGATATTGACTCAGACGCATAGTTATTTAGGTCATTAGGTAAATAAAACCTACAGCACCCAGGTTCACATTGCTAAGCCACTAGTTAATTTATCTGTGCTTCACAAGCCCAGAAACACATTTAACTCAGGTCACTAGTTTAAGCTATCTGGTCAAACAATCAGGTATACATAGCAATAGTCCACTAGTGTTAAGCCATTTGGCAAAGCCAGCTCAGGCTCACATAGATAGCAAACACATGGTCTCATCGCTCTTTGGAGCAGCAGCAGTACATGTGTCTTGGCAATAGATCTGCGTATTCTGGGGAGGTTTATCTTCTCTATTTTGCCTTTATAGGGATTATTACAAGTATTTTATTGTATAGCATGTATAGCAGTATGCTTTCCTGCTACAGCAGCATACATATTTAGCTGTTTTGTTATCTCGTTCCAGCTTTGCTGGGGAGTTATTTTATACGCTATTTGTGCAGCAGCAGTATTTCTTTAATACTCACAGCACCATATAGCCATATGCTTTGGCAGTAGCAAGTTCCTGTACTTGCTTGCAGCGGCAGCAATAATCTACAACTACAGCAATAACCTACAGCAGCAGCAATTCAGCAGCAGCAGCAGCGTAGCAGATCTATTCCGCCAAGACCAAATACATTAACATTATCATTTTTATTACCATGCTAAAATCTTCCGAGAGTTGTCATGGAAGAACTACCTTCCTGCAGTCTTCAGTTCCTTCTGGCAAGTTGCTTTTTTTGGCAACTAGAGATCGCCTTTTTTCACAATAATAATGCAGCACTTTGATGCACTTTTTCACACACATATATTCATAGGAAATAGTCTAGTACATCTGGTTACCTTTTACATATCATTTTAAATGTATACTACTATTTTACACCCACTAGTCCCCATGACATGAAAGTATATGAAGAGCCTTGGAAACTAAGAATATTTTCAAGGTAATGTGCAGAAGACATACTTCAAAAGGAAGTACTGCGTCTATAAACCACATTGTGGTTTCTCCATCCCCCAGTAGCATGTGTGGTATAAAAGCAGACATGATATCCAGCCAGCAGCACAAGATACAGTCCCTTTTGTTTATACATGTTTTGGGCAAGTGCTGCTTTTTCTTCTCCAGCAAACAGCTCTTAAGTAAAATTGTCGTGGATTACTATAAAGCACATCAGGATTGCCCCAGAAGTGGTCTCATGTAAGTATTTTTTGTAAGCTTTGCATCACTAACTTCTAACTTCATTGCAATAATGCAAAAGCGAATTGAGTGCAGGAAATGATTAGGAGGCCTTGAACATGTTCTGGCATCTAGCACTCACATATTGCCAACTGGTATCTTTTTTATCTCCAGTCGATGCGTTCTCTGTCACCATTAAACATTAATGAATAGCATTTATAAACATGTCCAACAAAATACACACCCGACCCGAGCAGCACAGTTAAATTTAGAGCCCGAACCTGAAATTGGTTTTCACAACGAATAACTAAACTTTTTAAATATGCTGTATTTCACGATTGCATGCAGCGGCCAGTAAACAAATACAAAAAACAGTTTCATTAAGGCTCACGGCCGGTTCAACTTACAAGGCAAAAAAAGCACTTACCAGTCAGGAAATTTTACGAACAACAGGTGCAATGGTTACATAAATTCGCAGAGTTTTTTAATGGTTGTAACGACAAGATCATAATTCTTCCACTGTGCAGTTTTCTTTGTAAACCATTATAAGTTTTTCTGCACTCAACTTGCTAATAAGCATTTTTGGGGATTTATAGTCTGACATACACAGTTGTGTTCACAAATATTGCATTACCATTAGGTAGCCTAATCATCTATACTGTTTAAAATGGAAAAAAAAAATAATAATAATAATTACATTTCAATATCCATCATGGCACTAAGTCAATAAACAACAACAGGTTATAAATGTTTCTGAGCCTCTATCACTAAAAAAGACATGCAATTTTATTAAATTACACCTTAGATGGTATACATCATGTTTTAGTGCAAGTTTAAGATGTTAATGTTGATGATTTAATTTTAATTTCCTAACATTAGAAAGAAATATATATCAATATCAGAGCACTGAAACTATCAGTTTTGGAAATAATGTTATAATAATAATAATAATAATAACATAAACATAATAGTAATAATAATAATGATTTTCTGTTATTAACAGAGGTGAGAATGTCTGTAATCACTCATAACACACTATCAACCATATAATCTATCAACACCTCAGCAACTGCATAGCAAGAGCCTAGCAACCACCCAGAACATCCTAGCAACCAACTAGTAACACTTTAGCAAACATCTAGAACATCTAACTGATCAAACTATGTATGTTTTTAAACAAGACTCTAAGACAAGCCAGCATAAATTTGTCTTTCGAACGTTTCAATCTAGTTATTACAGGTATTCTTACACACAATTCAAATACAACGATGACTTTCCAGCCCACTGAACACTCGTGAGATCAATAACATTAACAAAAAAACTCTTATTAGGAATTATTTTGCAACTCAATGTCTATTACAGTATACAACATAAATTAAATTACAGATTGCTAATTCAGAAATGAACTGTAAAAAAAAAAAAAAAAAAATCATCTTACTACTGTAAAGTAATCCTGCAGCACATGAGAAGTTCAAATACCAAAGAACTGTATATAAACTTGGTATGCACCACAATACAGTACAGTAAAAAATAAAAGTAAAAAAGTAAATTCAGCAACCTCTGCACATTTGGCTAAATTTCATTACAATATACAGTACTATAGCAGATTTTTGGTCTCCTAACACAAGACTATATCTCTAGGTTCTCAGTTCTGCAAAAATGCAGTAGGCTACACATAAAAAAAATGCAAATTCTGCAAATTCTCACAACACATTCAAACACAGAAACCCGCTGCAAATAACACGGACCACAACGCAAATGTTTCAGGGGGACCTCAAAAAGTAAGGAACCCACCTGGGACCTGATTATTTGTTCAGTGGCTTTTGGTCATTGTAGAGGTGTTGTCGGTGAACTAAAAGGTGAGTTTTTTGTATATTTTAACATCCTGATCATACGATTCATTGGTCTTTTGGATATTATCAGACTAATCTGACGAATTACACACGTAACTGTGAAACGTTATTAACTTAATTGCAAATAAATATATAAATAAATAAATAAATATATGCAAATAAATATAACGTTCAAAGTTCACGAAACAATTTTGCAATGCTTCATTAATGGTTAAAATCAGGTCAAAATTCACTTTTGAGGTCCCCCTGAAACATTTCCGTTGTGGTCCGTGCTATTTGCAGCGCGTTTCCGTATTTGTGTTTGCGTTGCGAGGATTTGCAGCGCCTGTGTTGTCAAACTGATGAAGATGTTTTCTTAATTTATTGTCGTTTTTTCTGTATGCATGTGTTTTCTTAAGTTGCAGCGCGTTGAGCTCTCTCGGCCACCGTAAAAAATCAGTTACATTTTGTTAACAATCGAGAAAACTGCAATACGACCAGACGCTTACCCATCTCTGCTATTAGTTTCCGTGATCAGCATCTTCTTGTTTCATGCTATTGTTTTGTCGGATGCGGCAAAATACCTATATTCACGATGAAAGTGGAGCGATCGGTCAGAGAATCAGATCACCAAACAATTACGCGATGAATCTCAGACATATCCGGACGGGATTAGATTTCTCAGAGGACTTCTGAGTTAGCCGAGAAGCAGCAATTATCTGTTTCACGAACAAATGTAAAACAATTCGTTAGTGAACTGGGACGTGCGTCGTGTTTTTGACTCAGAAAGAACCGGTTCGTAAGAGTCATTTGTTAATGAAGCCGACTAAAAAGACGTGTTTTTTGTCATTATTTTGCGTTACGCTGTCATCGCTGCGGCTGAAAATTAGCACATGAAACACAGCTTACATTTATATTTTATTCTGAGATAATTCTGGGGTGGCAGGTGGGGTGGCACAGCTTTTTCTTAGGGTGGCAGTTCCACCCCATGCCACCCCGGCAGATCCGCCCCTGTGCGTCTTTCTCTCTCTAAAAACAATTAAGCTGAATTTAGTTACAGCGATTTTACCCACTCGTTGCTGAGAAAAATAATGTAGCCAGTCAGTATCGATGCTATTTTATTAATAAACGTTTCTCTGCGCCACAGTGTTTCTGCGTTTGCCCTGCGCGTTCTCCGATCTCTATGTGCAAGTAATGTGTGTGCGTCAGTGAAAATGTAGCCTGCTGCATATAGTTTTACCTTAGTTACAAACCCGAGCGAATTAAATATTAACCCGAGAGAATTTCGGGACCCGTCCGGTCGGGTAACAGACCTCTGTCACAAGTAGTGACCTCAAGTCATATTGACACATTAACACAAGATAATTTACATTTAAAATGTTGTTAGCTAATGAATGTATCAAGGCTGAACAACCACCATGTAGAACAGGGTCGGACTGGGACAAAATTTCAGGCCGGTGAAATATCACACTCATCCAGGCCATCCCATTCACCCACAACAAATTCTAAAACCACCTATTTTTAGGTGTTAAAACCTAATAAAACCTAATAATTAAACAAAATAATTAAAGGTTCTCTCTTGAACTGCACCTTCATTTCCATTTTCCTTTTCAGTCTATTTATTTTCCATGATATCTCTCTGCATCTCACTTACTGTGTTTACTTTTTTCCACTAATTTTCTTGTACCTGCCCCTTTTCCCATCAGCTATCTACTGTTATGAACAGAACTGTTTCCACCTTCTTGCAAAACAACCACCTCACTGTATTCTGTTTGCAATAACATAACATTATTTTAGTTCAAATTATCACATTTTGACCATGTGTTGTTTTATTGTAAAATTACTTAAATACTATAGATTTATTAAAACTATATTTTCTAAATTGCCTAAATGTCAAAAATAGTACAATAATAATTACATTATGACAATATCTTTAAAAATTCTTACTCTGAACATGTTAACTGCTAAGAGTTGCTAGCACTTAACTAAGTAAACAAAGACAACTATAGTAGCCTATTTTGCAGATGAAACTGACCTGCACTTGAAGTCCTGGTCAATAGTTTTGCCTCTCAGATCCACTCCATTCTGGAGTCTCTCGCATTGATTACTCTGATAGAAACCGTTTGGCGGAGACGCGGAGCGCGTGCGCGAGCCGAATCGCGTTGCCAGTACAGACTAAACGATTCATGTTTTAGAGGTTCGTAATCGAATGGTGATCCACCAAATGCTTATTAAAACTAAAGTAATGAGCCTGGTTTGAAAATGTAAGAAGTAGAAAGTACAGATATTTGTGTACAAATGTAAGGAGTAAAAGTAAAAAGTAGTCAGAAAAATAAATAGTGAAGCAAAGTACTGATACCAGAAAAATCTACTTAAGTACAGTAACAAAGTATTTGTACTCAGTTACTTCCCATCTCTGAAGCACAACAATATGAACATTTTGAACCTGGATTTTGTGCAATTTAGGCTAGAGAGCTACACAGGAAGTACCTGTTCTGTAAACCAAATCAGGATTTTTCTATATAGATGTCACTTGTTTTTTGCTGGACAGAACATAGATTTGTGTAAAATTGTATGTTTGTATAGTATCAGTGAGGTGATCACACATAAGATGACCAGCCATTGATACAGCGAACTGCACATCAAGATTTGATCAGCGACCAACCACAGACCCAAACATGCGGCCCTACTGCATCTTCATCGTCTGTCTTGTGCTCTTCACCTTCTGCTCAATGGCTCAAAGTGAATGTGCATTTTTTTATTACTTCTTTTTTTGGAAATGTAACAACTGCTAACAATTGAACATATATTTATGAAGAATTTTCCAGATTTTTAAAGCGGTCATGAATGGTATTTTTTAATAATTTTATAATATTTCCTGAGGCACATTTACAATGTTTATGAAGGGAGCTTCCTTGCTTTCTGTATATAATTTAATCAGAATTTAATCAATTTAATCAATATGTAGTTGACCTTTAGGTCTACTTCTGAACTTTGGTTTAAATAATAGCTGTTTTTGGACTAATGATGTTTTGAGTTCTGAAACTTACGGAAAGTTTTTGTAGTACAATGACCCTCTTATATTTCAAAATATCAAGGAAAATTTTATTTCTCAGTTTATGACTGCTTTAAATGTATCTGGTTTTGAACACAATGTTAATTACATTGAATTTTTCATCTGTATTTTTTCCCGCAGTCAACCCACTTCCCGATAAATGCTGCTTTTCTTTTTCCAATGTAAAAATCCCATTAAAGCAGGTTAAGAGTTATCATACTACACAATCTGAATGCCACAGAAGTGGTATCATGTAAGCATTTTGTAATGTCTTAATTAGAATTAATTCAAATTTCAAATCGGTTATGTAAAATCATGAACCATTTTCTCTCTGAATTTCAGTATCATCACAAAGGCTAAAAGGGAGATCTGTGTTGACCCGACAGAGAGATGGGTTCAGAGACTGATAAACTTGGTGGATTCACGTGCATTCCTTCTTTCCACAGAATATAAGAGGCCAGCTGCCCATTCTAATGTGGGCACTACGGCAAAGTAAACTGCTTGTTACAGTATATATCTAATGCTATTACATTTTTAAATACAAAAACAAACAAACAAACAAAAAAAACTTATGAATGTCTATAATTAACTAAGCAGTACATATGATCATGTAAATTATTCTGAACATATTCAAGCAAAAACTATTAGCAAGAGTTCTTAATATTATCTAAATCTTTGGCAAGCATTGTGAAAATGATATTGTTCTTCCTTTCTGAAAGGAAAGAATCAAAGTCAGTCAGAACGACAAAGACTACATCACTCCACCGACCAAAGGAAACAACTGTAGTCCACATTGAAGATTCACATGACTGGTCAGATTTTCTCCTCTTTCATGATATCTGTTAACTCAGAAAGTCTTAAAATTATTAAGTCCTTAGCAAGCATTGTAAAACTAATATGTTGCTCTTCCCTCCTGAAAGGAAAGCATCAGAGTCTGTCAGAACAGCAGAAACAACACTACTCCACCAACCAGAGGAAACAACTCTAGTCCACCTCAAAGATTCACATTACTGGTTATATATATACTCAAAGGACACAATTGCTTCCATATAAATACAAATACAAGTCTATTTCTGTATTATATATTATAAATGAGCTCTTTTTCATTTGTGCCATATAGGGCCACTTACTTCTGCATGCGGCCAGGATGAGAATAACTACAGCATTTCTTATCTACAGTATGTTGAGACATCAAGACCAAGGAAACCATAACATCTCTTAATGTAGAGTATTACATTACTTCAGCAGTGAAATAATGAACAATCATCACAGATAAAAATATAATAAATGATATTAAATAATTATATAGTTTGTGCGTGGGACCTTTCAGTATTGTTTTGTAGCTCAGACTGAAGAGAATTTCTTAAAACTAAAAAATGGTGCCCTCTAGTAAGAAACTGAAGTACTGCACATTAGGATATAAATCGTTGCACAATGTCCTATGCAATACAGTAGGCTGCCATATATAGCACAATTCATCTGGGTTTTTTTTTTTTTTTTTGTGTTTTTTTAATAAACAGGGTGGGTATAGAGAAGAAGTTATAGATGAAATAAATCAGTGTATGTATAATATACAAGTGAAGAGGCCAACATTGCAGGCCAACTCAATGTGACATTGTAGTATGTGTATTTTTTAATAAAAGCTACAAACTAAATCCAGCACTGTGCATCACACAAAGCAAAGCTACGTTATTAAATGGCTCTTTTGATTGACTAATGATAGCTAATTCAGTAGCACGCTGAGGCTGTCAGCAACATTTGTTAGGGTTGATTGTTACTACTGTGTGAAACTGTGGATGTTTGGCATGTTAAACCTCCCCTTTTGTTTTGTCTTTTCTTCAGGAATTACTGCCCAAGAAAAAGTCTGATTTTTTTCATGAATCTCTCCTTTCTATTAAATCAAAAACTATTATTCAGTTATTGTGCCCTTGCTGATTACTATAATTGTTTATTTAATGTTAATAAATATTATACAAAGAAATGCATTATCCTTTGATTGCTGCATGAATTTTTTTTTTTTTTTTTTTTTACCATTAACTATTCCTTTAATGATTTTGTTCATACTCATTCTCATTTTGAATGTCATATATTCCCTTAATTCAACAAGTTATTAATCGTGTATTCACTCCTATGTGTCTCGTTTCATTTTTCCTCTCTTTTGTTATATAAAGGGTTAAATAATGAAGAAGGCTAGTTAGATGCTGTAACTGCATGATCTAGAACCATTTAGAACAAAAAATCCTTTTTGAGAGCATGCTAACTCAGAAGTTCAAAATTTTATTTCAACACAATTTTTGTTTTTTGTTTTTTTTTTTTGTTTTTTTTGTTTGTTTGTTTGTTTTAATTAAGTTTTAACAAGACCCACATTTTGGCAGGGCTCCCAAAAGTGTGAAACTTTAAAGGAGAAGTCCACTTCCAGAACAAAGATTTACAGATAATGTACTCACCTGCTTGTCATCCAAGATGTTTTGCTCCATATAATGGACTAATATGGTGCCCGAATTTGAACTTCCAAAATGCAGTTTAAATGCGGCTTCAAACAATCACAAATGCTGTTGTAAATGATCCCAGCTGTGGAAGAAGGGTCTTATCTAGCGAAATGATTGGTTATTTTCATAAAAATATTACAATTTATATACTTTTTAATGTCAAACGCTCCTCTTGTCTTATTCTGCCTGGACATTTTTTTCTGGTTCATGACAGTTAGGGTATGTCGAAAAACTCCCATCTCATGTTCTTCCTCAGCTTCAAAATAGCCCTATATCACTGTTTTACCATTTTTGTTAAGTTTGATCTTCTTTGCATGTTCACAATGCAAAGACTGTGTCGGTACTTCTGCAGCAATGTAGGTTTTGAAATGATTTTTGAAATTGAGGGAGAAAATACAATTGCAGTTTTTCAACATAATCTAACTGTTTTAAGTCAGAATACACAGAGTTCAGGGAGAGAAAGGCAAGACGAGCGTTTGAGATTAAAAAGTATTTAAATTGTATTTTTTAATGAAATAACCGATCGTTTTGCTAGATAAGACTCTTCTTACTCGGCTGGGATTTACAACCGCATTTGGGATCGTTTGAAGCCGCATTTAAACTGCATTTTGGAAGTTCAAATTCAGGGCACTATAGTAGTCCATTATATGGAGAAAAATGCTGAAATGTTTTCCTCCAAAAACATAATTTCTTTACGACTGAAGAAAAAAGACATGAACATCTTGGATGGAAAGGGGGTGAGTACATTATCTGTACATTTTTGTTCTGGAAGTAGACTTCTCCTTTAATTTAATTAATTCAATTGTATTTTTCTTCACTAAAGTTACTTTTTTGTCAGATCTAGTTCTTAAAGTAAATAAAGGACAAGTCTTTAACCCCACCTGCACTTTCTTATTTTATCAGGGGTTCAAGCATGTTGCACTGAAACCCTATTGCAATTGTTAAAATGGTTATAAAATGCCTATAACTCCTGAATGGAATGAGATATCTTCACCAAACTCAAAACAGTTATGTAAGAGCTCAATCTGAGGTCACATGAAAAACATTGCAGAGCTTGGCCACTTGGTGGTGCTATTAGAGGAAAAAAACATAAAAATGGCTCTAACTGCGCAACCATTTATCCCTTCAACATAAAAATCGATGTACAGGGTCTTGGACCAAAGTGCCACAAATGCCTTTAAGGACATTTGCAAATCTAAAAAAAAAACATGGCTGTCATTGGCCAACAAATTTTGAGCACCTGCTAGACAAGGTTAACAGAGGCCGATGAGAACAAAACTCAGTGGGCCTGATTTACTCACGGCCCTAAATGTCTAAGAGAAATTTGAAAGAAACCTGCCACTGAGGGGTGATATCACGTTTTTCAAGGGCGTAAACAATTATATGTTGCACGGTTTTTCACATATATGTGCGATATTTGTATCATCCGGTAGAACTACTCATTCTGGACAACTCTGCCTCTAGAACCACTGCTGTCAATCAAATTGTTTGTTAAATGATTGATAAGATGTCAAAAACCTACTTTTGCAAACTTTTTTTTTTTTTTTTTTTGCTCAATCTGGGAAAAAAATGGCAGTACAATTCTCTAGACTCTGTAGGTCAACAATTATCATAAAAAAAAAATAAATGTACCCTTTGGGAGGCTATAACAGGATTGTTTAGAAAAGGGGCCTGTCCAAATTTACCCAAAATCCTATAAAGCCTAAAGGAAAACTCAAAACTTCACGAAACCTGGTGAGCACACGCAACACATGATTTTAAACAAGCATGCAAAGTTTTAAGGACCACAGCTGGTGCTACAACAGTCATAACCGTTAAAAAACAAGATATTTCTATGGTAAATTTCCTGGACTAGCCAAAAAATGCTTTATAAATCATTGATTTGGATGGTTACAAGCTTGCTATATAATGTCTTTTTTCATATGTGCTTAAATGCCTTAAAGCTGCTTGCAGCATTATTGAAATATTGTCTCTTAAATATGAACAGTAATTAACATTTTATTATCATTTTCATTTAGAGTAAGTGTTAGCTCAATTACTGTGAACCAAAGAGTTGAGTTTATTTTAAATATTGTCATCAAGATGAACAAAAGACACTCTACCTTTTAAAATATCCTTTCAAGAAGACTTTAAGATCAAAACATGGAGTCCACACAAGATAACATTTCAAATCTTGTCATAATGTTGTTTCTTTATATAAAATGTAGAACTAAAAATATTAGTTTTATTGAGTACAGCATGTTAATGTTCAACTGGCTGTTAAATTGTATGCTGAGTGCACAATGTATGTGTTGTTAACTGCACATATACACAGTAGGCCAAATGTGCTTTATAAATCTTATAGTTAGTACTTACTACAGTTAAATAAAAAATATGTCAAGCTAACATGGGATGTGTTTTGTGTGAAGTCAAATAATTTTTTATGTCATTTTGACATTTATGAATATTTGTGTACACTCTACACTAAAATTTAATGTCGTGGATGACATAGTGGTAAATGGGAAACTTTTTTTTTTTTTTTAATACATGGATTGATTACAGCAGTCAGGAGAAAGAAAGATGTACAGTTTACAGTCACTCTCTGCTAATATAACAGTGCATAAATATCTTAATGCGAACATAAATATATTAACACAAATATCTAAAACAAATGATAAATAATGCTGCTTCAAGGTGCCAGGCGCAATCAGGATGCAAGACGCCAAGTCCAAAGTGGAGGAATGGAAAGATGATTTGAGTTGTTTTTTGTTGCTCTCGATGTCTTACTCCATGACCTGAAAAAAAATCATATAAATCATTATTATTTATGTACATACATTAAATGTAGAGCTAATTTGACTGAATATATAAACAAACAATCTTAGACTCTAATCTTACCATAAACCAGTCATGGAGCTGCATCTCCTCCAGGGTAAGTCTCCGCAGCAGATCAGGCTGCAGACAATCATGCATCATCTGACAGCATTCTGTTCAAAAACAATGAGAGAGATGTTTGATTATTAACTTATGTTACACCTTATATTTAGATTTCAAATTGCATATGTTCATATTTAGAATTCAAATTGTCCATCTTTGTTTCTTGAAGAAGATCTCACCTTGTGACAGCTCAGGGATGGACCAGTCGTCCTTATTGATCCTGTTCAGGTCTTCTTCATCCGGATAATATCCACAGACCATCACAAACAGCAGGATCCCTAACGACCAAACGGTCGCAGGCTTTGCGTGGTACCTGCCGTCGACATTGAACTCCGGTGGACAGAACATCTCTGTGCCTAAAGTGTAGAAGTTTTGATGTTTAATCCATTTCCAAGGCATTTTCAGCAGGATGTGCTTTTAGTAAGCTAAACAACCCAATAGCAAATCATCAAACATACCATTGAAGGTCGCATAGGCAGAGTCCTTCATGAGCATGCCGCATCCGAAGTCGATCAACTTGACTTCCAAAGTGTCTGGGTTCACCAGGAGGTTCTCCAATTTAATATCACGATGAAAGACGCCACGCTCGCAGCAGATGTTAGCTGCATGAATGACCTGACACATAACATGTTGTGCCATCTTCTCATTGAGTCTTCGTCGGAGCTTCACGAAATGAAACATGCTCATACTAGGCATGGGTCGCTCCAAGACCATGATGTAGTGGTACGGGTCATCCTGCCATTCTAGGAGTTTGATTATCTGTGGGACGCTGGAGCCCATATTGGCCATAAGTGTCAGGCCGATCTCTATGGGGAGGCGTTTGGGATGACCGGGCTAAAAAAAAAAACGTGATGATTAATTGGAGATGCTTTCATGAATATGTTAGAAACTGAAAGCTGACTGAGAAGCGATAATATACAATAGAGAGCGCAGGTTACTCACAACTATGATATATGGCATATCTAGTGTCTTGTCGACAATTTTCACAGCCACCTGAGCAATGAAACAAAGAAGTAAGAATTAGCATGTGCATAGAAATCATTCCAGTCATGAATGCTGAACAGGTATGTAAAGTTTAAAAGTAAAAACAAAGTAAAAAAAATTTAACCCGCAGGCCATCTGTGCATCGAGTTCCTGCTTGCACACAGTCGGTATTGCCAGAAAATGTGGCCTATTAAAATATACACAAATGTTGAGCATGATTTTATAATGCATTTTAGAATTCAGATCAGATCTGCATTCTCATATATTTATTACACTTACTGTTATCTGGCTCCGCCGCTTCTTTGTCTTCACTGAAGTTAACTGGATCGTGGACGCTCCTGAGGTTGGAGGACGTCCTGCTCCAGCTGTTCCTCAGGAGCGGAGAGGACCTCAGAGACTGGAGCTTCTTCAAGATCAGGAATCCCTACTTTTTGCAGAAGAGAAGTCTGATCTAAAGAAGGGAATGCCAATAATAGGAATCAAATCGCATAAATAATGAATGAAATGTTGCATACTCAAATTAGAGTGGTTCTTCATTCAAGGGAACTTTTGAAAAATGGGAATGTGAGAACGTGTGTGTTGTTTTAGATTATGGCAGTAATCTTACCCTTGTCCAGCTCTTCCACTTTGTCATCGTTAGAGGAATTAATTGGAATGTGGACGTCCTGATATTGGAGGACGTCCTGCTCCAGCTGTTCCTCTAATGCAGGAAGGACTTCAGAGGCTGGAGCTTCAGGAAGATCAAGGATCTCTACAAAAGGGATGTGTTGTACAGAAGTCTGATCAAAAATGGGGAATTAAATATTGCATACTCAACAGTAATTTATCATTTAAGGGCACAAAATAAACATCTCAACACTAAAGCGTGACCTGTTACTTTTGAATAATAACATTCTAATATCATAAAGTGCGTGTGTTGTTTGATAGGCCTATAGGTTAAATTATGTCAAAATAAATACATAATTTTTCAATTTAATTTTAATGTCAAATTGATTAAAAATCATTTTCCAAAATTTATTTTCTACATCTGACCTTTAACCTTTCTTTTTAGAGTTCCATAACTGACTTTGTCCCATTAAGGTAAATAATTTTCGGCAAATTGTCTGAAACTGCACATACATTCAAATGCATTTTCACTATCATAAAAAAAAGCAAAAAGGTCTTATTGTTTCAAAAAAAGAAAAAAAAAAAACATTACAAATCTTTATAAATATTCCATTTCTTCATGTGCTGCCATATTTGATTTGGGACTCACATGTAAAAATGCTTAAAATTTGACACAAATTCAAATGTGATTTTACTGCCTGAAAACTGTGTTTTAGTGTTTCCGAAACATTAAAACAGCTTTAACGTTGTGTTTCATCTTGGAATTCCAAATCAATTATTGTAGCACAAGTGAAAATCAACAAGACTCTTTTTTTTTAAGTGTAGTTTTCTGAAATAGGTACAGATTTGTCTCTCCATCTTCCAAAAACACTATAAACATCAACCTAAAACACATGCATAAAGGTTATTATACTCCTGGTCAATAGTGCCAGCTACACAAAATATATATCCTATAACAGGATTTATGCATGATGCACTGTTTTTTTTGGTCTTATTGTTTTTATAAAATATGCATATATATATATATATATATATATATATATATATATATATATATATATATATATATATATATATTTCAGTCTAAAATGAGCCCACTATGGTGCCTTGAGAGCATGTAACACGTTTTCTTTACTACCTTGTTGCCAAAAATGTGAAGCGCATGGCAAATAGATTATAATGGGGTGTCATTTAACGTTACTAAAATTCATTTTTATTTTAATTAAATTGTAGGCTATTTTAAATTTTCTTAGAGGGCTAAGGCTGGAAAGCAATGTTTGTTAATAACACTGGGGTATGTTACATAATGTACAGGTAC
Source organism: Cirrhinus mrigala (assembly GCA_036247105.1). NCBI lineage: Eukaryota > Metazoa > Chordata > Actinopteri > Cypriniformes > Cyprinidae > Cirrhinus > Cirrhinus mrigala. Next base: position 26,218,040 of record CM070026.1, read on the forward strand.
AACAGACTATTTTAGCGTTAAATTTTGGTTTATTTCATTCATTTCAGTTTAATCCTTTGTGATACAAGCCTTTCTGTTGATGCACAGCTCGAATCCAAAACTGAACTGAAGCAATAAACAGGGTACAAAATAAAAGTCTTATATTTTTCATTCAGCGGTCAGTAAAACGAGGCGCTTAACATTTGCTACTTTTTATTTTAATAATTACATTCTTATATAATAACTACACACACACACACACATTCGCAGACATTTGGTGTGTTTAAAACATGCTACGTTTCATGCTAACTTAGTTCGTTTACCTAACATTTTTCTCACAGCAAAATCGGTGTCTCTTATTCTTTAAAAACAAGTCATGTACCCCATGGACTATTTCAATGACTTTTATTTTGTTCAAAAGAAAGCTAATAGAGGTTAATATAAACAACAGTGGAGTTAGGCTGGTTGAAGGATTATCACAGACAGAAGTAAGGTAAACATCTTTTAAAAATACCGTTATAACCAAATGAACATGCTCCTTCCTAATTTTAAAAGTGCTTATAATGTAACAAAAAACACTTTAGCACAAACAAGGCCGTGCACATACTGTAGTGTTTAAGTGATGTGATGCTGTTTATTTGCCCCCTCTGCTGGAGAACTGCACGCTCCATTGATTTTTTTTTTATTGTCTAGTTGAAGCTCTTGGATTTCTGTATTCCCTTGAGTCCTCTCAAAGAACTTATTCCAGAGATTCCTGATAGATTTCCTTCCTCTCGTTAACACTATGCCGTTTTCTGCTGATTCGGCCTGTCTTCACGTCCTAAAATTTCATTGGAGCCGGTCAGTTACCTCTCTGACCACTAGTGGCCGACATTACACAACAAGTCTAATGCAGTTCCAGGTCTTAACTATCGCCATTATTAGCCTCTCAATATATGTCATGGTTTTAAATATATGTGCACTTATTTATATGTTCATTTATAAGTAATATATAGGTCGTTTTGGCATGTTGGTTCATGCTGTTTTGGCCTATAAGCATCACATTTTTTATTTTTATTTATTTTTTTTTACAGAGCAACTGAAATGAGACATGTGCTTTTTTATTTGTCTGACACAGGGCTGCAAATTGAATATTTCATTCCAAAATAATCAGCAGCCAAGAGCTGAGCTGAGCAGAAGACTCCAAGTAAGCGTCCAACTGAACCAGACAGCTTTGATGTAGCAGATAAGACATGAGACCAGACAGGTGGTGGCAAGCACTGATGCCAGCTAGTGTGTTTTTTCTATCACAGATTGTGGACAAATGGATTTGAAATGTGTTGTATTCAGACTTGACAATCAAAATGCAAAAATGACTCCAGGGTTAATTGTCCTGCCTATTCTTCATCCAAGATATCTGCGTTATGGCGATAAAATTGAAAACTGGTGAATAGTTGTTCAGTTGGCTTTAAAAACAAATATTATAACAAAATGAATGACTGTCATATTCTAAATACATAAGCAGTTGTTTATGCAGCTTTTGGTGGACGAAAGCTAGCCGCAATATATTTTGTGCATGCATCTTCACTCCCCCCTCCTCTTTCGCCTGAAGGGCCAAAGAAATATTAAAATCGAGATATGAAGTAATCATTAATATTAAGCCCACAGCCACTCTTGTCCCTCCAGATGGAAGACTATAACATGTTGTCCTATTATTACAATGCATTTGATATTTCTTTGGTGTCCTGATTTCTAAAACCGTGTGGAATGCAAAATGCATGCTTGGATGAAGAAAGGCCTGAATGACTTTTTAGCATTTCACGTTATACTTTTACAGCTGATGTCATAAAAGAAAGATTTTATATTAACCACATCCGCCTAGAATACCCTGTTGCTAGGTGACCTGACAATAAAATGACTGACTTTAAGATGGTGGGGGGGTCACCTTCATGAATATTTATAGCGAAATGTCTGACGACTGGTTCTTGTTTGTTAAGCTTAAGAATGGAGCATCTAAATCTCACTAGTGGAATTACTTCAGCCTCCAAAGACTGACATGATATCATTATGCGAAGAGTGCATGTGTGTACTTAAAATGTCAAAACAGCCTGAACTGAAATCGATTGTCTGTTTTCATTTGGCTGTTTTTTCCCAAGGGCAAGGAAATAAAGCAGGAACACATATCTGCAGTGCAGGCTATACATTAGCTCATGCACCTCACAACCCTTCAGCCTTCTTTATACTTCAACGGTTGGGTTGTCATGAACACCCTGATATAATTATACTGCAAATAAAAGAGTCTTAGCAGCACATTCAAATGGATTCCTTCAGGGTAAAAAAACAAGGACAGTCCTTTCACTTTGGAGAAGCCTATAAAGAAGAGGTCTACACAGTATATGGAGTGATTTAGAGATGAAATCTAGAGAATATGATTTCATTAAGGGTTTTAGGAAACTAGAATTGTCCACTGAAAGGTTCTTCTATGGAATCACTGCTGGTTCCTTTTTGGAAACTTTACCAATGGTAATATTAATACTGCATATGGAACCCTCCGGGGATCTTTTTTTTTTTTTTTTTTTTGATTAACAGATGTTACTTGTTCTTGTTTTAAATAATTTTTTACTTCAGAATGGAAAACACAAAAACACACATGCACACAAAATCATGGACATAATGTGTAAAGGTTCAGTTGTCCTAAAAATGTAGTCACACTTCTCATGGTCAGAAATAACTGCTTTATAATTGAATGGGAAACAGATTTCATCTAGTGAAAACGTTTGGTACAGCACCCAAACAAAATCTTACTAAAACCTAATATTTTGAGATATCAACTTCAAATTTGGAACACAATTTTTTATTTTATATTTATGGCTTTGCTTTTCTCACAGTTTTAGACTAAAACCTGAAAGTAGTATTTTTACACATTTTTCTATAACTTTTTATTTAACTTTTTTCAACTTTTCTACCAAGTGTCTTCTTTAAAAAGAGACCAAACTAATCTATGCGTCAGAGCATTCACGATTTACAGCAGTTTAAAGGTCCTTGGACACTGAGTATGACATTTTTGTATGCATTTTTTCATATGTTAAAAAAAAAAAACACTGAGAATTGAACCCGATCTTAATTTTTTATGGCGGACGAAATTTTAGAGGCAATGTGTAAACGTGATTGACACAACGTGAGATCATATTTATTTTTTAACATGCAAAAATTTTGGACGAGAATTTCAGACTCAGTGTGCAAAAACCTTAAGTTGGTCATTTCATTTTCAGGTCTGTGCTCAAAAAGTGGTACTGCATAAATATAATTTAGTACCATAATCTATAGTACCTAAATTAAATAATAAATTAAAAAACATAAATCTAAAAGATAGTACAGTCATTTTATTTTAAAAAAATGTCATTTTTGACCACTATGCGAGAAGAACCAGAGGATTAAATAAAAAAAAAAATATATATATATATTATATGTTACACTGGACCACAAAATCAGTCTTAAGGGTTAAGCTTTCCGTTGATGAATGGTTTGTTAGGATAGGACAGTATTTGGCCGAGATACAGCTATTTGAAAATCTGGAATCTGAGCGTGCAAAAAAATCGAAATATTGAGAAAATCGCCTATAAGTTGTCCAAATTAAGTTCTTATAGGCTATTACTAATCAAAAATTAAGTCTTGATATATTTAATGTAGAAAATTTACATCCTACAGAAATTTACATATCCTAATGATTTTTGGCATAAAAGAAAAATCAATAATTTTGACCCATACAGTGTATTTTTGGCTATTGCTACAAATATACCCGTGCTACTTAAGACTGGTTTTGTGGTCCAGGGTCACATATCAGTTATATTGTTTGATAATTTTCTCATTTTTTTCCGTGCTAAACCATTAAGTATGTGCATGTTCACATACTAGCACTAGAGGAAAAATCCACTGTAATAATGTATATTATGCAGACTGCTGCCGGTCTGTAGGCTGGGAAATGGCGAGTGTTTTTCTGAGTATGTGCCATGGCTTCAGACCCACAGCTGTTGACACAACAGGCCCAGATGGTTTTGATTTGCTGCTTGGTTCATCGTGACGGCTCTGGCTTTGGACGTCCTTTTGAGTCAAGGTGCAACACATCAGCATTTTCAAAGACTGTCAGTGACAGGCCATGGCTCACCAAAGAGCATCCTTCTGGATAAACAGCAGGTGAATTTTCCCAGAGAAGGTAAAGGGAAAATAAAATCAACAGGACTAAAATGATCTAATAATTAAATGATCTAAAAGAGTGTTTTCACGACACGTCATCATTCGGCCATATTGGCGGCACTGAACATAAACAGTGCCACTAAACGAAACAGAACTTGCATATCTTGCTGATTATTGCTGCTGAAAATGGTCAATTATTGTCATGTTTTGGGCAGTACTAATCGTTTGGACCAGGAAAAACATTAGGACTATAGACTGCCAGACTGCCAGCATAAATTACCAGAACAACTTATTCACTAATATATTAAACATGCAGTCCGCGCTGTTGTTTACATCTGAGTATCACCAGTGTGGTCGTGCATTGTGACGTAACTGCAAACCCTCTATATTTGTTTACATTTTTTTCAGTAATACCGTTCAAGCAAATAAAGTTTCAAATGGAGGAGATGCCAATGTTTGCCTTCCTTGAGCTCACTGTTCACAACGAGCTCCTAAAGCATTGCATGTAAGTGAGATTTGATGACTAGTATCCAAAAAGGTGAGTACTATATTTATAGTTATTGTATGTTATATTTTTAAGCAATATGAAAACATTAGAAAGTCCTTATAAAATTTAATATATCAAGAAATTCTGCGTTAACGAAAGTTTTATGGGTTGACTGAATTTTCATCTTTGCCTGGACGAATATGCCTTGTAAATTCTGTTTTACCGCATTTGCAAACACTGAGCATAAACATTCACTGGATATCACTAATATTTCACACAATCTGGATAATCCAGTTATAATCTGTCGATTAAATCCATTAAAGTCACCACTGTGACTTTAAATCTATTGTGTAACGATCTACTATCGCTCACTGACACAGTAGTAAGTGTGACGCCTACCGTTCACTGCCCGCACTCAGTTCAACATAAAGCTTACGGTCGCGCTGGAGCTGCGCCTGATAGTGTCTAGTACACACCAAAACAAGGATTTCAAGCTTTGTAATTAGTTTTAAAATTTAGGAAATGGACCAGAAAGACACAGAAATGAACGAAAAAGGAGTTTCTTCTTCTACCAGCGGAGTTGTTGTTCAAGTCAGGGAGAAGAAAGGAGCTTTACGCGCTGCCATCCCCTATATGCCTTTCCCAGTAGCTGTCATCTGCCTGTTTCTGAACACATTTGTGCCCGGACTGGGTGAGTACGAAAAGACGATTCGCTTATTTACACACAACCACCTGCGAGATATAACACTGTATTTACAGCCGGAATAAACAGCATTCCATCAACAAGTTCTTTTAGTGCGCGCTTTAAGTCATTTAAATTTGCTTTGAATAACATACTTATACAGTTTAAGTATACTACATAAGATGTTGCTTGTATTTATTGTTTATACTTTGCAATTACGAATGGAATGCCTAAATACTGAACCAGGCTTATTGTATTTGTTTCTAATTCATTAATATATTCCCTAATGTGTTTTTATTATGGTTTTGGTGATATTTTTGTATATGGGTCAATGACGTGACGTTATTTATTTTATTTTTATTTTTTTTGTACGTGTCTACTTAAAACAACAAAACATAAACATGCAGTTCATACAGACAAATGGATCCACCTACAATAAACATGCACTCAATTTCTGAATTAAAATCTATTTTTATGTGATTGTGGGGCATGAAGTCAAACATGTGGGTGGTACAATGAAAAAAAAGTCTCATCAAACAGCTGAAAATCTCAACAAGATGACCCACGAGTAGGTTGGCTAACCTTGTGTTATTATTGCTTAGGAAAATAGATATTGAATCAGTTTTGTTTGTATAAAAGTGGTCCAAGCAACATGCAGAAAGCCATTTTGTTGTCATGTGACAAGAAAACCATAAACAGGAAATGATATCATGATTAGTTAAAATTATCAAATGGTAAAACCCAAAGAAAATGCTACAATATTTTGGCTTGTGATTTAAAAATGCATGATATTTGTGAAAAATAATGATTAATATGCTTACACTCTAGTCAAAGGGTAGGTTTTTATTAGAAATATGTTTTCAAAAATACATAAAATCAATATGATTTCCAAGATTATATTCCTAACACCCAACCACATGTGTTTTAAAATAGATGTTTTTATGATCATGAATAACCTTATTTCGTATCGACCCATAAAGCACCAAAGCACATTTGGAAGTGAACAGGATCAGATCGTGTTTCTCGCTGACATTTAGGTCAAGATTCAACACGAGTTGTTTTTTATTTCAGCTCATGTCCGATTTTTGAAGTGTGGTAACAGATCCATCACGTGCATCTGAGAGCATACCAGAACCGATAATCAAGACGATCATAAATAATTGCATCCACTCCATTACCCTGATTGATAATGTGACCTTTTCTCCTTCCTAGCCGGTCCATTCATCCATCTCGGTGTTGTCATTTCCAACTTGCTTCTCAATCATGTTAGTTCAGTCTATGTAACTGTTAATCTCTGGTGTTTGGTCATGTGTGTGATCAGCTTGTGGAACCGTCTTCTTTCATCCAATACTCGTCTTTTCTTAATTGGCATTAGATTGTCCCGTGATGTCAGTCTTCAAAGACCAAATGGATTGTTTTATTTCTCTTTAAGGATTCTAGTTCCATTGCATTAGACACATTTAAAGCATCACTTTGTAGCTTGCAATTTTCAAAGTATAAAAGCAGACATGGAGATGAATATTGATCTCCCTTATGTCTAATAAGGCTGGGAAGCATGACCTCAGGGAATGTCTTTGAAATATGCTAGAAATAGTAACAAAAGAATCATACTCATACTGGTTATTTTGCACTAAAGCCTTTCAATACAAAAGCATTGTGCTGAAACTTTACCCTGAGCACTTCTAATCAGTGCCAAGTGGATTGTCTTGATAGGTGAGCTGATACTTTTTGTCTCCCTCGTCTTTTATGGATCATTCAGTACATTAGATATCTCTTCTTTTTAGCCCCACAGTTATGGATACTTACCCTTTTTGTTAACGGGAATTGACACAAATTTTACAAATCGATTCGATTACAATTCACAAACTCTCTTTTTGATTTGGAGGTTAATTTGTTAGAATATATTTAGCTATTTTTTATATTTTTGTTGTTAAAATATAAATATTTAAACTGTGGTTGTCATGACAAATTTATTGAAATATTCAATAAATGAGATGAACAGGTTAGTTATTGAGTGTCTTTTTCGAGGTAAATGTAACGTTACATGACACATTGTTTACAAACTGTTTAACTGACGTCTTTTTGCATTTGAAACTAATTCAGTTATTATACATGAGACATTATACATTTCAAAAAGTTACTGTTTTTTAACATACAGTGCTTTGCGAAAGCATTCATACTCCTTCATATTTTTCCACGTTTCATGTTGCTGCCTTACGTTGAACTGCTTCAGATTACTTTTTTCTTCATCAATTTGCACTCCAATACACCATATTGACAAAGTAAAAACAGAATGGTCACAACTTCGTAAATTTATTAAAAATAAAAACTGAAATAAGTACATTGCATAAGTATTCATACCCTTGACTCAGTACTTAGCTTTCAGCAGTTATATGTTTCATTAAGACCTTTCCAAATCATACCCATTCAGTTGAATTTGCCACATGTTAACTTCTCTCAAAGTGTAGTAACATCCACAAGCAATACGAATGCTCCTGAGCCAATTTTCAACTGTCCCAGATAAGGGTATGAATACTTATGCAATGGAATCATTTCAGTTTTTTTTTTTTTAATACATTTGCAAAGATGTTAAAACCTGTTTTTTGCTTTGCCATTATGGTGTATGAAGTGTAGATTGATGTGGAAAAAAAGTAATTTAAAGCAATTTAACATAAGGCAGCAACATAACAAAATATGAAAAAAAACCTCAAAAAAAGGGGGTATGAATACTTTTGCAAGGCACTGTAACTTCTGATGTTCATGGATGTTTATGTCATACTATAACTAGTAGTAAAATGAAAGAGATGATTGGTACATCTCTGTGCTGCAGCGGTCTGTCACGTCACATTTAATTGATATTGGTTCTTCAAAATGAGAACCAATTAAAGCCACAGTAAACGATTTCTGAGAAAAGCTGTTGAAAGTGAATTGGACCAAGCACCAAAACACACTTGTAGCCAATCACCAGTTTGTGAATTTGGGGTTGACCTACCAGGACAGGGATGATCCTTTTAGGTAGGGGCGTGTTTTTTTTTGGTGACTTCAAATAACAACAGTGTTTTCTTAGAAATACTGCACTTTTAAAGTCTAGCAATTGATATTGTCAACCCAACCCTATTTTTTGTACGGATACCAGGGCGTGGGAAATATGTGGCTCCTCTATGGCATCTTTGGCCATATTTATGCGTCCGGGAACATTTGCAGAGCTTGGAATCCATCTCTGACAGTTGCAGTTAGATTGAGCATACAGTAATCAACCTGATGACCGCATCACTCCACCACTTGTGGCTCATTGGTGTTTACGTCAATATTGGTTTCATCCATCAGGATACCCCCACTGGACTCGTGCCTCAAGTCATCTAATCTTGCAGTCCTCCTCAAGTTTCGGCCAGTCCCTCTGGAGTCTGGAGGACACGGAGTGCTTTTGGAGGATGCAAGTGTTCAGTATAAATTAGTGTACATGCTGTATAAATACTTACAGAACGAACATGCATTCTACAGGCAGTAGTGAGCCTGTCTCGTATCATCTCAGCACACGGGCATGGTTTACTGAGCGCCTGTCTGCTGCACAGTTGCTCATACATAAACTAGAGCGGAATATTATGACAAGAGAGCCCATGTTTGGATGACGATGATACAAGGGAAAATGCCAAGAGCCAAATGGGGCTCTCTTGAGCACGCAGTCTGCACTTGGGTTGTCAGAGACCACTTACCACTCTAGTTAGTGAGTCATGCTTGACAACCTGCTCTTCTCACCTTTAATTGCAGATACTTTGCAGGGCATGTGTTGGGTGCCAGATGAGGTTCAAATCATCAAACCATGCTAATTTGCATGTGCACAAATTGAGGGTCTTATTAATAGATTTCATGTCCGAACTATGACAGAGCTGGGCATCTGGGTGCTTGCTTATGCTTGTTGCATAAGCAAGCACCCAGATGCCCAGCTCTGTTGCATGAAACGGTTCTGACACTAATGCAATAAGCATACTTTTAAAGGGATAGTTCACCCAAAAATGAAAATTCTGTCATTAATTACTCACCCTCTTGTCGTTCCAAATCCATAAGACCTTCGTTCATCTTCAGAACACAAATTAAGATATTGTTGATGATATCCGAGAGCAACTACCACGTTCAAGGCCCAGAAAGGTAGTAAAGACATTGATAAAGTAGTCCATGTGACATCAGTGGTTCAAACTTAATTTTATTAAGATACGAAAATACCTTTTGCACACAAAGAAATCAAAAATAATGACTTCATTCAACAATTTCTTCTATTCTTAGTAGGGATGGGCAATATCTTATCGTTTGCGATATACTGGTAAAAATTAGTCTTCCCACAATAATAACAATAAAGTCTACAGTAGCACATGTGTGATACAGTATTGCTTGTGTATGAGCCTGTTTACAAAGCTTTTGTCCAACAAAATTAATTTATTGACATGCTTTTTGTCTAAATTAACTTCATAACATAGGCGAGTGTTTGAAATAACCTTTTCCGATCAGACGTGGCTTCATATCACAGAAGGAGGGAGAAATCATACTATTTTATGGTTCTTTAAAAGCTATGTCGATTAGCATTGCATTATAAATGTACTTTATCCTAATAAAAATACCCAAGACAAACCATATATTGTAGCATTCATATGTTTATTGTCATGTTTCCTCAGTTAAAATTTCTCAATCTGTGTTTTATTCAGCTACAGCGATAACTGGATTAGACATTTCCTGGAGCGTTGCCAGTACTGTTACTTCTGCTATAAAGCATATGTGGAGTTACTGCGCAAGGGCGCCCTCCAGCTTCCGGTGAATCAAGGTTTACATTGTTCAAGTGAATACAATCATTACATTGTACGTGTTTGCTCAGTTATGCTCCATTTTGGGTAAAAATAGGAAAGATAATACTTTTCTCTAAAGAAACAGGATTCCCTGAACTATCGTCATTGATATCGTTATCGCAATAATACCAGAAATTATTGTGATACATTTTTAAGCCCATGTCGCTCATCCCTAATTCTTAGTCTAAGATGTCCATTCAGAACAGTACCAAGTATGCACATGCATTATTTTCTTTGTGCACAAAAAAGTATTCTCGTAGCTTCATAACATTAAGGTTGAACCACTGATGTCACATGGGCTATTTTAACGATGTCCTTACTACCTTTCTGGGCCTTGATCATGTCAGTTGCGTTGCTGTCTATACAGAGTCAAAAAGCTCTCAGATTTTATCAAAAACATCTTCATTTGCGTTCTGAAGATGTACAAACGTCTTACGATTTTGGAACGACATGAGGGTTTATTTTTGGGTGAACTACCCCTTTAAATAAGCTGCATTTAGAAATTGGAATGAAGTAAAATAAACATACTTTTGAAATTTTAAAAAACTAGAAATTTGATCTAAAACATCAAAGTTTGTCAGGATTTTGCTCTTGGATGGATGGATGGATGGATGGATAGATATTTTATCTTATGTAATGAATGACATTTGTGGATCACTTTAAGAACACTTCATTTTACCAGAATGCATTACCTGTGTTGAATTTTTGTGAACTGCAATTTGGTAAACTCTGGTTCTAAACATTTTTTTCTATCTAACACTGCAGATTAAATTAAATTGTGACGTTGGACCCAAACCTCCTGACTGGCATCTTTGTGGTCAGCTATTCTAAAAAAAAATCTGTGGCATCAAAATTATTTTGACAGTTGGATTCACAGCTGTTTAATTTTAGGCTTGCATTTGCACCATTTGTTCAGGCATACTAAAAGAATCTTGTTTTAATTCATACTTTTTGTGGACCAAAACGTTTTAAAAAATCTATTTGGTTTAGATGTAATCAGATATGGATGGAATTTTATCCTAAGAAAGGAGTTTCTCAAGGTTTAAAAGAGGAAAACTGTTGACATTTTTATCTTGACCTGATCTGAATCTAAATGGGAAGCCTTTTCACATGGGAAAAATAAAATGAATTTTTGTAGGGAGCAAGCAGATTTATGGCATTTAGCACATCCAAAGGAAGGATAATAAAGTGCTAAAATAATCTGCCAAGCTTTCCTGTTCACAAATAGCGGGAAATATATAGTGAATACCACACAAAACCCTTTAAAGCCTAAAATTAGTATGAAGTGCACTGAAAGACAAAGGTCAGCTACTTCAGATGCATTTAGCTTTAAAATGTTCAGAAGCACTGTTTTATGAAAATACTAAAACTGAGATAAATGTCCTGAATAATTTACTTTAGAATTAATGTCTTTTTTTTTTTTTTTTTGCTTTGATTTTCCCATTTCCACAAGATATTTTTACCAAGCCAGGAATGTACAGTAAATCATGTTAACCAGAGATCTAAAAATGACAGAGGTCATTTCAGTGTAAACCATTTTACGTTGGTTTCCTGCTCTTATACTGGTTTAGCTGGTCGGCCAGCTGGTGTACAGCAGGTGTAGACCACCTTAGGCTGGTTTAAACTACTTTCTCAGCAGGGCAATTTCAGAGATTTGTGTTGTTCATGCCGACGCTATCCCAACACTCTTTGAACTGAACCTATCACTCTAGCCCTGGTGCTCTTCTAGTTTCCATGACAGCAGATGCTAGCAGAAGCCTGCCTGCCTGTCTCCGCAAAGATTGAAAGAGGTAGATAAGCCAGCAAATGAATTCAATCCAAGGGGGTCCTTTAAAGTGCACTTAAATGGGCAAAGAAATTAAGTATGGTTATCGTTTTAGATTTCATTACTTCTTTTAGACCTTTAATAATATGTTAAAAGCTTCTTGTAAGACTTTCATAAAGCAAACGGAATTACAGAGAAAAGGCAGACATGCAGAGGAGCCTGTGACTGTCAGGTAGAGGACTCTTGTATGCAACCTTAAGTCAACTCTCTTGTGGATTCAAGCTAAAAATAACCTGACTGCAGAGGTCAACAATGTCGTGGTGCTCTAATTTGGTGTTTTTGCTTTACTTTTTTCATAGTGTTAACATATTTAAAGCTTTGCCATGCAAATTTTAGAGTCTGAAATCAAAGACTCTTCAAGTGTGTACGAAATTCAATGAAAATGTTTCCTCTCAGCCTTTGATGAAGTATGTTACATGAGTATGCAGGTGTGAAGTATGAAATATTCCCAGAAATGCTACCTGATCTAATGACAAAAACATACCTGTGGGAACTTTTTTCGCAAGATGCAAAATACGTACCAATAAGTACATATCACTGCAGTTTCCAACAGAAACGAACATTGTTTTCGTACACTGTTATAATTACAGCTTCATATCGCTTTCCGGACGTAACAAGCTTGCTCAGTGACTCTGCCAGCACGGAATTGGGCTTAGGATTCGGAATCTCTGGGTACGAATCCCGTGAAAAACATGACTCATGAAATCAAAAAACAAGCTAAAACGACATGCTTGTGATTGCTTTTTTACGTCACATTTGCTTTTGTTCATACTATCAGGTAGGTTTACGTGTATTTAAAAACGTCATGGAGCATTAGAGTTATAGCGCCATTTAAGGGACATTTCAAGTCAGAACTGCGGTGACCAACGTCATATAAAACGTATCATATGTACGTTCATCTGTTCCGGGGAAAAAGCAAACACTCTTTTAGCGCCACTCAGTGGACATTTCACATTGAATATGTCACGAAATGCACATGGCTGTACATATTTCGCGAAAAAGTTCCCACAGGTACGTTTTTGGCATGAGATCAGGTTGCAGATATAATATGTTCACTAGCTTAGCGTTGTACTTTGACCTTAATTTTTTGTTTTAGAGATAAGGCTTAAGCCTAGACTAAAATGTAAGTCTGAGCTGTTACGACTGAAAGAAACTTGCATTGACTGATCTTAAAATATATCAGTGCCTTTGTTTTGTTTCAAGATGCACACCAGTAATGTTTTTTTTTTCTAAGCACGTTTATAAAAATTACTTAAATGTCTTAACTGATCTATTGCCTAATCCTGGCTTAGTCTAAGCCTTGTCTGTGAAACCGGGCCTAAGTGTTTAATTTAAACACAAAATGAGAACATCTTTCTTGCGTTACATTATTGTTTAAATTTTTAGAGTCAGTAAGATATATATTTTTTTTTTATTGTATACTTTTATTCAGCAAGGATGCATTGGATGCAGTGAAGACATTTATAATAAATTCAAAAACTATATATATTTTAAATAAATGCTGTTCTTTTGGGGGGTGGGGGGATCATCAAAGAATAATAGATTTTTTTTTTTTTTCAGTTTTTTTCTGAAGGATCATGTTTTACCATCACTTGGATAAATTACATTTTATAATATATTAAAATAGAAAACAATTTTAAATTGTAATAATATTTCATTATATTACTGTATTTTTTGAACGAGTGCATTCTTGATAAGCATAAGAGATTCTTTCAAATACATTAAAAAATGTGACCAACATTGATACTGCATATGTGAATATACTGCTTATTTGACATATTGCTGTTTGCATATATTATATTATGGAAGTAAATGCAAATTTGGACAGTGTTAGAATTAGCTAAAACAACCAGACTCAAAAAACCCTTCTCAGTTTTGTGTAAAATATGCATTAGAGAACCAGTGAACGGACTGTAGGCAGTGGGTGGACATGCCTTATAAGGCTGATGCCACCAAAAAAAAAAAGGGGGAAAGGAAAGGCAGAAACTAATCTATCTCGGTGTGCATTGGAAAGTGCAGTGAGAGAAACCACAGGGCATCTCAGACCAAAATTTGCAATTTATTAAATTGCAGCTGATAGATTCAGTTCAGTTACAATATTATACATGATTACTGGAATGAGGGCACAGTTGGTGTTTTTGTGACAATAGTTAGCTTTGAGAGCAGAAAAATGACTTTCAGTGCAATGTTTTTGGCAGCAGATCCCACAGCAGAAGACCACTGAGCGCTGTAACTTCTAATTTTACACAGACGGTCTCTTCACTCACAATATGAGATGAATGGGATAACATCATTCAGTGGCTGTTATTGGTCTCATTTTTAATACAGCTGAGACACCCAATAATAAATTACACTGATGCTCTTGCTTCAGATTACATAGGATTTGCAGTGTGATTAATGACCGAGTCCATATTAGCAATAAACAGCGAACTCAGTGAACAGAAAAATTTGATTGTAAGATTTGGCAATAAAGCACAAGTTCATCTCGAAACGTAACTTGTTGTTGCCCTTATGAGGTTTTCATATTACAAAATGGTCTAGCATGCTTTATAATCATTTCTGATCTTCTCAAGGCCCAGTCACTCGAAGTAAACCCGTCCTGTATTAAATGAGCAGTATTGGTGCTGTAAGCCTCATAAAAGACAGTGTTAACCCAAATGACTCTCTCTTTGGAAAGGATTGAACAGCCAGTAATGACTGATGAGTAATCAGCTCTTCACAGAATGGCTGAAAACTGCGATGGCTGCAGGCAGTCTGACTGACTTTGTTGCGTCTCCTCGCAAGCTGTCTTGGCTCTCATCCTTGAGCTGTTATAAATAGAGGCCGCAGAGCTGTTGTGGAATTTTCAATTTCCGGTATGTGCATGTTTTGTAGGCCTACCTTGAGGCTAATCCTTCACCTTGCTGTCCAAATGACTCTGTTATACATCAAGCTCTTGGGCCTAGTTTAGTCGCCACTTGTGGACCAAACACAGAATGCATAATGTTAAATCCTAGAGAGGTGCTGTATGTACACTCTGTTTAATTTTCTTTCATTTTCTTCAATAAAAATAAGACAATATCATATAGATTCACTAGCTTACAAAAACTCACATTGCCATGACTACTGTTTTCTTTAAAGGGGTCATCGGATGCCCATTTTCCACAAGTTAATATGATTCTTTAGGGTCTTAATGAAAAGTCTCTAATATACTTTGATTAAAAATTCTTAATGGTTTTGTAAAACAACACCCTTTTTACCTTGCCAAAATTATCTCTGCAAAAATCATCTCATTCTAAGGGGTTGTCCCTTTAAATGCAAATGAGCTCTGCTCACCCCGCCCCTCTCTACTCTCTGTGAAAAAACGGTCTTGTTAACATTAGCCGCGTTTAGCCGCTAAACTTGCTAACTACCACGTTATAAGGAAGGGCGATCGCAAAGATTCATAAAAAAGCACTTATACTCAGTTATGCTGTAAGTGAAGCTGGATCATGTAGATCATGTAGACGGATATATGTAGATCGGGAGGTGCATTCCCTTCACAAACAAGCATAATCTACTGCATCTTCAGCGGCTCAGATGTTGGGAGTAAATGACGACCACTACGTTCATTATTACATCCAGCAACATAACACCTCAATCGCTCCATCGGAGATATTCTTGTCTAAATTACATCCCTGCTCTGGCATCAAAACATGGAAAGTTACTGGACTGTGACAGCTGGTCTAAGGTAAAACGCTAATGTCAATCAACTATTGTGGGAGCGGCCTCTGTCGGTGTGACGGCACACCGACAGGCATCTGAGATTTGAAAAAGGGGATATTATTTTTACAGATTAATTAAAAACCACTGCATGGATTTTTATCATTATAGGGTAGATTTGTACATACACTGCCAACACACATTAATGTTCAAACAACATGAAAAAGTGAACTTAGCATCCAATGACCCCTTTAAAGTCAGTGTAAAGGCAGTTCAGAGAATTCTTTCTAAGTACATTATAAATGTTAGAAATATATTGCAGACAACACATTACAAAGACTGTGTAGTGCTGAATTGTGGAGTCAACATTTTTGAGTTCAGGATTTTTGGGTGGGCCTGAAATCATGTCTCTCTGACACGCTGGAGCCACTGAGCTGGGGCCCTCCCCGAACACTATTATAACTAGAGCTCATTTGCATCAATTGCGAGTTACTGTCATTAGCATTAGTTACTACAGCCTACAGTTTGCTAGCTAGCTATGCCTTCTTCACTTAAATGCATATTACCTGGTTGCGGTAATTTACAAAACAGCTCGGTCTCCTTATTTAAATTAATTTATTTAGTTGAGAGAGGCGGCAACTTTCATGCGAGTGGGCGTGGCTTCAGTGCAGACAGTGGACACGCCCACCAGTGTTTGAGTGCAGAGAATACTGCTTGTTTTTTCAAGATTTTAATAACTTACTTTATTTACTTGCCATTTTTAATTTGGCTGGGTGGTTAATTACACATTTTTTGACATGATCGACCCGAGTTCGAGCTTGCCTTTTGCCGAACTCATTCTTCTCCCTTTTCACATCTCATACCACATCAGAAAGGCATTTGTTTTCAATAAAAATGAAAGAAATAATCAAAAAGTTCAAAATAAAGTATCGGTTAAGGTTAGGGGTAGGTGTAGGGAGGGCTTTATTGTCCGAATATGGCGACATCCATTTAAAAATACTAATAAAAAAAATTTGCATTAACTAGTATATTATTTGCATTAACTAGAATAAACAGCAAAAAATTCTGCCAACCTATCGATATTTGCACTTAGTGTAAATAGCATCTATACGTAAGAAAATATATTATTTTCACTTAAAGTGCCACTGCCTGTTTAATATTGATTTACAGACTTTAACATTTTTGAGCCATGCATTCCTTCAAGATTTTTTTTTACACACAATCATATGCTTAATGGCTTATTTACTCAAAAATACATAAAATAGTAATATTGTAATATATTACAAATGTAATATTTTTTATTTTGTAAAATAGAATACAATTAAAATTATTTTCTATTTTAATGCATTTAAATACATGTAAATACATGCAAAGCTGAATTTTAAATAAATGTCTTCAGTGTCACATGATCCTTCAGAAATCATTCTAATATGCTGATTTGTTTCTCAAGAAACATTTCTTTTGATTAATAATGTTGAAAACAGTTGTGCTGCTTAATTGCTTTTAGTGGAAACCATGAGATATTAAGAATTATTTTATTATTATAAATTAAAAAAAGAAATCTTTCATTATAAATGTGTTTGCTGTCATTTTGGATCAGTGGGTGCTTGCTTTATATAAGTATTAATTTGTTTTTAGAAAAATCTCACCAAGTGACTTGATAATAACCACAGACCTTATTTTACTCATAAATCAAAAACTGCTATTGTAAAATAGAAATTCAAAGCAACAAAGTAATGATTTTTTTCTAAATCAGCCTGCCTCAGCAGAAGCATATTCTATTGTTTACTATGCTTGAAGCTCATAGTGCACTCTTAAAAATAAAGCATTTTTATTGGCCTTGATGGTTTAATGAAGCCTTTAACATTAGTGCTAATTTACTATTACACAAAAAGGTTTTTTCATAGAGGAAAATGGTTCTTTAGATAACCAAAATATTCTAGAAAAAAATGTTTCTTTTAAGAAGTGTTCACAGAAAGGTTCTTTGGGAAACCAAAAATGGTTCTTATATGGCATCACTGCAGATACCCCCACTTTGGAACATATATATTTAAAGGCATAGGTCTTTTATGAAATGCTTATTCCATACAATCTTAAAAATAAAGGTTCTTTATTGGCATCAATGGTTCTGTAAAGAACCTTGAACACCCATAACCTTTCAAATGCAGAAAATGTTCTTTATAGTCGAAAAAGGTACTTTAGATTTTTAAAATGTTCTTCAAAATGGTTCTTTTAAGAACTGTTCACTGAAATGTTCTTTGGGGAACCAAAATTGGTTCTTCTATGGCATCACTGCAAAAATACCCTTTTGGAACCTTTATTTTTTAAAAGTGTATTGCAAAAAATCAATATCTCTATGGAGATTTTGAATAGCGTTATAACCTCTAGAACCTACTATTGTGCTCTATTTGAAACTGAAGAGAGGGAGAGCGTGTTGAAATGTGACTTGTGTGGCTTAAGGTCATTCTTTGTCTCTCCTGCTACATCCAATGGTTTGACCAATCATGCTCTCTGACTTAAAGAAACTCAATCAATGTGTGCAATCAACAAGTGAGGAGTCTTGTGAATGACTTCCTGAAAAAATACTGAATGGTGTATCCACTAGCTTCCAATCTGAAGAGGGCGAATGATGGGAGAGAAGATAACTGATTTTCATTCCTGGCAGCTACAAGGGTCACCACAACTATTTATACCAAACGTGCTTACAGTACATATGTTTAAAACATCCTCGAGCGCTTAAAAAAAGACATTGGCACCTGAGAACCTCCACACACGCTCTCCTAGCAACATTCGTCTCTCTCAGAAGAAGAGGAACTGAACGGGATAATTAACCTCCCACACTGGCAATGGGGTGCATGTGAGGAAGGCTGAGGAAAATTATAGTGATTGTGAGCCTAATGTGCAGGGACTAGGACCCCTCACAAGCCTACTGTATCTTATCTTCAAGCATCCTTTTTTCATAGAGAAAACAAGTGTGAATGTTTGCATGTCTCTGTTGAATCGTTATGACATGTGATGTGGCCTCTAAATTATATGTGTGGCATATGTAAGCAGACATTTGCCTGGGAATCCAGTGCTTAATGCAGTTTGACAGGCAGAAGCATTGTTGACAGCCTGATGAGAGATCACGCAGTTGACTTGCCATGCGAGTGTCTGGTAATATGGTGGAGTGGGGGTCCTCGCGTCATTCACTTTAATTAGGGTGCTACAAACACCCAAGGCTGTTTGTCACTTAGACCCGGACTGAAGAACTGGCTCTGCTTTGATTCACTGTGAATTAGTGAATCGAATTGGCCACTTTATATTAAGCTGAATTGGAATTTGAATGAATAATGAATATAACACATGTACTGCATATGGTAAATTGTTATTTCATCCTGGTCCACAGTTGATTTATTAAATATGATGAAATTTAATTTCAATTTATACTGTATGCACTACAATTCAAAAGTTTGGTGTCACTAAGATTTGGTAAAAAATTAATACTTTTATTCAGCAAATATACGTTAAATTTAAGTGACAAAAAAAGACATTTATGTTATGTTTTATGTTAAAAAAGATTTCTGTTTCAATAATTGCTGTTTTTTAGAACTTTCTATAAATCAAAGAATTCTGAAAAAATTTCACAGTTTCCACAAAAATATTAAGCAACACATTTTTTTAACTTCGATGATGATAATAAATGATTCTTAAGCACCAAATCAGCACATTTGTGACCCTGGACCACAAAACCAGTTATAAATAGCACAGGTATATTTGTTGCAATAGCCAAAAATGCATAGTATGGGTCAAAATGATTAATTTTTCTTTTATGCCAAAGTAAAGATCATGATTCATGGAGATATTTTGTGAATGTTCTACCGTAAATATATCAAAAGTTAATTTTTTGATAGTAATATGCATTGCTAAGAACTTCATTTGGACAACTTTAAAGGTGATTTTCTCAATATTTAGATTTTTTTTTTGCACCCTCAGATTCCAGAATTTCAAATAGTTGTATCTCGGCCAAATATTTATTCAGCTTTCAGATGATGTTTAAATCTCAATTTTAAAAAATTGACCCTTATGACTGGTTTTGTGGTCCTGGGTCACATATTAGAATGATTGAATGAAGAATGAAGAGGTATACAAATGCGTTTTACCATTTTTGAATCCATTCAGCCGATCGCCGGGTCTGGCGGTAGCACTTTTAGCATAGCTTAGCATAAATCATTGAATCCGATTAGACCATTAGCATCTCAGCGCCTAGTTACGCAGCGCCTAAAAGTGACCGGCACTAATTTTGTGTAGATGCAGAGTTGCAGCCGGCAGAGTTGACAGCTGCGTAATATCATTGCGCCTGCTGCACCCATGGTACGGCAGCAAAGTTTCTTGATTGTTACGCCGGAATGAGAGTATAGTTCCTAGCCATATCGCTGCCAGTCTTAGTACACGATGCAACTACAGGAGAGTCAAGTTTTAAATAGGAAAAATATCGAAACTCTTTAGTCATTTTATAGTGAGATGCTAATGGTCTAATCAGATTCAATGATTTATGCTAAGCTATGCTAAAAGTGCTACCACCAGACCCGGCGATCGGCTGAATGGATTTAAAAACGGTAAAACACATCTGTATAACTCTATGGGAGTTGGAAAATGAACCTATTTTCAAAAAAAGTGGAGTGTTCCTTTAAGCAGCAAATTAGGAGTGTATTGATGCAAAAGTCATAGTTAATAGTAAATTAATGGTAAGAATGTGACTATTTATGAATGTATGTATTTATTTAATTATTTATTGGTGCAGAAAATTCATCTTAAAAATTCACAGGAATAAATTACATTTTTAGACGCATTATTTCACAATATTTTACATCTATTTCAATCTATTTTAATTATTTAATCTAATTTTTAAATAAAATTCAAATTAATATCGTATTACATTATATTTAAAACATTAACATTTTAACATTTTAAAACATTAACATTTTAACATCATATTTAAAATTTTATACAATATTAGTAGAACTTTAAACATATTAAAGGGATAGTTCACCCAGAAATGAAAATCTGTCGTTAATTACTTACTTACATGTTGTTCCAAACCTGAAAGACCTTCGTTCATCTTCGGAACACAAATTAATATATTTTTGATGAAATCCGAGAGCTTTCTGACCCTGCATAGACAGCAATGCATCTACACTGTAAAAAACTATTTGTTGAGTCAACTTAAAATAATTTGTAACCTGGCTGCCTTAAAATTTTAAGTTCAGTCAACTCAAAAAAAAGTTTATTCAAATTGAAATGTTAAATTATACAAAGTGACAACTTAGATATTTGAGTTGAATCAACTTAAAATTTTAAGGCAGCTGGGTTACTTACCTATCTGTTAAGTTTAGCAAAC
The DNA here is from genome assembly GCA_036247105.1 of Cirrhinus mrigala. Taxonomy (NCBI): domain Eukaryota; kingdom Metazoa; phylum Chordata; class Actinopteri; order Cypriniformes; family Cyprinidae; genus Cirrhinus; species Cirrhinus mrigala. The sequence continues at coordinate 26,239,082 of CM070026.1, forward strand.
ACAAATATCACAAATATGTTACTTAGTACAACTTAACATTTCAAGTTGACTAAACTTATTTTAGTTGACTGAACTTAAAATTTTAAGGCAGCGGGGTAACAATTTATTTTAAGCTGACTCAACAAATTGTGTTTTGTATTTTTTACAGTGTACCATGTTCAAGGCCCAGAAAGGTAGTAAAGACATTGATAAAATGGACAAAAATAATGACTTATATAATAATGTCAGTCTTCGATGCACGTTCACAACAATGTCCGATATCCTTACTACCTTTCTGGGCCTTGAACGTGTCAGTTGCTGTTCATGCAGGGTCAGAAAACTCTCCGATTTCATCAAGAATATCTTAATTTGTGTTCTGAAGATGAACAAAGGTCTTACGGGTTTGGAATGACATGAGGGTGAATTTTCATTTTTGGGTGAATTATCCCTTTAACCAACAAAACTGCAAATCTACTGGAGTAGATGTTTCACCAATGTCAGATTTGTTTTTTTCCTAACAGATTTACCAGTCGTTTTTCAGTGTCTGGTGCAAAGAGTTCTAATATGTGATCATTCACATGGAATTTATGGTTCAGCTGAATGATTCTAATGTCTCAAGAAACAAAGATGGCAGTGAGGAGGTTATGCACTGTACTTCTAGGGCTGCATGCACCAGTCAAGCAACTGCTTTTGAGATGAATGAGAACACTTACACAAATCTCCTCCTCGAGTCAAAGGCACTGAGAGAAAAGGATGTTATTTTCCATTTCCTACATTCGTTCTTTAATTCCTCGGTGTGTATTGTAAGCTGTCTGCTTTTGGGGGCAGTACTGCAAGTGTATTGTTTGTATAAACGGCCGTGAGAATAAAACACAGTGGAAAGTGCTTTTTCCCCTTCTCTACTTGGAAAGCCCCTTCCAAAAGATAAACTTATGAGGTTCGGTCCCAGTTCTTCTCAGTAACAGGCAAACATTTCATAGCGGCAGACCGTACTGTCAACTGAAGAACAGGCTGTATCCGGGGTGAATAAAGTACATTTCCCGTAATAAGGAGACTCATCAGTTTTGTGGGCTATGCTAATGTTCAGCCGCTGTCCTCCCCATTAGAATCTATTATTGTGATAACACTAATGAGATGCTAAACTGCGCTTGGCAGCATAGTGCTGCCTGCTCGCTCAGACTCCTTCAGTGTGAATTATGCTTATCGGCCTTGCAAATATGGAAAGCTATTCATAACCTAATTGCCCTGGATTGAACGGGATAGAAAAAAATTTATCTGACAAGAGATGTCTTGGCTAGTTACAGTACCAACGTTGGTTAAAGTTCCTGAGAGTTCCCAAATGAGAGACTTCTTCAGACTAGTCCTGCAGATCTGTGCCCAGATTTAAAGGAGAAGCTCACTTCCAGAGCAAAAATGTACAGATAATGTACTCACCCCCTTGTCATCCAAGATGTTCATGTCTTTCTTTCTTCAGTCGTAAAGAAATGATGTTTTTTTGAGGAAAACATTTAAGGATTTTTTACCATATAGTGGGCTTCTATGGTGCCCCCGAGTATAAACTGGCAAAAATGCAGTTTAAATGCAGCTTCAAAGGGCTCTAAATGATCCCAGCCAAGGAATAAGGGTCTTATCTAGCAAAACAATCAGCTATTTTCTAAAAAAAAATGATAATTCATATACTTTTTAATCAAAAACGCTCATCTTGTCTAGGCCTGCCTGAGCTCAGTTTTTTCCGGTTCAAGACCGGGTATGTCGGTGCCGATAGCCTAGTGGCCAAGTGCGCCAACATACAGTGCCATTGCACTGCAGGCATCCCAAGTTCAAATCCCAGCTCAAGGACCTTTTCCAATCCCGCCCCCCTCTCTCTGTCCTACTTCACTTCATGTCTGCTCTTCGCTATCCTATCATAATAAAAAGGTAAAAACACCAAAAAAAAAAAAAAAAAGACAGGGTATGTCGAAAAACTCCTATTTCACTTTGTCCTCCTAAATCGCTTTGCCTTTTTTTTGTAAAGGCCGTTTGATATTGTTTGCATGTTCACTTTGTAAACACTTGGTCGGTAGGTTCTGCAGCAATTTAGGATGATTTTGAAATTGGAGGAGAAAATGAGATGTGAGTTTTTCGACCTACCCTAACTGTCTTGAACCAGAATACACAGGGTTCACACAGAGCTAGACAAGCGTTTGAGGTTAAAAAGTATATAAATTGTAATTTTTTTTTTAGAAAATAACTGATCGTTTTGCTAGATAAGACCCTTCTTCCTCGGCTGGGATCGTTAAGAGCCTTTTGAAGCAGCATTTCAATTGCATTTTGGATATTCAAAATTGGGGGCACCATTTAAGTCTACTATATGAAGAAAAATCCTGAAATGTTTTCTTCAAAAAACATAATTTCTTTACGACTGAAGAAAGATAGACATGAACATTTTGGATGACAATGAGGTGAGTACATTATCTGTAAATTTTTGTTCTGGAAGTGAACTTCTTTAAAAGCAGACTCTTGAAAATGAACATAAAATCAAAATGGACCCTATTTTCTTGATAGATGTTCCTGGACGTATAGGTGAATGATGAATGATTCATTGTTGCATGTATTTTTGTATATAGGTGTTTAATATTATTGAATGTATTAAAAAATCTTAATATAACTTATCAGAAGTTATCAGAAGTGTGACGATAGATCAAAATATACGTTGTTATTTGACAATCTATTTGTTATTTGTTATTTGATTATCTTTTAAGCACAGTGCAAACATTCATTTCAGTCCAGACCACAGATGTAATAAAAGCTACAAGCATGTCTGACACTGACGGCTATTACAATCACCATGTTAATTTATATTCAAGCTCCTCTATTAATATTTTATGCTATAATTATGTCTCCGACTTTACTGTGATGTTCAGTCTAATTCACCCCATGATGAATGATATCATTACAGCGTGCGGTTTTAAGCTGAGATCAAGACTGAGATCATATTGCATGTGTTAACCATTTTAACCACAGAAGAGGATCACAGCATCCTATGTTGACAGCATCCTACTGTTTTTTTGCGACAGGTACATTCATCTCAGCCTTCACGGTTCTGTGTGGAGCGAGGACAGATCTTCCCGATAGGCACATGTGCTGTGTTTTCTGGCTGAACATCGCAGCCGCCTTCATCCAGATCGTGACCGCTATTGTCATGGTGGGCTGGATCATGAGCATATTTTGGGGAATGGACATGGTCATTCTCGCAAGTGAGTATTCCTCCATTATACCACTACAATCATTTTTTTTTTTCATTTATTCAATATTTTTGGTTGTTTGTGTGTATGTGTGTGTATATCAGGGCTGTCAAATGATTAATCACGATTAATCGCATACAAAATAAAAGTTTGAGTTTGCCTAATATATGTATGTGTGCTGTGTGTAATTATAATGTATATATAAATACAACTACATTAATGTATTAATGTATTAATTAATGTGATTAATGCTTGACAGCCTTTTATATATATATATATATATATATATATATACATATACTTTTTTGTGTCTTGTGTAACACAATAGTATTGACAACTACTCAATACTTTTTACTTACTTTCGGTATTTATTCGTTTTTTATTGGCTTTTGCTGGATATTGATAGCCAAGGTCAGTGTGCATTGTTGTTAAAACAAATAAATATTGCAAAATAATTTTAAAAAATAATTCTGCTTTTGTGTACCAATAAAAAAGTAAATAATTTAAAAAAAGAATTAATAATTATTTTTATTTTTATTATAATTGTGATTAATCGCATCCAAAATAAAAGTCTGCGTTTACATAATATATGTGCGTGTACTGTGTATATTTATATGTATATGTAAATATAAACACATACATGTATATTAACAAACTTTTATTTTGGATGCGATTAATCGCGAATAATCGATTTCACAGCACTAATTATTTTTCTGAAATTATAAATTAATTTAAATCACACTATATGCACTTTTTGAAAAAGGTGCTCATGATTTCAAATGTCTGTTTTTAATGATCTCCAGCAAAACTGGTACATACTGTACATTTAAAGGGATATTCCACACAAAAATGAAAATTCTGTCATTACTTACCCTCATGTCGTTCCAAAACTTGTATAACTTTCTTCCTTTTCTTCTGTCAAACACAAAAATAGAAAAATTTGTCTTTTTTGGCTTGTTTTAGTTTATACAGTGAGAGTCAATAGCATCAAGTGTTGTTTTGGACTTAAATTATATAGACAAAAAACAGTTGAAACATCCTTCAAAATACTTCTTTTGTGTTCTGCAGAAGAAAGAAAGTCAAACAGGTTTGGAACGACATGAGGGTGAGTAAATGATGACAGAATTTTCATTTTTGGGTGAACTATCTCTTTCACATGCGTAGTAAGTGTAGAAGATAACAGGATTTCAGCAGTCACCCTGCTGTGGGCCATGGTCGGCTCCGTTCATGTTCAACCTCACATTTTTCTCACTCCTTCTAATATCATCTCCGCCTTCCAGGGCTGTAGAAGGTGCCAGAATCCTTTGAACAATGACTATTAGAGCGGTCTGGTGGTAGGAGTGAATTGAAAGCTCTGCAGTAATTGTTCTGTGTAGGCGGTCGAAGCAACTCAGAACTTTGTCACATGTTTTTCCTGTGGAACGTTGTACTGTCATTGAGCATTTAAACATGTATGATTCAAAACTCTAATCTATTATTTATTTTGTTATTCGACAACCCTTTGGATTGATAGTTTCTGAAGGTAGGTGAACCTAGTATTTGATGTTTGTCCTGTCACAACTTATACTCAGACCTGTCTCAAATATTATAAAACATAGCCTGCAAGCACTGGCCACATACATACTGCAGCTACACTGCAAAAAGTAAGCGTTTTGTCATAAACTTATGTTTCTTTGTTTGCGACCAACCTTAATGACTATGAAGGTAAGGGCTTTTTCATTAAATATTAAAAATATGAGCGCTTGGAGGCAGCAAATGCTATATATAATATAACATAAAAATATTGTTTTAATATTAGTTTCTTGTTCAAAGGCATGAGATGCATCAACAATCCCATTTTTAACCTTATAAAAATATTATTTTATTATAAACAGACTGCAGAAAAATGCAGCACATTACTACATATTAAAGTAACTGTTTTCATATATTTTTAAATGTAATTCATTCATTTATTCCTATTTCTTTTTGTGCAAACTTAAATTCATTTAGTTATCCTGACTCATCTGAATCATCTCCTTATTCTGTATCAAAATTTACATATATCTGGTTATGACCACAGAAAATTATTCATATATAAACAAATGGATACACTTTACTTCATTTTACAAGATGAAATTGAATGAAATTAAATTGTGACAAAACGTTTAAGAGTTGTGTTGCATTAGCTCATTTGAATTAAATAGAACTAAAAACAATCTCTTACATCCTGGATTTATTTGTTTTACTGAACTTGTTGCAGTGCATTGTGTGATTATCTTTCCCACTAATGCATGCAATATTGCATTAAATTTTGGCTAGAATAAAGTATCTTAGCATAATTAAGTTTCATACTTTTATATACATTTAATGATATGTGCATATATCTATTAATAGGCACGTGATGGCAAAATACAGTAGAGGTCAAAAGTTTACATACACCTTGTAGAATCTGCAAAATGTTGATTATTTTACCAAAATAAGAGGGATCATACAAAACGCATGTTATTTTTTATTTAGTACTGACCTGAATAAGATATTTCACATAACAGATGTTTACATATAGTCCAAAAGAGAAAATAATAGTTGAATTTAGTTTCAGAAGTTTACATACACTTGATTCTTAATACTGTGAATGATCCACAACTGTGTTTTTTTGTTTAGTGGTAGTTGTTCATGAGTCAACAGCCGAGAACGATGCATTAACAGCCGAGGCTGAAAACTTTTGATCAGAATGAAAATGAGTACATTTTTCTTATTTTGCCTAAATATCATATTTTTTTCATTTAGTACTGCCGCAGAAGCTACAGAAGATACTTACATGTTTCCCAGAATACAAAATAAGTATAATTTACCTGATCTTTAAAATTCCAAAAGTTTTCACCCCCTGACTCTTAATGCATTGTGTTTCCTGTGAACATTTGAACCTTCTGTAATTGTTGCATATGAGTCCCTCAGCTGTCCTCAGTGTGAAGAGATGGATTTCAAAATCACACAGTTATTGTTTGAAAGGGTTCAAATACACAAAAATACTGGAAAACCAAAGAATTTGTGGGACCTGAAGGATTTTTCAGAAGAACAGCGGGCAGGTTAACACTTAAGAATTTTGAAGATTCAGCAAGGTGTGTGTAAACCTCTGACCTTTCTGTAGTTATCATTATGCCAAATCTTCAAAGAATTCATTCTTGCACTTAAATGCTGATTGACAAATAATTGTCAAAACTGCAGTGTGTATGTAACCCTTATAAAATATTACTAATGAAAGTAATGAATATTACTATTGAAAACTCTTCCAAATGCAATAAAAACATGGCAATATCCTAAACAGCATAACACAATAATATATTTGATACAGGTCCGCTGTCCTCACAGTTTGGTCACTCATCTCACCCATTATCACTACCCATGCTGCAAGTTCGGCTTCTCCCATTCTGTTTATTCTGATGCATCACGGATAATGTGCCTCCCACCACCTGCCATCTGCCAGTCTCCTCTCAGTCTGTTTGATCCACTTTTTGTCCATTAAATGCCAGTAGAACCATAGTGCTCATCAGAAAAGAAGCATTGCGAAAGTGCGACTTCATACAGAGACTGCTACGATGCACCACTAACTCCTTCAGACGCACGCTGAGCCCTTTGACAGGATCTTTCAGCAGCCTTGCCTTTGTGGCTCAGCAGCCTCGGAAGACAGTTTAAAGTAATAGTTCACCTCGGAAATCATAATCCAAACCTGCATGACTTTCTTTCTTTTGAGAAATACAAAAGGTGAATTTTTGAACAATGTTGGATATAATGAAGAATGAGGCTAATATAATTAAATTAAACAAGGAATAGGGCTGCAAAGCTTCAAAGAGCACCATAAAATATTTAAAAGCACTATGAAAATATAAAAAAAGTAGTCCATATGACTATTATAATATCATCTAAAGTCATACAGTAGCTTTGTGGGCTGCTAATAGCCTGAATCATTGATCAGTTCGATTTGTGAACGAATCATTCGGACCAGTTTTGTGAACTGGATCTGAATTTTATCTTGTTTTATTTTTTTAATCATTTTCATTATGCTGGTGAACTGTCCCTTTAACTACATTTGCTTTAAAGTGTGCTGAGCACATTACTATATGGCTTGCATGCAAAAAAGAATTAGCTTGTTATTTGAAGCTTTGGTCTTGATCTTTTGAAAGCTTTAATGCACTGAGTCATCTGCGTTTAATGCACTGCTTTAAGAAGGTTATGAGTCATTAATCTATTCCCATTCTACATCTACATCTCATTATAAGTACTGCAAGGTAAAGCCAGAGCCTGTGATATTTCAGTGCACAGATAAGCTGAACCAGTGCAGTAAAATGCAAACCCCACTGAGCATTTTCAAGGCGATATATATGAAAACCAAACTGAGTCACCCCTCCAGACAGCCTTTTGATGTGTCAAGTGCCACTCGCATCAGGTGGTAGCATTCAGTATTGTTGGAGCTGTTTTTTAAATATTTAGGTATCCTGGGGATGCCTTCAAGCCTTCTTTAGGCATTCTGTAGGAAATAAAACTGTTGTTTGGTCATTCCATTTATGTACTTTATTTAACATCACAAAAAGGATTACAAATAATCAAATAAATATAGCATGTGCATAAATATTATGCAAGTTGATATTCTGGTAATTTTTTGGTCATTCTGGTCATTTTTTTCCAAGCACAATTTACCAATTCCAAACCACATTAATCTTAATAACTACTATTCATATATATATATGAACATATACATATATAATTACTATTAAACTACTATTCATATATATATAACTACATATACATATATAATTGGTAACAAAACACTAAAAACGCTGTCGTACACTAAACTAATAGCACTAAAACGCCGTCGTACAAACCACATCAATCTTAATAACTACTAATTTTGTATTAAGCAGGTTTTCTATTACAGTTAAAATGCGCCAAAAAAGAGATTTAAAAAGTGAAAAATAATTAAATGTCCATGAGAAATATTCAAAACTAATGCAATAAAGAAACTTAAATGAAATCATGACCACTGGACTGCAAAATACTCTGTATTGCATTAGTTTTGAATTTTTCTCATGTGCATTTAATCATTTTTGACTGTTCAGTGTGAGTTAAATCTTAAATTTCATTTTTGGCGCCTTTTATTAGTAATAGTTATTAAGACCGATGTGGTTTGTACCACGGCGTTTTAATGCCACATTGCTACGACTTAATTCTCGTGATTTTGACTTTATTCTCAAAATATTTTGACTTTTTTCCTTATAATTTCAACTTTATTCTCAAAATATTGACTTTATCTCGTAATTTCGACTTTATTCTCAAAATATTTAGACTTTCTCATAATTTAGACCTCATTCTCAAATATTTTTTCTTTGTTCTTGTAATTTTGACCTTATTCTTAAAATATTTCGACCTTATTCTTGTCATTTTGACTCTATTCTCAAAATATTTCATCTTTATTCTCAAAACATTTAGATTTTTTAAAAAATATTTTGACTTTATTCTAGTAATTTAAATTTTATTCTCAAAATATTTCGACCTTATTCTTGTCATTTTGACTTTATTCTCATAATTTTGACCTCATTCTCAAATGTTTTTGCTTTGTTCTTGTAATTTTGACCCTATTCTTAAAATATTTCGACCTTATTCTTGTCATTTTGACTTTATTCTCAAAATATTTCATCTTTATTCTCGTAATTTTGACTTTATTCTCAAAACATTTTAATTTTTTTTTTAAATATTTTGGCTTTATTCTAGTAATTTTGATTTTATTCTCAAAATATTTCGACCTTATTCTTGTCATTTTGACTTTTTTCTCAAAATATTTAGACTTTATTCTAATAATTTTGACCTCATTCTCAAATATTTTTACTTTATTCTTGTAATTTTGACTTTATTCTCAAAATATTTAGATTTTTTTTCTTAAAATATTTTGACTTCATTCTAGTAATTTTGATTTTAATCTCAAAATATTTAAAACTATATTCTTGTAATTTTGACTTTATTCTTAAAATATTTTTACTTTATTCTCGTAATTTTGACAATATTCTCAAAATATTTTGACTTAATTCTCGTAATATTTTTTTCCTCAAAATATTTATATTTTTTCTCGTAATTTGGACTTTATTTAAAAAATATTTTCCCTTTATTCTCATAATTTTGACTTCATTCTCAAAATATTTTGAGCATAAGAAACTTTCAAAAAATGAAAATAAAATAAATAAAATAAAATAATAAAACAAAAATAAAAATCTTACCAACCCAAGCAGTGTATACATACAGTACTAGCTGTCTTGTGAACTCTGATGCTCTTGTGCTTTCAGGCTACAGGGAGCAGGCTGTCCCTCAGCAGCTCTGATTGCTGTCCTCCAACCCTAATCTTGAATGTGCACCTTTCTCCTGTGCTGTCCGGCCAACACATGTGGGAGCTTTGAGACAGCCCCCACGTGGCCTGGGAGATCCAGGGGTTGATCACATGCAGATTCTCAGCCCAACTCCTGCTACTTCCTGTCAGGTACTGCATTAAAGGCACCTGACTGATGAGGGACAGCAGAAGAACATGAACATTCTGTGAATATCTCTAAAAATTGTGCAAACGTGCGAACCGTCTATGTGCCGAACACATCCTATACCTGTCAGGGAAAACCAAGATTAATCATACTCTAGTCTGTAGTCCTAATGTATGTATTAAATTGACCAATATACACTACAGACATTTGCAGTTTGTAAAATAAATATATTTGTTAAAGTAGCTGAAAGAATCTTAAAGGAACAGTTCACCCAAAAATGAAAATCTCTCATTATTTACTCACCCTCTACGTCTGTTCATATAAAATAAAAATAAAATGATTTTTGGGTGAACTATCCCTTTAATATTTTGCTTCCCACAGAGCACTATGAATACATATTACACTGAATATTTATATGTCATGTGCATTACAGTGTCTCCAGTATTTCTTTATAGTGTGCTGTGTTTTTATTACTCAGATTAAGCCTTACAAAGCAGAAAGTGTATATTCATGTGGTTTTATAACACATGTATTCTGCACAAATACATCACCTGTTATTGTTAATCTCTATTAGTCTTAAATACCCAGAGACCGTCAGCCAAAAACATAACCTTTTTGTCCAGTAATTATCTGTTGATGAGTAAAACAGCCAAGTATTGGTGAATCACGCTAGGCCAGTTGCTATAGCGACTGGCCACTTTAATCAACCCATGCATAGGTTATGAAATAATGTAATTAAGTGTGAGTTATTTTTATGTGACCGACTTAAGAGAAAGGCACGGCGTAAATTGAAATAGTCAAAACACTATGATTTAAGACTGACATTGAAAAATTAACAACCAATTGCAAATGGCTGCAGCAACTGAGCAAGCAGATTTTGTGCTTTTGCTGAGTGTGCGATATGTCTGGAAAAATTCAAGCCCCAAATATGAGATACTCTGAACTGGTTTCTAATGTTTTACTCACACGGAAGAGTCTCAAATTTTGTTGAGTCTCTTTTTTAGATGTTATTAATAGATATTAGCTGGTCTCTGGTGTGAGTGTGTGATGTGAATGTGTTGTAAATATGGACAGAAAGTGAATTAGTCGTGTAAAGTTGTGTGCTGTTGTGTTTAGTGCTGCCTTTTAAATACAAACCACATAATCCAGTGCTAAGTCCAAAGGCATAAATATAGTACAGCCATATGTTACATACATACATATGTTACTAAGCAGACTTACACAATGATGCTGTCACATCTCTAAGTGTCAGAGATACCATATCTAATAAATTCTGCCTTTAAAAAGTGACATTTTTGTGTTTTGTTTTCTGTCATGACCAAAACCTAAAGCAGTGTTTCTGAGTGTAGACCTGTTGAAATTTTCATTTTACTGAAGATGTTTGTATAGTTTTTTTATTTTAGTTTTAATTTTACTTATTTTAGTACATTGAGTGAAACAATTAAAAAAAATGTTGCCTTTGCAACAAGCTGAAATAAGATGTTATATCTATTTTTTATATCTACTTGTTTTCTTTTATTTATTATAAAAATGACCCTCTAACCCTTGCACTCTTTATTGTATTTCTATTCTACTTGTTTTCTTTTATTTATCATTAGATGATAGCTAGTGTTAGAGGATCAAGTTTTTTATTTATTTTTTGTTTTATAATAAAAAAAAAACAAGTAAATAGATTAGAAATAGAATGGAAAACACTAGTATAAGTGGGTCAAGTTTTTTTAAATGAAAAGAAAACAGGTAGATAGAATAAAATTAGAATATAGAACGCTAGTGTTAGAGGGTCATTTTTAAAATAAATAAACGAAAACTATTAGAATAGAAATAGAATAGACTGCAAGTGTTAGAGGTACATTCTATAAAAATCTATTCTGCTTTTCTTTTATTATTAAAATTGATCCTCTAATACTTGCACTCTATTTCCATTCTATTTCTATTCCACTTGTTTAATTTATAATTAAAAATAAACCCACTTGGACTCTCTATTCTATTTCTATTCTACTTGTTTGTTTATTATAGAAATTCGACCATCTAACATTAACTCTCTCTATTCTATTTTTATTCTACTTGTTTTATTTATTACAAAAACTTGACCCTCTAACTTGCACTCTCTATTCTAGTTCTATTCTACTTGTTTTCTTTGAATTATTATAAATATCGACCCTTTAACATTAGCTCTCTTTATTCTATTTCTATTCTACTTGTTTTATTTATCATAACAATTGACCCTCTGAGACTTGCACTGTTCTATTTCTATTCTGCTTTTTTCCTTTATATTTATTACAAAAACTTGACCCTCTACTACTAGCTTTCTATTCTGTCTATTCTGCTTATTTTCTTTTATTTAAAAAACCATGACCCTCTAACACAAGCACTCTCTATTCTATTTCTATTCTATCTACTCATTTCCTTTTTTAAAAAAAAAAAAACCTTGACCCTCTAATACGAGTGTTTTATTCTATTTCAATTCTACTTATTTTCTTTTATTTATTATAGAAACTTGACTCTCTTAAACTAGCACTCTCTATTTCTATTCTACCTACTCATTTCATTTTTATTAAAAAAAACTTGACCCTCTAATACTAGCATTCTATTCTATTTCTATTCTACTTTTTTTTTATTATAAAAACTTGACCCTCCAACACTAGCACTCTGTTCTATTTCTATTCTTTCTACTCATTTCCTTTTTATTTAAAAAAAAACTTGACCCTCTAATACTAGCATTTTATTCTATTTTAATTCTGCTAATTTTCTTTTATTATAAAAACTTGATCTTCTAACACAAGCACTCTCTATTCTATTTCTATTCTAACTACTCTTTTCCTTTTTATTTAAAAAAAACTTGACCCTCTAATACTAGCGTTTTATTCTATTTGAATTCTACTTATTTTCTTTTATTTATTATAAAAACTTGACTCTCTAACACTAGCACTCTCTATTCTATTTCTATTCTATCTACTCATTTCCTTTTAAAAAGAAAAAACATTAACTCTCTAATACTAGCATTTACAATTCTATCTACTTGTTTTCTTTTTATTTATTTAAAACACAACAACAACAACAACAACGAACTTAACCCTCTAACACTAGCTATATCAAATTATTTTATTACAAAAAAAAAAAAAAAAAAAAACTTGCTACATTTACTGTTATCTAGGACTTGTCACACAACTTATATATTGTTGCTCTTTTGTTGGTTTGATTGCTTCTGTTGTCCTCATTTGTGAGTAGCTTTGGATAAAAGCGCCTGCTAAATGATTAAATGTAAATGTAATTAACTGAATCAGGCTATCAAATGACAACAGGAACAACAGTGCTCTAATGAAGCTGTCCCATGTTCACAACAGCTCACAAATGATTTAAAGGCATTTACCCAACCTACTGAAATTAACACCATTAAAAGGAAATGAGAGACTTCCTCTCTTGGGAAAAGATGACGATGTTTCATGAAACAAATATGGATGTACTTTGGTACCAAAGTGATACTTAAACAGTTTACTCAGTGAAAATGCACATTTTGGCAAGGAAATGTAAACAGATTTTGGTTATGTCTTGCATGAATGTAAATGTGGGATTTAAATTTCTTTATGAATATATTATGTTTTTTTCTATGGTATAATAAAATTGAAATCATCAATCAATAATCATAAAATTTCAACTGTATTGGTATTAAGTCTAATAATTGTACTGAAAAGTGTGAGACATGATAACCATCAAAAACAAAGCTGTGATGCTTTTCCCCAATATGTGTTTTGCCTAGCTTAATTCCTGCTTTGCATTGGGTTTCAAGTGCATATGATGGAGTTCACAATTACTTCCTGGCTTTAGGGAGGATTTTAATGACAGCAGTGAAAGACTGAGGTTTAGTACTTCTGTCCGAAATACTTTGAAATAGTGAATTGGGGACTGATTTGGCATCAGTTTTCTGATTTGACATCTGAATCTGAGTGTAGTTGAAACAAAATCAGATAATATTCTACACTGCAACCATTCTTATACTTAAGTATTCTTGCATTATTTTCAATTGAAAAGCAACACTGCACAAAATATACAGACTTGATTTCAAAAGAATCTATATATATATATATATATATATTTGTGTTGGGTTTTTTTAAATGCTTTTGAAACAAGTCTCACCAAGGCTTTATGTATTGGATTAAAAATACAGTAAATATACAGTAATATTGTGAATGATTTATTTTTAAGTAATTTTTTATAGTGACACAATTTGGATTTTGGCAGTAGTTAGAGTTTAGTTTTGCCTTTGTGCAACTGTAGTAGATAACAGAGCACATAAAATCAGTTCCCTAAAAATCTACCATCATTTTTCTGCTGTTTTTCTCCCTCTTTCAGCGTTTCTAGCTCTAGGGTTATCTCTGTTTCCAAAGCATAATCATTTGTCTCCAAATAAGGCTGTTCCTCATACAGTTGGGCATGTATTCTATCATCATAGGCTTTTCCCTGCATTCCTCTAGTCTTGCTGGTTTTGCTCGTCTCTTGTGATAAAACCAACTAAAGGCACAGTGAATAGTTTCAGTAAACAATTTAATGTTACGCGTACAGCCGTGCTTGTAAAACCAAACACTTTCATGATCTACATGACAAACAAACTGCTCTGTACCATGAAGTCTCTTATGAACCTTACTGAGCTGGTTTACAGCTGAGGAGAGATGGGTAAATAAAGAGATTCTGAAGAACATATACCGCACGACTGGCCCCTATCTATATAGAGATCTTTAATCACTCCCTGTACACATCCATGCTTCCAAGAACACCACTATGGTGCCACTGTGCCCCCAAAAAAGGTGTCACGCATGAAGGAGCAACCAGTTGCAATAAGACTCATTTTAGATGTCAAGATCCTCATGTAGTAGACAAGAGTGGGTGGATGCAGTCAGGGGGAGGAATACTTCCTGCATCATCCAAACAAATGGGGCTGATTACGTCACTGCTCAATTACCCTTTCTAAACATTTCTCATTGCCAGAAAAAGTCAAGACAATCGCATAAATTATTTTCCTCCCCTATTGCCAGTCAGAAGTGCAGGCAACATTACAGTGCAACTTAAGCTGAAGTGAGCAATTTTTGTGCTACTAGTCTAAAAGCCACTGTTTGCTGATTTACATTCATATTTGCACAAAATTATAAAACTGTTACACGTTTAATGAACCTATTATGTTATATTGCTTTGTATCTTCCTAGTATTGTTGAAAGAAATTGTGTTATTCCTTGATGAACCAGCAGATGGCGCACTTAGGTTAGCACTTATTCTACAGACGCTCACTACATAGAAATATAAAAGAAAGCCTCAAAACAGTTGTAATATTATATGTATGATTTATATTATATTATATTATATTATACACTGCAAAAAATGTTTTTCTTACTTAGATTTTTGTCTTGTTTTCAGCCAAAATATCTAAAAATTTTAAAATCAAGAAGGAATTTCTAGTCATGCAAAAAATATTGCCTTGTTTTCAGAAAAAACAAGTCAAAATTAAGTGAGTTTTTGCTTGAAACAAGCAAAATTATCTGCCAGTGGGGTAAGCAAAATAATCTTGTTTTCTGTTTGAAATAAGATTATTTTGCTTACCCCACTGGCAGATTACTTTGTTTGTTCTAAGCAAAAACTCACTTAAATTTGATGTCTTTTTCTGAAAAAAAACACAATAATTTTTGCTTGTCTAAAAAATCCTTCTCGATTTAAGAATTTTTAGATATTTTGGCTGGAAACAAGACAAAAAATCAAAGTAAGAAAAGCGTTTTTTTGCAGTGTATTATATTATATTATATACGTAGGTAATAGTGATCAATCCTTCAGTTTCTGACTGTTCACAGGATACACCCACACAAACTTTTTAATGCCAACGTTTATAAATAAATGTTTATGTATTTATATTTTTGTAAGTATTTTGATATGCTTATGATGTTAGGTTTTTGTAATAAAAACAGATGACATCATAGGGATGTCATGGTCTGGATGTATGTTTGTAGAAATGACGAAAATCTCCCTCCCATTCCCAGACTGTCTTGGCTGCCGAGGAATGCAGGAGATGCATTTCCCACTAATGTCTGTATCTATGAGATCACAAACATAAGCAAACGGAAGCATATGCTTCTCTTCAGAGCATTCCACAGGTCCAGAGGGAACTAAACTAAAATAAATATACATTATACATTGCACTAAGAAACGTTAAAATAGAAATACACTGTGGTTAAATAAAACATCTAAATGTAACTTTTTTTGACAAAAATATGATTTTTAATCAGAATATCACAGTATATCCACCTTATTCTTCAACGCGGAAGTAAGCCTATGGCCGAGACTTCTGGTTCATTAGCCGCGGAAATGAGAAGAATAACAACGTACAGTAAACAGTAAAACTGTTTGCACTACAAACCAGTGCGCTCATAATTAAGGTAATACAATAAAATAAAGACACACCAATTTGCAATATCAAGAAGCAAAACGAGTTTTGTACATCTAAAAACAGCTCGAGGCGGATGAGACCGGAAGTCAGAACCCATAACATTTACAAATGGCCGCGCCCGCTTGAACGGTAACAATAGGGTGGATAATAAATAAAAAATAATCAAACATACTTATAATACAGCCCGCTGGAATATTCGCTTCTGATTGGTCAATAGCCCTATTCAGCGGATAGTACCTGTTCATCCGGGTTAAACACTGACCACTGTTCACGTTTCTCACATTACTCCAGTGACTCCACTGGATCCACATCGATCCAGTGCTGTCTTTTTTAATATCAACGGAAATTAAAATAACAACATTAATATATGGCGCCATCTGTCGGCTCAAACGGTAACAGACTGGATTATACATGGCCTCGGTTTGTTATCGAAACGTGATCATTTTGATTGATTGCTGAACTCTGTCTCGGACTCCAAGACAACGAAGACGTCGAATAAGCAAAGTACAGGTAAGACAAACAAATAGCTGGATGACAAAGAAGTTAAGAGAATGGCATGTAACCTGGACTGCATATTAATAATACAATATTTAACACTGTGGTAATGTTCCACAGTTGTGCCAGCTTTCGTCTTGTGACCAAACGGATTGTTTTCTAGTTTGTATGGGGCTATATTTAGCTATATCTTATTATAATTTATTTCTTAGGCTATAATTCATTACACTACCCGTCAAAAGTTTTCGAACAGTAAGGTTTTTAATGTTTTTTTTTAAGAAGTCTCTTCTGAGAATTTTGAAATATTTTTACTATTTAAAATAACTTTCTATTTGAATTTTTTGAGTTTTCTATTTGAATATATCTTAAAATAAATTTATACCTGTGATTTCAAAGCTAAATTTTTACTATCATTACTCCAGTCACATGATCCTTCAAAAATGATTGTAATATTCTGATTTATTATTATTTAACATTTATTATTATTATTATTATTATTATTATTATTATTATGTTGAGAACAGCTGTGTAGAATTTTTTTCAGGTTTCTTTGATGAATAGAAAGTTCAGAATAGCATTTATCTTTATCATCACTTTTGACCAATTTAAAGCATCCTTGCTAAATAAAAGAAATAATTTCTATAATTTATTTTGCAAAAAAAAAAAAAAAAAAAAAAAAATGACACTGACTTTTGAATACAAAAGCTTTTTATTTCAGATAAATGTTGATCTTTGCATCTTTCTGTTCATCAGAGAATCCTGGAAAAATCTACTCAACTGTGTTAAATATTGATGATAATAATAATATTAATGTTTCTTGAACATCAAATCATGTAACACTAAAGAATGGAATAATGATGCTAAAAGGTTTGCTTTGATCATAGGAATAAATTACATTTTAAAATGTATGCAAATAGAAAGCAGTTTTTGTCATATTTTGGATCAAATAAATGCAGGCTTGGTAAGCAAAAGAGAGTTCTTCAAAAAAAAAAAAAAATTTGACTGGTAGTGTACATGTAGACCATTTTAAAATATTTATTAATTTAAATATGTGTGTCACATTCTATTGATTAGTACAAGGTGTAGAATTAATGAAAGCTCTTTATTGATTTGCTTCAGATGATTAGATGCAAGATCAATGCAAATTTGATCTATAGATTAAATGCTAATTAATGCCAGTTAAACCCAAAGGCCTTATCAGTAAGACAGTATTCACTTCTTCCTTAGAGAATAGGCAATAGGCTCTTTCTAAATCATGACTAAAGATTTGCCAAAATTCTGGTGTCTTTTCATCTTTGTCCTTCCTGAGCTCTGCCTATTCCTCTGAGCTGCTGCTATGACTGCTATGTATTTTTTAGCACTGTGCTTTCTGATTCCAGCACTTTGTGGGTAGAGTATTGCTGTGGGTCAAGGGCGTCATGCATTTTTGAATGTTTTTGCTTTATGGCTCTTTTTATTAGTGTAGTTGTGTGTGTGAGGCTGGTGGGCGGTTGGCTTCCTGACTCTTGAGAATGGCCTCGCTCCAAGCTCCCTGCTCCCCAGGCTAATATTTCTGAGCCTCTTCGCCAGCGGTGTGACTCAGTCCAAGTATGACTAAAAAAGGAAGTGCAGTTTATTCAAGAGCAGAAAATGAAAAATAAGCTGCTTAACCTCCACTATTTATGCCTACAGATAAAAATAGTATTATTTGTTCACCCTCTGCTGCACCACAGGCTAATAGCCTGCATCTGATCAGGTCAGAATAGACGGATGCCAAAAATATATAACCACTACACAGACTGCTGGTCTGAATTACTGACTGAACCTTTATCTGCATTAAGTGTTGTCAATGTCAAGAGGAAAAAAAAATTGGATAAGCTTTAGACTAAATCAGTGCAGTAAACAAGAGAGACACTAGGTGGCAACTATTCACTTTGAAAGAACAGAACTCGCAAGCATACCAGTTTGAGGTGTTTGTAAATCATCATGTAACTTACTTTTTGGTATTTATGTCGGTGCTTGTGTTTAGATGTCTTTGACCATCCATTTAGTGACCATTTTTTTACATTACCAGTCAAAATTATTTGAACAGTAAGATTTTTAATGTTTTAAGTCTTTTCTGCTCACCAAGCCTGTATTTATTTGATCCAAAGTACAGCAAAAACAGTACAATTTTGAAATATTTTTTTACTATTTAAAATAACTGTTTTATATTTGAATATATTTTATAAATTAAAATATAATTTATTCCTGTGATTTCAAAGCTGAATTGTTAGCATCACTCCAGTCGCATGATCCTTCAGAAATCATTCTAGTATTCTGATTTGCTGCTCAAAAATTTGATTATTATTATTATTATTATGTTGAAAACAGCTGAGTAGATTTTTTTGCCCAGATTTCTTTGATGAAAGTTCAGAAAAACAGCATTTATCTGAAATAGAAATATTTGTAACTTGTAAATTTATAAATGTATTTAGCTTAACTTTTGATCAATTTAAAGCATCCATGCTAAATAAAAATATTAATTTCTATAATTATAATACAAAAAATATACTGGCTCTTAAACTTCTGAACGATATAGCATATAATGTTACAAAAGCTTTTTATTACAGATAAATGCTGGTCTTTGGATCTTTCTATTCATCAAAGAATCCTGAAAAATTCTAGTCAAATGTTTTAAATTGATAATAATAATAATAATAATAATAATAAATTCTTGAACAGCAAATCAGCATATTAGGATGATTTCTAAAGGACCATGTGACACTGAAGACTGGAGTACTGATGCTGAAAATTCAGCTTTAGAAATCACAGGAACTAATTATATTTTTAAATATATTCAAATAGAAATTAGTTATTTTAAATAGTAAAAATATTTCAAAATTGTACTGTTTTTGCAGTACTTTGGATTAAATAAATGCAGGCTTGGTGAGCAAAAGAGACTTCTTTAAAAAACATTAAAAATCTTACTGTTCAAAAACTTTTGACTGGTAGTGTACTTGCAGTAATATTAAAATCCTGAAAATACCAATAAGTCGATACTTCTTTTTTATGTTATGGCTTAAAACCAATAAATCTAAATTTTAGTTTTATACTAATTTGTCTAAAAATAAATAAAATTAAATAAAATAAAAAACAAAAATTTTGGAAGCACAATGTTACCATGTACAATATGAAAAATTGGTGTTCATTTGAAAAAAAAGATTTTTACTAATTATTTTGTTAATCTGTGATTAATTGATCTCTAAAATCACCAGATATACAAACATCCCTAAAAAAAAAGCCAAACCATGTGTATTTTTAACAAACTGTTCTGATAGCATTGTACAACCATTTTTTTCCCCTATTTTCCCCCTCACACCCTGTTGATGGTATCACTGTGATCTGTTTGGAATTCCTTTATTTTGTGAATCAGTGCTATTTATTTGTAACTAGTATACCGTACTATCGTTTTCCTTTTGGACCTTTGTTCTGGAAGACAAATGTTGTATTAAAAAACTAAATAAAGGCATAATAATTCATTGCCGCACTGACATGGCAAACATACAGCAGGGTCGAGCTGTGTAAACGTTTCTTGTGCAGCAAGGCCTTGACCAACATAATGCAACAGAGTCAAATGTCACTGGTTTCAGAGATTTATTTTCTTAAAGAGACAGAGCACACTCTGAAGACATTTGCACATTTTTTTACACAGCAATGAGCTTAGCTTACGTTACAGTGAACCGCTATATCACCAAGATACGGGATGTTAAGCCAAACAAACAAGGAGAAAAAAAAACAATGCAGCTACATTTAGTGTTCTTGTGCAAAAAGTAACAAAATATAAATATACGTATATGTAAGACACCACTAGAAATCCCCACAGTTTTTGACCTCTCAAATATGGCATGAAATGTAAAACATCAAGGGCCAGAAGAAGGACTTGGTCAGTTTTGTTTGTTCTCTGTAATACAGCACCGTAAACAGCAGGGGAAGCCCTACTTCCATTTTTAAGCTTGCGTAGGGAGAAAGTACATCTGGTTTTAAGATTTAGATTTGAAAAATGACATTTCAGGAGAGTAAATAAACCCGAAACCTCTTAGACTTGATTAAAGCTGCTGTAAGCAATTTTACTGATGCCTCTAAAAGCAAAAATATTTTTGAAATATTTTTCAGGTTTATGACACATCTTGTGGTAGAAGTCGTTACTACACTAAGTATGTTTCTCTAAAGTAGCCATGTGTTAAAAAATATTAGAGATATTATTTCTCTCTTGGCTAACCAACAGCATTTTTTTGGCTGTTTACACTGCCAGACGAGAGAAGTGTTATTTCTCATAGCAAGTGTTTCTTTGTATTATTATGTATGTTTTATGTGTGTCTCATTTTTAGGGCTCTTATTTTTTGATAGTTAGATATTTTCCTCTCTTTTGGCTAACTAACAGCAATTTTGTGGCTGATTACACAACCAGAGAAGAAGTATTATTTCTCCCGTAGTCAGTTTTTGTGTTAAGCCTATTAGAAAAATCACTTACAGCAGCTCTGATTGACCCATTTCATTTTTCCTACCCATTTTAAGCATGTTTAGAGAACTGTGGTTGTGGGACAGGGATTTGAAAAATGTTTCCACACCACCCATTAACCTTTTGTCCTCTCTGTTCCTTTTGCATTCATAAAAGGTCATTTAACAACAGCAAAATCTCGTCATAAATAAATGATGGGGTAAAACACGTGTTGACATTTGGTTGGAGGCCTCTCGATAACCCCTCTGCCTTGACTGAGTGACTGGAGTGCGTCGCGTTGACGTCCCGACGTGTAGGTCTACCCTAGGTGTTCCTGGCCTTGGGCTAAATCAACAACGATTAATCACTGATTGCGTTTATGCTGGTGTCAGCACATGGTTTCCATACTGACCAACAAATTAGTTTTTATCTCCAGCGATATTTTGCTTGGAGCATTATCTCATTGTTTGGGGGTATGCAGGGATGGTGCATTTGCATGGCAAATAGTCATGCAAACAACAATCACCTCACTCAAACATGATGCGCTCTATAGAGTGGCGAGTCAGCATTCGGAGGCACTGCGTCGAGCGGCGCCTTCAGGCACTTTTCAAAGGAAGAACAACATTACTTAAGGCTCTCGTGACTATTCGCAATGTTTGTACTTGCGTGGAATGCTTGAAATTTTTGGTCAACAGATGTGCAAGTTAAGGTGACGGTCTATCTGTGTTAAAAAAAAAATATTATATTGCCTTATCCAGAAGTTCACCAAAGGTCACCATAGTGACTCCAAGGTTTTCAAAGACAAAAATTAGTCAAAACATACCACAAGTGACAGATTTATAGTTGTCTTGAATGAGAGCCACTTACTGAGAAAAACCTTGGCACTCAGTTGATTAGTTTAGGCACTTGGGCATAGAGCTGGGTACAAATACAGATTTTCCAGTTAATACAGATCTTTTTTCGAACAGTTACAATTTCAGTTATTAATAGTGCACCGCACTTCCCATCCTACAGTTTTCTGCTGAAATTGCTGAAATTCGTGCTGAAAGTCACACCGAGGACAGTAAGAATAACGATAAAGATATTGTTTTAAAAACCGTTGTAAATTTTAAAAATAGCAGAGTCCACAGCAAAACTATAATGATCATGGCATAGAGAAATAATATTGTTGGAATCACTTTCAGAATTACTTTTTAGCAGCTGAACGAAAAAAACAATTGAGCCAATCAGAATTCATCCTGAGCTTGAGCATTTAAAGGGATAGCTCATCCAAAAATTAAATCATTAATTACTCACCTGCATGTCATCCAAACCCATAAGATCTTTGATCATCTTCAGAACACAAATTAAG
Organism: Cirrhinus mrigala; assembly: GCA_036247105.1. Taxonomy (NCBI): domain Eukaryota; kingdom Metazoa; phylum Chordata; class Actinopteri; order Cypriniformes; family Cyprinidae; genus Cirrhinus; species Cirrhinus mrigala. The sequence goes on from CM070026.1 coordinate 26,261,514, forward strand.
ATATTTTTTTTTAAATCTGAGCTTTCTGATCCTGACCAAAATGGAAGAGAAGAAATTCTTGAATGAAGGATGTTATTTTTGTTTTCTCTGTGCACAAAAAGTATCTTCATAGCTTCATAAAATTACGTTGAAAATTTTAACAATGGTCTTGCTACCTTTCTGGGCCGTGAACATGGTAGTTGAGTTGCTGTCTATGCAGGATCAGAAAGCTCTCGGATTTTATTAAAAATATCTTAATTTGTGTCCAGAAGTTGAACGACGGTCCTCCGGGTTTGGAACAACATGCTGGAATTTCATTTTTGGGTGAACTATCTCTTTAAAGCATCAATAAAACTGCATCAAAACTGCAGAGCATGCTTAAAAGTTATCATTTATAGAATATGATGCAATAAAATTGACCATGCACCATGAAATGATGGCAAGAAACGTCCTTCTATTGAGTTGTTCTCACAGGGCTGCATGCAACAATGTTGCACAGTGTAGTGCGATATGCAAAGAAATGGATCTTATGAGCCACGAATCAGCATCTTATTCATGAATCTAAAGGTCATTGCACACTGAGTCCGAAATTTTCGTATGCGTTTTTTTCGTATCAAAATGCTTGCTACAGATGTGAAAATGCAGAAAATCAAACCTGATCAGAACTTTTTTATGACAGACGAAAGTTTCTGAGGCAGTGTGTAAACATGACTGACACATCATGAGGTCGTATTTATTTTTTAACGTGCAGAAATTTCAGACGGACATTTAGTACTCAATGTGCAATGACCTTTAATCTTATTAGTAAATCTTAGGGTCAGAAAGCTCTTGGATTTCATAAAAAATTTGGAACGGCACATGAGGGAATGTAATTAATGACAGAATTTTCATTTTTGGGTGAACTATCCCTTTAAAGCATCAGTAAAACTGCAAAAAACTGCAGAGTAAGAGCATCAAACTACAGAGCGTGGTTAAAAGTTATCGTTTTTAGTTATCGTTATTGGCGTGAACGGGCCTTTACTCCGATTTTACAGTACTCCCTGCTGGTGAATCTTTAGTGACACAGCAAAAGTAATCATAATTTTAATATCAGTAATCAATGCGTCATAGTTCAGAAAGTAAGTTTGCAGTCTGTTTTGAATATGATGCAATAAAAATTGACCATGCACCACAAAATGATAGCAAGAAACGTCTTTCTGTCGAGTTGTTCTCACAGGGCTGCATGCAACAATGTTACACAGTGTAGTGCAATTCGCAAAAAAATGGATCTTATGAGCCGCGAATCAGAATCTCATTCATGAATCTTAATCTTATTCGTGAATTTTAGGATCAGAAAGCTCTCGGAAGAAACGTCTTTCTATTTACGGGTTTGGAAAAACATGAAGGAGAGTAATTAATGACAGAATTTTTAATTTTGGGTGAACTATCCCTTAAAGCATCAGTAAAACGGCATCAAAACTGCAGAGTAAAAGCATCAAATTATCGTTTATAGTTATCGTTCTTGGTGTGAATGGGCCTTTACACAGTTTAGTGTGATTTGCAAAGAAATTGATCAGAATCTTACTCATGAGTCTTAAGGTTATTGCACACTAAGTTCGAAATTTTCGTATGCGTTTTTTCGTTTTTTTTTCGTATTCGTCATCCTTTCCTATCAAAAAGCTTGCTACGGATGCGAAAACACAGAAACTCGAACCAGATCCGAATTTTTTTTAAGATGAAAGTTTCGGAGACGGTATGTAAATGTGATTGACACAACGTGATGTCATATTTATTTCTGAACTGCAAAAATTTCAGACGAGAATTTCGGTGCAAAGACCTTAAGTCTGAAATTTTCGTATGCCTTTTTTTTTCATTTTCGTCATCCTTTCCTATCAAAATGCTTGCTACGCATGTTAAAACGCAGAATATCGAACCTTATCTGAATTTGTTTTGGAGGCAGTGTGTAAACGTGATTGACACAACATGAGGTTGTATTTATTTTTTAACGTGCGAAAATTTCAGACGAATATTTCGGACTGCAAAGACCTTTAATCTTCTTAGTAAATCTTAGCAAAAACACAACTGGTAGGGCCAGATCTTATTTTTAGCAGGAGCGAGACAAAATATTGTGGAAGTAGAACTCAAAAATCAGTTTCAAACGTCTTGCTTCATTCCCAAAATAAATGCCACTACTGAGTCATTTCTTTCTAGTAAATCAAAAACATGTAGCGTGCCTAGTGTAGAGAGATTTTTGGAATAAATTAGTTCTTTTAATGAATAGCTCAAAAGATGAGCTACTAGTTTAAATTAGTCACTCACTTGAATATTTTACAGCATTAGCAAAGAGAATAGACAGTATAACCGAAATGCTGTATACTCAAATGAATCAGAATCAAAGTAAAGTCCGAACTGAATCAAGAATCAGAATTAAGTGGAAAATCTGTGATACCCAGCCCTACTTAGGCACAAAAATGGCAACTGAATTTAAGGAATATCAATATGAAGAATTTAAATGTAAAGCACAACATAAGACCATCCACCAAATGGGATCATTTGTTCTACTATAGGCATTCAGTATAAATGATGTATTTTAACACTACTTACATTATCTTATCAGGGTAAAAAACTATAAAACAAACAAATATTGTTAGAATCCTGCAAATATGAATATCTCAAACATCTAGTGGTCGATTTTATTGTTGTAGGTTTTAAATTTTAGTTTTTTGTTTTAAAAAATGGTGTTTCGGCGTAAAATAAAATAAAACAAAATCTGCAGCATCTAAAAACAAAATGATCACATAGAGCAAAACATAGCTGTAAGTGCTTTACACTTTTTTCCATAACACTAGCATGTTAAAAGGAATGCACATTAAGGGAGTGTGGCTTTAAGATTCACCTGTTTGTTAAAGCGCTATAGCTGCAAAAAACCTATTCACACATGTTCTAAAACACTGGCATTTACACTATATATACAGCATCTACAAGTTTACAAACATACACACTCGTTTTAGAGGCCTTTGCGGCTGGCGTTTTTGTTTTAAGTTTTACAGTTTTCTTTTTTGGTGAGACAGGCTGATCGGTTAGGATTGCTTTAGGGGAACCCAGCGAGGTCGTGAACTGTAGTGCAGGCAGGAGAGAAGATGGAATCCTCTTACTCTAGTGGAGGTTTAGGAGTTAGCATATTGGAAATAATGTCTATGAGGTGGTCTAGGCCGTAGAGGTAGCCGTCTTCTCTGTTACCCTCCACCCAGGTGGCCCTGTGGCTCAGCTCCTGCCCCTCTGGCAATGGAGTCGTCTTCCCAAAGTCTATCATCCACACTTTTGCCTGCTCCCGTTTGTCATGGACGAATAGTAGAGAACTGCCAATCACCTGAACACGAGAGATGGGAAGAGTTACACATGTATGACACGGAAATAAGTCTTCCGTGTGGCATCTTTAGAAGACTTGAAAAGATTCATCACAAATACGTGTGTAAACATGACACAATAGACGCAAAGATCCTGTTTCCATTATATTTGTGCAGCAAACATACGCTCGGTTATTAAACAGATACTAACACTGCCCTGTTTTTCCACCATACAGTTTGTTTTTGTTATCTATTAATGTGACTAAACAAGGCTCTGTGTTTGCATAGCCTGTTCTGCCTCCTTGTCTTAAAACAAAGTTCTGACACCGGTGATGCATGAGGTGTATCTAACGTATTTGTCTTTAAACTCCATTAAAAGAGGTTGTGTAATGCTTTGCATACAACCAAGTTGCTTTTCTGGCTTTGAGCATCCGGTGTAATCAGATAATTCGTTCAGATCTGTTCTTTGCATAGAAGCTATTGTGTATTATTATTTTTCCACATTTCCACATGCTTCTATCACATGGGTGGGTAAAAGGTTGCTTTTATTTATTCCTCCATGGTCGTAAGTGTAGCTAATGTGTCTTAAGATGATGAACAAAAGAGTGACTGTTTACCTCGTGTGTTTTGAAAAAAGGTGAAATTTCCAAAGTGTCCTTGATCTCTTTTAGTCGGTTCAGATAGGAATGCTGTGGGAAAAAGAGACAAAGGATAAATAAGTATAAAACTTCAAAAATCCCCAATTTAGTGTCACATGTATTTATTCAGAATAATGTCTGCATGTTATACTTTAGGCTTTTTCATTAAATGTACATTAAATCAAAACTAAATGTATATACATAGAATGCATATAAAACGCAAAGTGTCAACTTTGTTTCAAATCACTTTTGTAAAAATAACATCATTTGGTGTAACAGATATATTCATGTAAAAAGGAAACCTATTCTGACATGTACTTATTAAAATGTATCTAAAATAAAAAGTGATCATTCTAAATTGTATTATATTTTTTATATCTAAAATTGCAATTATTTTTGTTTTTGAGGGATGCACTGTGATGATTCCTTTTCTTAATATGCCAAGATTTTTGGTTTATGAACTATTGCTATACTGATTGACATTTTAGTTTATGTTGTTTATTTAACACAATGTAGTGATTATTTTTGTAAAAATAATTAAATAAATAAATAAAAAATAAATTAAGAACAATCATAATTAATATTTTATTGTGTAAAATATTGTATTTTTATGAAAAAATAAAAGTGCACACTTTACACTTAACAATAATGTTCTATATGTTAATATTAATACATTTTGTAATATATTTTAATATTTAGAATATTTTAAAATAACATTATTTAATGTATGTAAAATATGAGCAATATTTATTAAAATGAACATAGATTAAAAAGTTGTTCAAAAAATGTTTATATACACTACCAGTTAAAAGTTTTTAAAGAGTAAGATTTTTAATGTTTTTTAAAGTCTCTTCTGCTCACCAAGCCTGCATTTATTTGATCCAAAGTACAGCAAAAACAGTAATATTGTGAAATATTTTTACTATTTAAAATAACTGTTTTCTGAATGTATTTTAAAATGTAATTTATTCCTGTGATTTCAAAGCTGAATTTTTAGCAACATTACTCCAGTCACATGATCCTTCAGAAGCCATTCTAATATTCTGATTTGCTGCTAAAAAACAAAAATATTTATTAAAACATTTATATCATTGATGTACAGAAGAACACAGTTTATCTAAAATAGTAATCCTTTGTAACATTATAAATGTCTTTATCATCACTTTTGATCAATCTTTAAATAGTAAAAATATTTCACAATATTACTGCTTTTGCTGTATTTTGGATCAAATAAATGCAGGCTTGCTGAGCAGAAGAGACTTCTTTAAAAAAAACATTAAAAATCTTTCTGTTCAAAACTTTTGACTGGTAGTGTACATCCAGTAAAAAACATTTTTAGGCAAATTTTGGTGAATCACTGAGTTCTTCAAGCGTATATCTGGATTCTAACAGATTTAAACCGTCATTTCAATGTCACCTGTAGATGAGTCGTAACTTGTAATTATTAGTGTCCTATCATATCATAAAGTGCCATGCTCTATTCTAATTTAGGCCACAATATTTACATTTATTCACCAATCGGTGGTTGTCAATTATACGCTAAGTGTGAAAATAATAGCAAGTTTATCTGTTAAATCTAAAGCACATTTATCAGAATAATCACAGAGCGTTTAAGGGAATCAGGATGCACATCAAGTTCCAGGACACACTGTGGACAAACATGGGGTTAAATAAACGCTCCATGAGAAGTCAAGGACAGGTTCTGTGGAACTGTTTGTCTATAAGGCTGAACTTTAAAGGAAACACCCCTGTAACAACATGGGATTCCTGCCATGCAGTATAATTTCTTTGTGTTAGATGCAAACCTGATATTAGTATTTAAACCTGATTGTATTTACAGTCATTTAATGTCACAAGAATGCACATGACAGTCGTGTCAAACACAGCATTATGCAAAGTGCTTTCTGTTTGCATGTGTGTATTTTTCTGTAATATAATCAAGTTTGTGTACAACTCAGAGTGGTTTCCCTGCCAGCAGGTGAGCTTTCACTGGTTTCAAACAATATAACCCCGAAGGGGCTGCACCGCACAAAGGAAACCCTTAGTTTCACAAACCACCCTGGGGGGTAAATGAGAGAGTGCAGCTCCACCTGTTACTCGCTTCCCCTTCGTGTGCCACAGGAGACTTTATAATCGACAGAAGGCCCTAAAGCACATAAACACGAGCACAGACTTACCAGGATGTTTTTGTTTCCTTTCACGAAGTCTTGGAAGGCCTCAGTCACTTGTTCTCGGGTCTTAGTCTTTTTAAAGTCCCTGTTTACTGTTCCGTCCTCTTTCTGTAAAGGGGAAGGGGCAAAAAAAGATCAGAAACACAAAGCTAATGCTATTTCTACATCAGGGCATGCTTGATACATTTGTGCCAAAACAGACAAAACTTTTTTGTTGCAAAAAAAGAGCCCTTTTAAGTCATGAGGTTTTCATAAATCATGTTTTCATATTGTGTTCTGTACATGGGGGAGAAAAAGAAAAAAAAAAAACTATGGAAGCCCATTTCAGCCACTGAATAAAAAGGTACATCTTTTACATCTTACAATTCTGACTTTATTTCTCAGAAATTATAAGATCAGAGTTGTGTAAAATCAGAATATTACACAACTTAGAATTGCAAGATATAAACTCGCAATTCTTTTTTTCCCACAGTTCTCAGAATTGCAAGATTATATCTCACAGATAACAACAAATTGTGAGTTAAAAAGTCAAAATAGTGAGATATATACTCGCAATTCTGAGGGAAAAAAGCGTTTCCGAAGCGTGAACCCATGTTTGGGATGGCAGGGAAAACAAATAACGCATTCTACAGAGTCCCTAAAGGAACATGGTTAGCTGCTAGCAGTAGCCTCTTACATTACAGTACCCTACATAAAATTCCATTTACCACATAAACAGAGTAAGCAGAGATGACAGATAGGACGATAGCGAATGATTTGCAGATCCTGAGCACCACTAACAATCTAATCTTGTAAAATGTGTGGTAAGTACTTCCGCTCCATTGTAAACACAGAGCATGTGTGATTGTGAATCTCGAAAGTGAAAGTAAAAATGCACGCAATTTATATAAAGTATAAATACCCAACGATATCATTGTGAGAGAAAGTACTGAAATGTATATTTTTTCCTCTCAAATCATATTTATTCCCTTTAGGGGTTCCGTAGTACATGTCATTTCCTTTCTGGACACGGTATTCGTGAGGAATAACAATGCCAACTCAACATCATGATGTGCGTCTATTGGCCCAACCAGGGTTGCCAGGTTTTCAAAGCAAAACCTACCCAAAACTAGCCCAATCGCGTTCCAGGGGTAAAATAAACGTTTTTGGGTGGGGTCCCCCAGTAAAATAAGTATTATCACGTTATTGGGGCCGCTTCAATACATAAAAAACAACCCGCGGCAACAGTGTTAAAGTAACCTAATTGCGGACTTGGCAATACTCGTTCCAACCCTAGTTTTAGGGTGTTTGGGTGATTTCTAGAGCAATGCAGTTACCGTAAGTAGTTTTTCATCAGTGTTGATTTTGACAGCAAATTTTGATTTAGTCTTAGTCAGTCTTTTGACTAAAATGCCATTTAGTTTTCGTCATCTGAATTGTTTTAGTTTTAGTCGACTAAATATCATAAGATTTTAGTCAACTAAATCTACAGTAGAGTCTAACGGATTTAGTTACAATGTAATGCATTTATTAAGCATTTCTCTAAAATGACCAAACTCAATGTATAGGTTAGATGTTAAGGTTTTATCATAATAGACACAGATTTAACTGCTGTGACATGCAACATGGCTTTAGATTAAAATCAGTGAAACCACGTCTCATAAAGAAACAAGAACATGGTCTTCTTGTCAATGAAATACCACTGGTTATATAGACTAATTATGCATTCTTTATAACAACTTGTTTACCACATTCTTCATTCTTTCAAAAAGACATATTTATTTATATCAATAAATTTAGATTAATCTTCATTGGGGCTACTAAAGTGATTCAGTCAAGAGCAGTGAGTGGTTTTCTTTCTTTTGTTGCTTGATTAACATCAATGCCACAGACAATAGCAACTAAATTAGGCTGCTGTCCCTTTAAAACCGAACGCACGGATGCAAAGTACTGAAACACGTCCAATATTCTCCTAACTGTTTACGTTCACATAAGACCTAAGCGAGTGTGTTTACGTGAATACTCGTCAAAATGGACAATTCGACTTCATGTTGCGTGTATTTCTTCATTCATTAGATGCGAAAGAATACTCGTGTGCCTTGTGAGAGGTGCTGCTTTGGTGTGTTCACTCAGAAAACCACACCGAATTGAGTTCTCTTTTGCATCGTCAAATTTATCCATGTGTCTGCTCGTCTCTTACTCCCAGATATTGACATTTTTGTATGTTTTATGAGACGTGCGGCAAATATATGCTAGCTTATGTCCCGCCGGGTAGATCAATAGGCTATGATACAGTTTAAATGTAACATTACGCATCTAACCTCCTAAGCACACAGCAGATTCATTCTAAATTAATCTCTTTCCAGATCATCCCTCCCTAACATTTTCGTCTTATTTTTATTCATTGACGAAAGTGTAAATATATTTTTGTCATAGTTCTTGTCATTCAAAAGGAGTTTTTGTTTCGTTATCGTCTCGTTTACGTCGTCAATGAAATTGACACTGTTTTTCATCATGCATTGCTATGTGGTTCCTAGAATGCTCTTGGAGTTTGCTGGGCATGTATTTGCTATGACTGCTTTTATATTTGTATAATGACACTGTAAGTACTTGTTGAAACAACCCCTGAGTATGAGCAATAATAACAGTGATGCATGCCTTAGTAAACATCTCCAAGGGAACATGATATTGATGGACTGTGGGTGAATAATGCACTTCTAAGTTAAGACAATAGTCACAACAGACATAGACGTAATAAAAACAAACAACAGGCAGCTTAGCCACAGACATAACAAAAGTCTGCCTGTTATCCAGTAAAGACTTTATTAAGAGCCGCCCAGGGCATCCCCCATCTGTGAAAAAAAAAGAGAAAGACGGAGAGAACCTGGCCTTTGTGCTAATGGAAAGTGCAAAGAAGAACCAATCTTCCCCTATTCATGCAGGACATCTGCAGAGCTCTTGTTAACAAAGATTTATTTTGGAAACCCATGACAGAGACCAAACATAAGCTTTCTAATCTCCTCTTCCGTGTGTTAATGGAATCGCGGCTGCCTGGTTTGGCTTAATTAGCCGAAGGTTTTTCAAGCTTCTCTTAAGTCTTTTTGACATTTTCCATGAGGGTGTATTTACGTTGTTAGGACTGTGTGCGGTAGGCCGGAATTACAGAACTGAAATCATGTTGTGAGAGCTGTGTCCTGTCACTGACTGATGTTGTGCTCAAAGGACGTGCCACAAACAGGCTGTGTGTATGACAGGAACATTCAGACACAATCGAGCTCTTGAAAAAGGCCAATCCTGCCCCTTCACCTCAGTCTGAAATCCAGGATCTAATTAAAAGACATGTCGTGATTCCCCAGATAAAAAACAGCACTGCACTTTCAAGATCCCCTTTATTAACTCATGATTCAAGTTAAGCTCAGTCAACAGCATTTACTGTGGCATAAAGCTCACTCTCACAAAAAAATATTTCAACTTGCCTTTAATAAGGCAAAAATCAAGGTACAGTGAGGCACTTAGAATGCAAATGAATGGGAAATTTTTAAATAAAATTTAAAAGCAGAAACGTGAAGCTTGCAATTTTAGCCAATAGTAAGAACTGTTGTGTTAATACTATATATTAATTCATGTGTGAAAGGTTATCTGTTATTTGAGCTGTAAAGTTGTTGAAATTATTTATACAGTTATTTTAGGGATATATTTTGTTGTCCTGTTGTCAATTAACATTGAATATAACATGACATAGAAAAGGTTAGTAAATCATTTTAATTCTTGTGTGAAAGTGTGGCTATTATTTGAGCTGTGAATTTTGTTAACTCATAATTTTTACAGTTGTTTTAGGGTTTGCGGTATTTTATTGACATGCCAATTAGGTAATTTAATATTTAATGTAACGCTACATAGAAAAGGTTAGTAAATTATATTAATACTTGTGTGAAAGCTTCGGTATTATTTGAGCTGTAGAGTTTTTTATTAAATTATTTTTCAGTCATTTTATGGTGTTTCATTGTCATGCCAATTAGGTCAAATTGAATATTGCATTACACAGAAAAGGTTAGTAAGCATTTTTTATCACCAAAATGATGTTAACGTACATATTTTTAATGTTTCATGGTTATAATTTTAAAACAGTGGGTATTATAACATTTAAAGTGCCCCTATTATGCCATTTTAAAGGTTGATAATATTGTTTTAATAGACTCCCAAAACAGGTTTACATGTATGCAAGGTCAAAAAACACTTCAGTTTTCTCCAAAAATAGATTTAATTTTACCCCATTTCTAAATGATTCCTAAACGACTCGTGCGGAGCAGTTCGAAGAATCAGTCTCTCTAAACCCCTCCTTTCCGTGAGCCCTCACTGCTGTGATTGGCCAAGATGGCGCAGTCCTTTATGATTGGTCTACCGCGTACAGCGTGTCAGAGAACGAAACGCCCATTGCCATAACTGACTGACAGCCTTGGATACTTGTCAATACATAGAAAGATCGATTTTGCCATACCAATTCGAGCCAGAGTCTGATGACGAAACGACTGAAGTGGCTGATGGACAAGTTAACACGGTCTACCTTGGAAAGTGCTCGCAATTTGCTTATGTAAGCGAATCGGGCACACCTCTATGTTGTAAACTTAAACATTCTAGAATGCATTAAGGCGGCTTTCACACCGAACGCGGAAAGCGCTGCGCTGGCCACTGGGTTCAGTGCAGCCCTTCAGAGCGCAGCGGCAAAAGTTTATTTGAACAACTTATTTGAACTTTGTCCGCGGCGTGCACGCTCCGCTGCGCGTCCGCTTTGGTCGAGGCAGAAACAAGCCATCCTCGCAGGGCGGAAGACATAGAAACGAATGGGTTTCATAGCACAGCGCTTTCTGCATTCGGTGTGAAAGCCGCTTCGTACACCATCCTTTATCATTACTTCAACTAATGAGACAGACAAGCTGCATCAATCACAAACTGTCAGACTACCGTGGGTCCACAGCTGAACAACATAACTACAAAAGCGTGATTTAGCCGGTTAGCAAGACATGTGCAGGGTTGTTACACAACCTAACATACACAACTACGTATTTTGAACGATCTCCAGAAAATACAATCTTTGTAGATTCATCTTTTGGAAGTGAATATAAAACCGTTTTACTCACAGCGTATGATACAGCGTCTTCTGTATAATGTACGTGTAAATTTCCATGTGACGTAAACCACGGAAATTTCACTGTTTGTGGGCGGGCAAGTTGTTCGCGACGTAGAATGTGGGCGGGCATTAAGCAAATGTGTTACTTCGTGACGTGTGGCCGTAACAGAAAAAGATTCGAATTCCTGACGACTCGTTTAGGCAAATGTGAGCCGACTCTTTTTTTTGATAGACAATAACTTTATTTATTGTGCACTGTCGGCTTCACAACTTTGCAGATAGTTTATGTTCACATACAGCTACATGACACACTGCATGAAAGGACATATTTGAAAAGGCATAATAGGGGCACTTTAAAATTTGTCCCCATTCACTTTCTTTGCAGTTGCCTTACTATAACGCAGATTTTTTTTAAACTTAGATTTCAGTTGGTTTTTTTTGTTTGTTTTCTTTTAAGAAATGGGGGTCGAAAGTAGTTTTTGTGGTAATTTAGAATCTTCTTTTAAATCTCAAATTTGTTTTAAATCCAGAATATTCCTTAAATCCCAAATACTTCGAATTAAAGGATTAGTTTATTTCCAGAATAAAAATTTCCATTAAGGTTTTTGAGGAAAACATTCCAGGATTTTTCTCCATATAGTGGACTTCAATGGTGCCCACTGGGTTGAAGGTCGGTCCAAATTGCAGTTTTAGGGCAGAGCTAGTGCAAGATAAGCAAGTGTGGCTAAAAAGTATTTCAATTTTAATTTTTCTTAGAAAATGGCAGATGATTTCACTAGAAAAGACCCATATTCCTTTTCCACCTTCAACAAGTTGGGCACCACTAAAGTCCACTATATGGAGAAAAATCCTGGAATGTTTTCCTAACCCCATTTTTTTTTTTTTTTTGAGTAAAGAAAGAAAGATGTGAACATCTTGGATGACATGGGGGTGAGTAAATTATCAGGAAATGTTTATTCTGGAAGTGAACTTATCCTTTGTTTGAAATATGTAAAACCTGAAATTTATTTCAAAATTTCAGTTGAATTTGACAATGAAATTAGTGTAGTTGAGAAATTCAGCTGAAATAATGCCTTTCAAATGTTCAAGTTTTCTTTTTTTGCAGTTTGACCTCAAGAGAAATTGTAAAACGTTTCTTAAACGTTTCGTGAACAAACGTCTCACCTTGATACCCTCGATCCTGAAGCCTAGCGTGGCGGTGGAGCTGATGGTTTCCCTCCATTGCATGTAGCGTGGCTTAGTGACTGCTTTCTGTTCATGCTCCTGTGCCGTGGGTGCATCGGGGTCCACCTCGATCATCTTTTGGTACATGTCGGCTCTCAAACTAGGCTTCTTCCTGGCTTTCGTCAGCTCCTCTTCCAGATACGTCCTGCAAGACAGGAGAAAAATGACCCAAAGGCTGAGTTTCTCTCAATTTAACTTGTTGCATGTCTTGCACCATCAATCAAAGTCTGTTGAAATTCGTAGTGCACAATAAAATGCAGTTTATCTTATTAGCTAAGGCACGAAAACTAAAACTAAATATTTATTCTTCTTTTATTCTCCAACTTGATTTGTCTTGAAAAACACGGAAACTGAAAAGCGCACTGAATGTGCGTGAATCTGAAAGCGTCGCATTGTTTGGTTTGGACAGGCCAGCAGAGGTTCTGTTAATATCCTGACCATCTGGTTATCTCTATATTTGTCCACGGCCACTGATGTGATTCGGTCAGGCTTGCAACAGCAAACAGAGCAGTTTCAGGAACAACAGAGATGAGAAAGTCGAGCCGTGAGAGTGGGGGGGGGAAGTGATGAGCGGTGGCCGATGTGTATCAAGGTCTTGCTGCACCAGCCGCAAACAAGCCCAGCTATCTTTCAGCCGATTAGAGGACACAGAGCTGCTCCTCTGCTGAGTCTCTGGGGAGGGAGGTCCAGCTTCATGTTCTGTGCTGCTTGGAATGTATAACATCTGTGCAAATAATGGGTCAATGGAACTATCAATTTTAAAATAACATACTAGATTTTCAGCAGTGGGCGTGATGTTGCATAAGTGTAAGATAAGAAAAGACGAATATTCTGTCTTAACAGAGAGGGGATTTCTGGTGTACTTTCTCTTTTATCTTCTATTTTTGATAGTGATTAATAGATAAACTGCTCTCTCTTCTTTGTATTTCTTTTATTATACACAAGGGACAAGAAACTGTTTTCAAATGGAACTCTTTAAACAGGATATAAGAATATATAAAACATAGATTGGCTTCTAAGCACCAGTATTATTTTAGTGCTATTTATTATATTATTTAGTGTTTTATGGACCACAAAACCAGTCTTATGTTGCACAGGTATATTTGTAGCAATAGTCAAAAATACATTGGATGGGTCAAATTTATCGATTTTTCTTTCATGCCAAAAATCATTAGGATATTAGGTAAAGATCATGTTCCATGAAGATATTTTGCAAATTTCCCACCGTAAATATATCAAAACTTAATTTCTGATTAGTAATATGCATTGCTATGAACCTCATTTGGACAAATTTAAAGGCGATTGTCTCAGTATTTAGATATTTTTTTTTTACCCTCAGATTCCAGATCTCCCTTTCCTTAACAAACCATACATCAACAGAAAGAGTATTTATTCAGCTTTCAGATGATGTAAAAATCTCAATTTTTGTGGTCCAGGGTCACATATTTAGTTTCCTTTTTATGTAGTTTTTTAGGGTAATATTTCTATTTAGCATTATTTTATTCCAGTTTTAGTTTTAGTTATTTTATACAGTGTATGTAAGGTAGAAAAAGTTGAATTAAAGGTGCTGTATGTCATTTTTTTTTTTGACTGTACAAAAGCATAATAACACCATAATACATTTGCAGATATTTAGGAAACAAGCTAAGTTCACATAGGCCTACTTGGCTTACTTGTTTCTAAAAAAAACAGTGCTATATCCAGTTATTCTAATTTGAAAATGTGCATTCTGTGTTGGAATGCCTGTTTTGTTTTGGTCTGTGTGACTCCGCCCACTGCCAGAGTTAACCAATAGTATTTTGATGCCCTGGGTTGCAGTACTGGTTTTTAACCACTAGCTGTCAAAATTACATACTGCACCTTTAAAATTAAAACAAAAAATGTTTTTAAAACTCTGAAGTTACTAGGATATGAAGTCATTGACTATTAGTGCCAATATGTTGCAAGGCTTTTGCTAATGTGTTTTACCAGGCGTTTGCTGAGGTAATGTGGGTGTTGCAGAATGTTGCTATATGTGACCCTGGACCACAAAACCAGTCATAAGTGTTTACTTTTAAATAAATAAGCTTTCCACTGATGTATGGTTTATTAGGTAGGACAGTTTTTGGCGGAGATACAACTATTTAAAAACCCTGAATTTGAGGGTGCAAAAAAATTTAAATATTGAGAAAATCACCTTTAAAGTTGTCCAAATTAAGTTCTTAGCAATGCATATTACTAATCCAAAATTAAGTTTTGATACATTTACGGTAGGAAACTTACAAAATATCTTCATGGAACATGATCTTTACTTAATATCCTAATGATTTTTGGCATAAAAGAAAAATCGATAAATTTGACCGATCCAATGTATTTTTGGCTATTGCTACAAATATACCCGTGCAACATAAGACTGGTTTTGTGGTCCAGGGTCACATAGGGTTTCTATGCTGTTCTGGGTCCTTTCTATGGTGTTTTAATTAGGCTCTTGAGTTGTAACTCTGGTGTTTTGGGTCTTTTCCAGGGTTTTCAGGGTGATGTGCTATATAGACTTTTGTAAAGTAAAAGATCAGGTGATGCAGCGTGGCAACTGACCTGACACCCATCTTGCAGTCCATGACACATGGTAGGTCAAAGTCTGCCAGTAAGTCCTCCATCTGATTGTATCTCTCTCCATCCTTCTCTACGTCTCCGTGGTAAGCAGGAACGTAGGGCTTTAGCACGTCTCTCATTAGCCTATCAAGACATTGCTGCTCACACTCACAGTGTTTCTTTAGGATACGACCATTGGCTCCAGCCTTGAAATTGCCTGTGGAGAGCAGAGAGAAACAAATGGCATAGCATTGCATTCTCAGCATTACCACAAGATGTTTTATAGTGACCAATAACATAAGCTTTTTTCTATTATATATTATATATACTCTATTGGAAATGCTCAGTTTCTTCCTCTTCTCCAAAATGAATCACATTTTTGAGGGCCTAAACATGCTTGAAAACTCATGAAACTTTGCACGCATGCTAGAAAATAGCTCAAAGTGCCATGTCAAAATAGCTCAATTGCGCCACCTATAAAATTTCAACAAACTGCCCCTCGAGCTACATTTCATGTACATGTACGAAATTCGGTAGACAAGTGTAACACACCAATGCCTACAAAAAGGTCCTCTGGTATGAAGTCCGAAACCCAACAGAAAGTCTGTTATTTTAAATTTTCTCTGCAAGTTTTGTGCCGTTTTTGCCATTTTCAGGCGTTGTGTTTAAACAAACTCCTCCTAGAGATTTAAACAGATCAACACCAAATTTGGTCAGTGTAATCTAAAGCCCTTTGACGTTAAATTGACGTTAAATTGACATTAAATTGTGAAGATCTTGAGTTTTCGTTGAAGGGCGTGTCCGTGGCGGCCTGACAAACTTTCCATGTTCCACCATGAAACAGGAAGTTGTTATAATTCAGCCATACAATGTCCAAAATTCACTTGTTTGATAAGAGTCCTGTCCTGAACACATGCCCATATTCAGTTATAGTCATAGCGCCACCTGCTGGCAACAGGAAATAGCATGTTTTATGCTCTAACAAGCTCCTCCTAGAGATTTAATGATATCAACATTATATTTGCTCAGTCTACTCTAAAGGCCTCTGCAATGTTAAATTGTGAAGATCTTGAGTTTTCATTAAAGGGTGTGTCCGTGGCGGCCTGACAAAGTTTGATGTTTTGCCATGTAAAAGGAAGTTGTTATAACTCAGCCATACAATCTCTGATCTGCCCCAAATTTCACGCTTTCGATAAGAGTCTTGGCCTGAACACATCGAAAGGCCAATATACTGTTATAATCATAGCACCACCTGCTGGTAGGAAATGACATGTTTTACACTAATTCAGACATACTATGTTCAATCTGCACCAGACTTCATATGTTTGATTAAAGTCCTGGCCTGAAGACAGCTACATGCCAAAATTCAGTTATAGTCATAGCACCAGCAGCTGGCAGCAGGAAGTTTGGCACATATAAATAACTTTGACATATTCCTCCTATATTTACCACTTTAAATGCATATTGCTCTCGGTTTTTATTTTCCAAATGCAGAGGGCCCTTTCAATGCAATTTAATTTAATTTAATTTTTTTACACAATGCACTGTTTGTGTATTAACTATCTTAGATTTATAAAAAGTTATGAAACATCTACACCTCCTTTTTGAGGCCTACCTGCATGACCAGCCAGCTGGATCCAAGGGTACTTCTTCTTGAAGGACATCACAAATGGTGACCACTGCACCATGTTCTTGATCTTCTTCCATGATTTATGCTGTTCAATAACAAAAAGTGAGCAAGATGAGTCCCCATTCAAATGAAAGTGCTATGTAACAGTGACAGCAGTGTATTTTAAACAGCATTTTCAAATTTCTACTATGCATGTAGTTTTTATGACCTTCTATTACAAAAGCTTTTCAACTTCAAGGAGACTTGAACAAAAATACGTCATAGTTTTTATACAAAAATAAGCAGCATGTGACAGTGAAGACTGGAGTAATAGTTGCTGAATAGTTCAGCTTTGCCTTCACAGGAACAAATTACATTTTTAATATAATGCAATTGAAAACAGTTATTTTAAATTGTAATTATATTTCATTCTTGTCCATGTTGTTTTGGGAAAAAAAACACGCCTGGAGGAAGATGAGTAATTACTTATATAATGAGATTTGACAGGTGGGGTTCATTTCCCTACAACAAAACCCAAACCAGCACACAATATGCGGGAGAATAAACAAACAGGTCTTTTGCATGTATTTACATACGTTTGCTGGCGCTCCCACAGCAGTCAGTGCTGATATCTTCGTTTACACAGCACAGTAAAGCGCTTTATGTGCACGATTTATGCACAACATACAATCAGATTCACAACAGTGCATACACCCTTGAAATGTGTAGAAAATCTGGGAAACCTGGCCAGTGTTTAAGCTTGTTTTCCTGCCAACGTGAACCTTTTTCACCTGGAACCACCTCAAATGTTCTTGCTCTATTTGGACATACTGAGAGCATGCAGAAAACAGCCTGTTTTCCAGTTCGAGAGGAGCTGCTCTGTTGAGCCATTACACTGTTATTCCACTTCACTAGATGTCCTTGAGTGAGATCTCTTTAGCTCTCCATGTTGGCATGGTAAACACATTCTTTACTGTGCTCTCAGTGATAGATGGGGGGTTTCCTCGGGTGACCAGGGAAAGCCTCACTCCCCCCCAGTACATTTTGAGCCAGCTCTCCCAGGAAGAGCGGTTCATCCCCGGGCACACTATGACCACAAATCAGCCCCCCTTCCAAATCTAGAGAACCCGTCCAGCCAACAAACACAAGCCACAAAGCGTATTCAGAATCTGGCCAGAGACGCTTTTTGTCCTGCATTTTGATTAAACAATAATAAATTGTCAATAGACTCAGCCATGAAAGTACCGAAGGTTATAAAACACAATTAAGTTGAAATTAAATGGCAGCTATGCTATTTTTTTCCCTTTAGCTAGCTATCATTAATAGAATAATTTGTTATTATTTATCTTCATGTGCTTTCAAATCTGTTTGAGTTTTTTCTTCTTTCGCAGAACACAGAACAAGAACTTTTGAAGAATAGCCAAGCATTTCTTTTTCATTTAAAAGTATATTAAAACTAGTGTTGACAGACTTCAAAATCATCATTTTTATAAAATTATAAAAGTAGTCTTTGTGACTTGTACATTATATTTTAAGTCTTTTGAAGACATATTTTTGCTTTGCGTCTAAAATGCAAGTCATTATTCACTGAAAATCCTCTCTGGTAAACTGCTGTGAGCAGATCAGTGAGTTAAACTTTTGAACAAATCATTGAGAGACCAGTTTTGTGAAGTGGATTAATTGAGTCATTGAAAAGATTTGAATGAAAAGAAATGAATGTTGAATGATTTGTTCATAGGCTGGATGTCACTTCTACTCTCATGCAAAAAAGAACTAGAGTGGATGTCAAGATTTTCACTGAATACACTTCAGTCTGTTCCACTTGCAAAGCTTTCATATGGCTTCAGAAGCAAGAGTTACAACAACCTCTTTTATGATACTTTTTGGTGTTTTTTGTCATTTTGGAGCCACATTTAATAAAAGAGAATGACAAAATTCATTTGTTGGGTTTCACATAAAAAAAAGGTTCCAGGTTTGGAATGACGTGAGGGAGAATAAATGATGGTAGGATTTTCATTTTTGGATAAACTATTTCTGTAAGCTGGACATTACTCCCTGCAGCATCCCTGACGAAAAGGTCTGATTTAATTTAGTCTAGAAAGAAGCCCATAAAAGGTATGAACCATCATCTGAGAGCAGCATGAGTTTTATCTGTCACATGAAGGTTGTCCTGTTCTGCTCCAGTGGAGGAAAACAGTTCCTCTCGCCCTTAAGATGCAGTTAAAAAGGAGCTGGGAGCAGTGGCGTGTCTGTCAGGGCTGCTCTGTTTCCTCTGTCCCCTCCATGTCCCCCTATCCTCCCTCTCCTTGGGTCGCCCCTAGAGGCACATTGCGGAAACTCAGTGACCAGAGGTCGCCATCGTTGCTTGAGAATGTAAAGGGCTAGCGTAAAGAGTATATCTACAGTATCAGGGGCATTTCTTTTGAGGAGGCAAGGGAGGTGGTGTCTAAAACAATAACAATACTACAAAATATAACATTAAAAAGTGTATAAATCACTCGTTTTTTTAAAGAAACATTGTTCAACAGCAACACTAGCAGATGAAGTTACACTGGGAGTCCGCATCTCTCACGCCTCCCCTGAGCCCACTGAGTTTTAACGGAGCGCATAAAGCACGCTGTGAGTTTAGTGGGGGGTAATTGAGAATGAATGGGGGAAAGTCATGTGAGAGGAGGTAAAGCCTCCATCGCCATATGACTGGTTGTGATTGGTTCATGCGATAAATCGCACCTCTTCATGCGTATTCCGCGTTCGCGAATCAGTCTAAATGAACAATATAATGGTGTTAATGGGAATTTAAAAAAAAAAAAAAGTAAGTAAACAACTCGCACTTAGATATAACCACTTTGTTACGTCAAAATAAGACTTGAAATGGCCTGAAAACATGATCTGTGGGAGTTTTTAATGAGTAATCAGCGTTAAAGTCAATCAAATTTAAAGTAAATCTCAGTGTCTGTGACCAGTATTTACTAAACTTTTATAACTGATGATCCAAAAAAATTAAAAATGGTTAAAAAATATTTAATACTTGGCTTTTATAAATATGATATTGATTTCATTGTTAATGTAAAATGATAAAATATAAATTTTTTTTCTTTTTCTGATAGTGTAAGTTATGTTTATTCAACCAAAAAAAGGTGACTGGGAATTTACATTTGATTTAAAAAATATATATCTAAATAAAACTTTGAGGACTTTGCCTCCCCATTTCATAATTTCAGAACACCACCACACGCCACTGATATATATATGTATATATATATATAGTCAAACCAAAAATTATTTAATATAATTAAAAAAAAATTACTAGTGGGTACACTATAGCTCATTTATGTAAGTGAGGATCACCATACAAAATAAAGTAAACTGTGACATATTATACCCAAAAATTCTTCATACAGTGGACTACCAGTAAAACTGATAAAACTTTTGGGAACAAAAATTTGATTTGACAGTTTTGACTGTGTTTTGTTACATAACTTTCCATCATTTTCTAGTTATCTTTCTAGTTATCTGACATTTGTTCTGGCACAGTTTAACTCTTGATTTCTTTTCATATTTTATTAGCATTTTCTGAACTTTAGTAAATAAACTGTGATAATGTGAGTAATTCTGAAGATGTCTGCATAAATTTTGGTTTGACTGTAATTCATTTGAGATTTTATATATATATATATATATATATATATATATATATATATATATATATATATATATATATATATATAATCTCCTTTGTCATACATTTGCATCCAACATAAATAGACTTTTATGCTTTTGTATTTGAGATACATTCAAAAATGAATAAAAATAGTGCTACAAAAAAGATAAGTGATACAGTTACGAAACTTAAAAACAAGTGTAAAGCACTTATTTTAGCAAGATAGCTGAGAGAATGTGACGGAGAGGTCTGATCGGTTAAATTAAACAAAATACCTTCAGTATGCAGAGGTTCTGGTTAATATTCGAGCATTTGACGTGAAACAGATGCTGTCCATGTGCTGTGGTTTGGGCCACTTTAGAAAGCACTTAAAAACATTAGAATTGATAGACAGGTAGTGTTGGCCAAACGTTGAGATCGGGAGACCACAGGATCCCACCTCCCGAAGACTACACAAATAAAAGTTCAGTGGAAAGACAAATCGGATTCGAGAGAAGTTTCAATAGTGAAGGAAATGTTCAGGATGTGGAAAAACAAAACAAGTGGAAAACTCGCAGGAAGAGATGGGAGTTGTAGACTTTTTCAGAGAGCCACGGTCAGGTCAAAATTGACTGTTGTCCACTGTGTTAAATAACAGCTCTAGATCGTTTGTTTCTGACACAGTTGTTTACTCTCACAGCTTATTTCCTCCAATGAAAAATGGTGAGATTTCTGTTTGTAAAAACACCCAGCCGTACAGCCGACAAGCCTTTTTATGTTTTTCATTTCTGCTCTGATTCATGGGGAAAATATGCTAGAAAGTGTTAAACTGAGCTAAGAGTATTACACCCTCATTGGCAGCTGAAAGCATAATCAAATTAGGCAGAAATATTTCATAACCGAACACGCAAAGGGCGGGAATGCGTTTTTACATTCCAACTACTGAGAATTCAAAGCAAAGCAGAATCTATTACCTGTAAATCTTTGACCATCAAGATGATTGACGTGGCGAAAAAAACCAACACGGGGGCGATAAAATTCCAGATGTGCGTAATGAAAGATGACATGGTAAAAATTGCTAAGATCATGCGCTGCGTGCAATCACAACGTAAACTGGAATTTGAGTGAAGGAAAGTGCAGGGCAATGTGAATTTCTCATTTGTTTCCATACAAAGCATTCAAAAGCACAATTGGCCCATGCAAATATGCTGGTAGGCCAAGCTCAATGTGCGGAGACCACAGTAAAACACTTTGGCATGCCTGCGAGGGCCACGAGCAATGCAAATGTTCAGTGTTCTTCAAACTCACCTGTAATTCTGAGTTTGAAATAGTAAAACGAACAGCTTATATAACACCTGCTCATGATTTTGCTCCACAGATTATATCTGAAACCTTCAAAGTCACATCTGCAGTGTTAAAAAAGTACTTAACATAATTAAGTAGCCCTCTTTGTTTTGAAACAAATGTTTTGTGGAAAACAAACTTGTTGCAGTAACTGTTTGTTCTCTTTGTGACTAAATGTGTTTCATGCGTAGGTGTCTATAACGGGTCTGCGGTCTGTTATTCAAGAGGGTCAGCCATCTAAATGTTTAAATAACTAAAAGACAGTGTCACCAGTGTTTTCAGACTGAGATGAGGTCAGCACCTTGTTTTGACATCACCAAGGTGATTTGTGAGAAACTGACTTCCTTTTCCCGAAACGTGATGATGAATGAAATATTTCTGTGACTGTTGCAGACCGAAGATGAGAAAGATTTTCAAAGCGTGTCTTTCATTACAGGTATTCAAGTTTTTACAGGAAACAACATCTGTTTATTTAAAGGAATAGTTCGCCCACACCGGAGTTATTAACACTGACTTCCATAGAAAAAGAAATACTATGAAAGGCAATGGGGAACATCAAGTGTTTGCATACCAGCATTTTTCATAATATCTTCTTTTATGTTTACTATGAAAAAGAAACTCGTACAAGTTTGGATGAGTGTGAGGGTGAGTAAATGATTTTCAAAATTTTTATTTTTGGTTGAACTATCCCTTTAAACTAAAATGAAAATGAAAACAGAAAAATAAAAATAAAAACACTTATGTCGTTTTAAATGCAACACTGTAAACACTCCAAAAATCTAAGCCAAAAAAAAAAAAAATTATAAAAATTATAAAAGTCTCCTTTTGTGTTCCACAGAACAAATAACTTCTTAAGGTTTGGAACGACAAGAGGGTGAGTAAATGAAGACAAAATTTTCATTTTTTGGTGAACTATCCCTTTAAACTAAAATGAAAATAAAAGCATAAAAATAAAAAAAAACCTTAATGTTGTTTTACATGCAAAACTGTAAACACTGCAAAAATCTAAGCCAAAAAAAAAAAAAAAAGATAAATTCTCCTTTTGTGTTCCACTGAACAAATAACAACTTCAGGTTTAAAAAAAAAAAAAAAGACATAATTAAAATTTTTTGATCTTAAAAGCAACTTTCATGTTTCTGGTTTTAAAAGCAGTTCATAATAATTTCAGTCAATCATTTTACTGCTAGGCTGTAAATTTATTCTGAAATCATGAGTTGTGCTTGGTTTGATGCAAACTATGAAATCACTGCTGTTAAACAAGCCTCTTTAGCAGGGTAGCTTGCATTCAGATTAGTCAGGGTCCCGTATTTGCATTTAGAAATGCATTTGCATGACTTGGTTTGTGGTTGGAGAAATACTTAAAGGGTTAGTTCACCCTAAAAATGAGAAAAAATTCTGTCATTTTCCGATCCCCTTTGGTCACCCTTTCCATACAATTACAATAAATGAGGACCAGAACAGCAAACATACTTTTTTTAGCCCAAATGTTGGGTTCAGCCTGTTGGGTCATTTTATTGGGTTGTTTTTAATATTTTTTACCCAAGGTGCGGGGTTATTTTTTAACCCAAATGCTGGGTTCAACTTGTTGGGTCATTTAATTGGGATATTTTTGATATTTTTTTAACCAGGTGCTGGGTAGTTTTTTCTGTAACTAAGCTGCTTGG
This sequence comes from Cirrhinus mrigala, assembly GCA_036247105.1. Classification (NCBI taxonomy): domain Eukaryota; kingdom Metazoa; phylum Chordata; class Actinopteri; order Cypriniformes; family Cyprinidae; genus Cirrhinus; species Cirrhinus mrigala. The sequence goes on from CM070026.1 coordinate 26,284,787, forward strand.
TCATTTTTAATGCGGGTTTTTTTTTTTTTTTTGTACCCAACCGCTGGGTTGAGCCTGTCTCCAACGAAACAACCCAGCTGCTGAGTAACAGTCAGAGCGTGGGATTTTTGAATCCTCTACAGAAGAGAGCGGTTCTCAGCCCTGCTGATTTGGCGCACTTCTTCAGCAAAATAAAGGTTTGTATACATTTTATTTAATTTATAAAGTCCTTACAGTGCTGTAAATTTTTTTATTTTACGCATCGCAACGTAAGGACGAGATGTCAGTCAACTGCGTCACTTTGCATGATGGAAATGCCTTTTGCCTTGCATAAATGAAATGGATTTTATTCATTATAGTATTGAGTTTAATTTAATTTGATGTTAAAATATGTTCTCTAATGTTAGTACTGTTTGTTTATGGGCAGGTTTTGGAGTCACAGCATCTTTCAGCTACAAGCGAAACACGAGGCCACGGTCTGAAGTTCACAGTTACCTACAGCAGCCTTTCACTGGCTCAGATTTCGCCGACACACCGCCACGAGAATTAGCACTTTTTCAGTAAAAAGCGATTACAGAGAATGGTTGAATACACTAAAATTAAAATGCTAATTTTTAATTCATTTTTTGTCTAAAATGTTTGTTAAACTCATTTAAATGTATGTAATGTTGTAAACTATGCTGTATTTACCCACATAAATTCAATTTGTTTTGTATTTTGTCCATGTGTTCTTGCTTAATAATAAAATCTTTTGATTATTGCATTGCCTCTAGTAATTTTGTGTGTATTTTTATAAGTTCCAGTCCATTTTAAGCCAACAATATAATAATTTTTAAACAATAGTTGACTTAAATAAAATAACCCAGCATGTTTGGTAAAAACATTTAACCCAACCAGCTGGGTCAAATTAACCAAGCATGTGTTCTGTCCAATATTTGCCCAGAGCTGGGTGGCCAAATAACCCAGCATTTTTTAGAGTGTAGTTTTGTGACCCACCAGGTTCATTGAAATGAACCGATTCAAAAGAATGATTCATTCACAAATTTGACAGCTACTTCTCACATAAATTCTCATGAGTGCAAGGAACTAGATGCACCAATTTTCATTGAACAATGAATTAAATTAATTTAATTTCAGACAAAGCTATCATATAGCTTTAGAAGATTTGGATTATATCGCACTACTATGATGCTTTTATGATTGCACTACTTTTATGATTTTATGGTGCTTTTGCAATGTTTTTGAAGCATAAAATCTCTTCATTTTTTGTATTTGCATAGAATAGAAAACATTTACATGTAAGTGCAACCAACTACAATCTACAGAAAGAAAGTCATACAATTTGGGGATGACATGAGGGTGATGATGACATGAATTACAATTTGTGGATTAACTGTTTTGTTGTTGTTCCAATATAAACATTAAAAATCCAAATTGTAACAAACAGATGTGAAATGAATGACAGGATGAGAGAGGTTAAAAGTCTACTCATGTTGCTTTCTTTAGAGCATTACTCATTATGTGGTTTTCAAACAGAAAGTATTTAAATGAACAAACTTCTTTTACACAATGCTGTTTTTAATTTTCCCAGTTCCAAATGCAACTCTATTTTGCAAATGCAACTGTTTGCAAATGTTTTATATGACATTCAGAATGTACTGCAGATCATTTCCTGAATTGGCTTTGCTCATTTAATCACAAGCTTGCAAATTAAAACCCTGAATATTTAAAACAAAAAACTATGTCAAGTTTGTATGGTGAGAACTGAAATCTTTAATAGTATTTGATGCACACACAACAGGGTCAAAAGGAGAACTAAAGGTGAGCGACCTCCCCTCTTATGATAAGTGCAACATCATCTCAAAACCACAAAAGTTTCCGACAGCAGTGCACTCTGGGAAACACCAGACACCTATGAGTTTGAGTAGATGTTTGCATGCAGCGCCAGAAGACTTAGACTATCAAGTGTTGCTTATTTTGCTGAAGACCACAGACTGTTACTTTGTAAACATCAGCCCACAATAACAATCAAAGCAAAGCCTCGGCACAAAGGAGAAGTAATCCTGCGTGATTCACGCAAAATGGTCCAATTACAAGATGTTGACAGATGCCATCCCTTTGGAACGCCAGAAAAATAAACCGTCCCGTAAAGGACGTAAATGCAACCGCAGCTCTCCATTACTCATTTAGCCCTCCTTCCCTTCCCAAACTCCTCTTTCTTTGCTATTGTGTAAAGTCACTATCAATAGCCAAGGGTTTAGTTAATTTGGGGAGCGGAAGCAGCAGCGCCGTATCGCGAGGGGAGCACTCTGCGGCGCTGGGTCGTGCCATTGTTCTGATAAGGGCAGTGTGAGCTATATCGAGCGCAAGGAAAGGGATGCCGCTCTTTACAGCGTCTCCTTGACCTCACGGGTGTTGTTAAAGTTTCCACTGAGCACTGAGGGAGGAAGTGGCTTTTAACCCCTCCAGAGGAACCACTCTGCGAGACAGGAAAGTGCAGAGGGCTCTGAGACAGTATTTTCCACATCTGCAAGCAACACTCAGCAACATGGCCAAAGACTAGGTGTTATTTTCTGAAGGCTAGATAGCCACTATTAGCCCCTCAAGAACTAAAATGCACCCACAGTCAGTGCAGCCAGCCTTACCACAAGCTCTGACATGTTTTCTCCAGGGAACGACCAAAATAAGGCAAACTATTTTTGAATTATCGAAGATGCAAAGCTGTGACCTTTGCTCTGTATTGTAAGATGGATCAACAATAAAAATCCCCTTCAGTTCAGTTACAAAATAAAGAGGCTTAAAAAAAAAAAAAAAGCATATATAGACACACTAAATAATGTATATGCATATATCTATGTGTATGTGTATATTGTTTTGTATATTGCAACTATTACAGAAGGTTCAAATGCTCACTGATGCTTCAGAAGGAAACATGATGCATTAAGAGCCGGGGGTGTAAACTTTTAAACAGAATGAAGATGTGTACAGTACATTTTTCTTATTTTGCCTAAATATCTTTTTTTCCATTTAGTACTGCCCTTCAGAAGCTACATAAGACATGTTTCCAAGAAGACAAAATAAGTAAAATTTACCCTGACCTTCAAATTCAAAAAGTTTTCACCCCCGGCTCTTAATGCATAAAGCATCAGTGAGCGTTTAAACCTTCTGTAATAGTTGCATATGAGTCCCTCAGTTGTCCTCAGTGTGAAAAGATGGATCTTAAAATCATAAAGTCATTGTTGGAAAGGATTCAGATACACAAAACACAGCAGGCAGTTTAACTGTTCAGGACAAACAAGGGACTCGTGAACACCTATCATCAAACAAAAGAACCACAGCTGTGGATCATTCAGGTAACAACACAGTATTAAGAATCAAGTGTATGTAAACTTTTGAACTATTATTTTCTCTTGTGGACTATATGTAAATGTCTTTTAAGTGAAATATCCTATTTAGGTCAGTATTAAATAAAAAATAACATGCATTTTGTATGATCCCTCTTATTTTGGTAAAATAATTAACATTTTGCAGATTCTGCAAGGTGTATGTAAACTTTTGACCTCAAACATTTTATACATATACAATATACACACACACACACACACACACATATATATATATATATATATCTTAAAAATTAAATAATGTAAAATTCTCAGAAAAATAAAAATCCATATATTACAAATGCTTGATAGATACTGTACCATTTCAGTATTTCTGCTTCAAAATTTCAAGATTAACTCAGTGGTACTTGCTGTTTGTACATTTACTAGAAGTTTTTAAACGAAAACTGTTACTAATCCAAATATATATATATATATATATATATATATATAGTTGTGTCGCGATATACAGATATTGACGATAATCGTGATATTTCAAGTCCCCATTAAATCAACCTTGTAGTCTTTTGGCTTTTAGTATGAATATGTTAGCCTTAAGGTTGTCTGCAAGCTAGTGTGTAAACATTGACAAAATTCGCATTTACAAGATATAAGCATATAAAACGTACAGTCTAACTTCCGCCAAAATTAATGAACAATTTTGATGACATCACCCTGCACTTTAGCTTCTCATCAAACTTTCTGTCCAATCAAATGCTCTCTAAAATCTGAAGTGTTTCGCCCCCTACACTATAAATACACGCTGAAGCTGTGGCTGAAATTGGGCACTTGTTCACAGAATTAGTATTTTCTGTACAGTGAATGGCACATAGTGCACTAAATAGGGGATAGGGAATGATTCAGACAGTGTAACGATAACACGGAGCAGATCATATGTGCGAGTCGGCGCAGACCATAAAACGTATCGGACCCATTTGAATTCTACACACAATGGTATATTTTATAGTGATATAGATGAGATTGTGACTGTCATATGCTGTCAAATGCAGCTTTACCGAGCTTCACAGCTCTGGCCCAAGCTGTGATATAACGTAAACACTATTGGCTATTTAAAAAAGGGGCGGGGCTGCTTGATATGTCCCGCCCTGTCTTCCTGTTTCAGTTGAAATTCTGTCAACACAGAATAACGTGCGTGTTTCAAAGCTGAACTGTTAAGTAATAAAATATCATTATCATGTTAATTAGGGGTGTCACAATAATGGTATTGGCAAAATTTGAAAATGAATAGCACACATATGATAATATGACACATACTGCAATATTATGTAGCGTTAAACTCTCGATTGTGATTTGTTTCATTCATACTCAACACCGGAGGGCGCCCTTACGCGCAAAGTCCACAAGCGACACTTACAGAAGTAACAGAACAAATTATTTTCCAGGAAATCCCTCATCAAAGCAATCTCTGATCCCTTTTATGAAAAAGGCATCCAGCTATCACTGTAGCTGAATAAAATGCGGAAAGAAATGTTTTGTATGATGAAAATGAGAATGAGATGAGAATCAGCATACCATCACAACAGTATCTGGTTGATCTCTGTTCTTTAAGCTATCTCAGGTATTTTCATATAGATCATGTATATTTATATTGCAATGCTAATCGACAAAAGAATCAGTTCATGGAAAGATGTCATTTCAAACACTCGATCGATGCTATCCACCTTATTTTTCAATGCGGAAGTAAGCTGTTTTCTGGTAATGTGTTAGACTTCCTGTTCGTAATCTGCCATAGAGAAATAACGAGAATATTTTAGTGCTGTAAACAGTAAAACAGTTTGCACTACAAACTATTGTGTTCATATTTAAGATAATACATTAAATAATATGGTAAGACACACCAATTTGCAATATCAAGCAGCAAAACGAGCTGTTTTGTACAGATAAATATAGCTAGACGCGGATGAGACTGGAAGCCAGACGCATTAAATTTACAAACGGCCGCTCCCACTCTTATGGCAAAAAATAAGGTGAATAACACAAGTTTAGAGTAAAAATATGTAGTTATTCTCATAAACAGTTTTTTCTTTGACACTGTGCTAAACTAAAAATGGTTAGCAATTTAGTCTCTTTTGTTTAGTATGCAATGGTGTGACTAATTGGTCAAAAAAAAAAAAATTAATTTGATTGACAGTGTGATTTGTTTATTTATTATTTTTATTATTTTAATTTTTCAAGATTTCTATAGATATCACAATATATCGTAACTGAATTTTTGAGGGCACAATAATCATGTAGTAAAAATATATATTTTATTTGGAATAGAAAAATCTTCATTCAGAAATATATACATGTGTGTTTGTGTGTGTGTACTTTTGTGAACATAAATGCCAACTCTGTGTATATATTTGGTTATGGCCACCAAAAAGTATTAGCATATAATGCAAAGTACACCTTATAAAATAATATGTAACAATGTTCAAGATTTGTACAATTGTTTTTTGACATAGTCACCATTAGTAAGCTACTACTAAATATATTGTAAAAACTTTAATTTGGTGTAAAGTTGCTTTGCAACGATATGTATCGTGAAAAGCGCTATACAAATAAATTTGAATTGAATTGAATTTGAATTTTGAGTGTACAATTATATTGCATATTGTACCATTCCATATTTTATTTTAAATTCTCAATTAAAAAACAATATCAGAGAGATGTAGATCAGGATACAACTAGTATTGTGACATGAGGTCGGGGCTGGTTGTTTTGCTTTAGGCTAGGAAGTTGATCTTCAAGTGTGTATTTGTATATATTGTTCATTCTCTTTCAGTAAATGTCACTTCAATTTATGTGTGTATGCGAAAGCATAGTTCTTTCTTATGGGAAAAGGTAAGACGTTTCAGATCAGCATCTGTATCTTGAAAATCCAGAGGTGCAAGTTTCCGTTGGCAAGTCAGGTACATGTCTATATTGCATCAGACCATGTCTGTTTAGAAAAAATGTGCATGAAATAGAGTCAAGAAATAATGTTCACCTACACTCTTAAAAATAAAGGTGCTTCATGATGCCATAGAAGAACCTTTTTTGTCTAAAATAAGGCTCTTCAGATTATAAAAAGGTAAGAAAGAGGTGGTTCTTTAGAGAACCTTTGACTGAATGGTTCTTTGTGGAACCAAAAATGGTTCTTCTATGGCATCGCTGTGAAGAACCTTTTAAAGCACCTTTATTTTTGAGAGTGTAGACTCTTTAATACTTCTAGAGGATATACAGTAGGAGGACATACAGCTCAGCATACCACACGTCAGAAATCAAGTATTCGAGTATTTAGCATGAATTCCCCTTTCACAGTTGAGAACTAGACCGTCATGTTTCTTGACACTCCTGCCCTTTCAAAGCATGTCATAGCTGTTCCTGCTTGTCCTGAAACCGGTCTTTTCCTATCACTGACAGGAAAGCTCTTTCACAGAAGCAAGACCTCCCATCAAACTGCCGTTTTACTGCACCCTAATGTACACAAAGGAGTAAAGCTGCTATAAGACGCTAAGCAGAAAGCTGTATCACTTGCTCCTTATGGGATTTGTTGAAATAAAATACACCCTCTTCACATATTTCCTTGTTTGAAGATGACGTACAATAGAGTTGTGAAGGGGTGGGTCTGCTTTATGTAAGGGATAATGTACACAATATAATAGCTCTGCTTCAGAACATAGCGAGCTGTCTACTGTATACATAGGGAGCCGCTTACATAGACAGAACCTCACTTGTGGCAGATTTGAAACACTCTACAAATGCACCAACTACATAAATAACAGCACAAGAGACTCAACATGTTAGTATGTTGCTAAGCTAATGCTGTGATTCTCCAAAAAGCATAAAAGCACACATACTTTTGGTTAAAAATAATACTTTTTTAATCACACTGGACTTTACATTTATTTATATAGTGCTTTATGCAATACAGATTGTGTCAAAGCAGCTTTACAGTGTTAAACAGGAAAATATTGTCAATAATGCAAACAAAAATTAATTCTGTTGTTTTAATATAATATACAATCTATATTTTATTATACAAATGTTATATTTTTTATATAATACATTACTATATTAATACTTTTTATTAAATGAAATCAAATATGTTTATGTATAACCAAAATTTTTTGCACAACCTGAATTTATTTTCACAAAGTGACTTAACTAATGCATGCAATACCTTATAATATGTCTAAAACAAAGTGTCTTTGTGTAACTTTAACTGAATAAATAAGCTTTCCATTGATGTATGGTTTGTTAGAATAGGAATAGGACAATATTTGGCTGAGATACAACTATTGGAAAATCTGGAATATGTGGGTGCTAAAAAACCTAAATACTGAGAAAATCACCTTTGAAGTTGTCCAAATGAAGTTCTTAGCCATGCATATTATAAAAATTAAGTTTTGATATATTTACAGTAGGAAATGTACAAAATATATTTATGGAACATGATCCTAATATCCTAATGATTTTTGGCATAAAAGAAAAATCGATAATTTTGACCCATACAATGTAAACCTGTGCTACTTATTGACGGGTTTCGTGGTCCATATTTATTCATATGTTCAATAAATTAACATTTATTAATGAGTTGAATAAATAATAATTAAATAATAAACATTTTTAAATTGCTTATTAATAAATGTTCACCTTTTGATTAATGCTGATACCTCTAGTAATTATGTGTCTGATTTTTAATTTACAACCTATTTGGGTTCATTTTAAGCCAGCCATAGAGTAATATTTAAACAATAGTTGAGTTACATTAAACTACCTAGACGGTAGGTGGGTCAAAACAACAATGTCCATATATCACCCATTTAACCCATATGTATATATAAATAATGTACATGTATATAAATGTATATATATATTTGTAATTATTTTTATTTTAAATTTAAATTAAATGTATGCATAATGTTTTTAGGATTTTTTTAATGTATCTATTTATTCATGCATTTATTTACTTTTTTTTTTTTTTTTTTTTTTTCACTTTAATTTAGCCCAACTCTGTTCTGTTATACTGAAACTAAATGTCTGTATATCCGGTTATGGACACCGAAAATGATGCATGCATTGTTGCGTTAAAATACAGATTTCTTAGAACAAGATATCTTGGCAAAATTAAGTTTCATGCTTTTTAGGCAGCTCACATGGTTTTAAATCAGAGCAAATGACTATTAATTGTACATTGTACAACTGCATGAAATATTGGCTTAATTTGAAGTGATTTGATTCAGAAAGAAGCAAAAGAACATCAAATCAGTTCCATGAATCAGAGGCCATTTAGTGGCGTTAACTGCCATGACTGACCGATCGGAATCAAGTATTCCAGCAAGCCGTGTAAAAAGAATAGGCATGCAGGTTTTAGTTGCAGGCCGTAGGTTACGCCTGTGCATCAAAGTCACCACTTCAAGAGAGTATTGCGATGTGCAGGGGGCATCAAAGAAGTAGCTCACTGCTCATTTCCAGGAGTAAACCATTACACTCATCTGTTTCTCAGAAAGACAGTCACAATTACATTCCTTATCACAGCCAGCTGTGCTAAGAATGTCTCAAGTCATTCTGCGGCTCTTGTTCTTTTGCGAAATTAGTAGTTGGTAAATGGAAAAGCATGTAAAACAACTGCAATTAAAAAACACTAGAGCTCGTTCCTTCCGTATTAAGTGTAAACAATCACACATTAGTAGTAGTAGGGTGGTTTCCCCTTATCAAAGTGTTCTATGATGCATACAAGTGAAGCCTGTTGTTAAAAAAGTGGCCGGCGCAACCAAAAAAAAAAAAAGGGCCGGTGCACTTCCTGTCTGTTGCATATAAAACGGCTCCCTCCAGCAGCTCTGCTGCAGCAAAGAACCCCAGCTGTTTGAACCAGGCATGCCTTGACGTCAGCTGGTCGCCAGGCAACCGTCAACCACAGGGGTGTTACATTTTCCATTGCTCGTAGCCTTCAGATCCTCCAGTGTATCATGCTACAGCACTTGTATGCTCACAGTTGGGGTGATAGAATCAACCTCACACAAAAACTGTTTGTGCTGGGTTGGCTCGCACGCCGCTGCAGGAGTGTAAGAGTTCAGAGCAAAGCCACGCTAAGGCTGAACAAATACATAGGGCTTGTTTTGTCAGTCTATATCTGGTTGCCGAACATTTAGACTTTATTTGAACAGCACATACTTTTAGTACATTTAGTTTTGAGCTTTAAAATACTTTTTCTGAGAAGGAAGATGGGGGCGTTGTTAAAACCTATTTTAAACTACTCTTATTTTTCGCAGTTCCATTTGGTGCCACTAGTAGTGCAGACATTATTTTGTTTAGTTTAGGTTGTTTATTTTTGAGAAATTTAGCATCACTTGCTCACTATTGGATCCTCTGCAGTGAATGGGTGCTGTCAGAATGAGAGTTCAGACAGCTGATAAAAATATCACAATAATCCAGAAGTAATCCACACGACTGCAGTCCATCAATTAATGTCTGTTAATGTTAAAGGAGTAGTTTACTTCCAGAACAAAAATTTACAGATAATGTACTCACCCCCTTGTCATCCAAGATGTTCATGTCTTCTTTCTTCAGCTGTAAAGAAATTATGTTTTTTGTGGAAAACATTTCAAGATTTCTCTCCATATAATTGATATCTATGGTGCCCCTGCATTTGAACTTTCAAAAAGTAGTTTAAATGCAGCTTTGAAGGGCTTTAAACGGTCCAAGCCGAGGAAGAAGGGTCTTATTTAGTGATCGGTTATTTTCTAAAAAATTTACAATTTATATTCTTTTTAACCTCAAATGCTCGTCTTGAACTCTCGGTGTGAACTCTGTGTATTCAGGTTCAAAACTCCCATGTTATTTTCTCCTCCAACTTCAAAATCATCCTAAAGCGCTACAGAAGTACCGACCAAGTGTTTACAAAGTGAACATGCAAAGAAGGTCAAACTCCCTTTACAAAAAAAGCAATGTAGGACAATTTTGGAGACTTTTTGATGAGTTTCGACATACCCTAACTGTCATGAACTGGAATACAGAGAGTTCACACAAAGCTAGACAAGACAAGCATTTGAGGTTAAAAAGTATATAAATTGTACATTTTTTAGAAAATAACAAATTGTTTCACTAGATAAGACCCTTCTTCCTTGCCTGGGATCATTTAGAGCCCTTTGAAGCTGGATTTAAACTGCCTTTTGGAAGTTTGAACTCGGGAGCACCATAGAAATCCTGAAATGTTTTCCTCAAAAAACATAATTTCTTTACGACTGAAGAAAGAAAGACATGAACATCTTGGATGATGAGGGGGTGAGTACATTATCTGTAAATTTTTGTTCTGGATGTGAACTACTCCTTTAAGTAAAAAGCTGAATAAACCCATCATTAAAGTGTTTAAACTGCATTTTAATTGTTGCTACAGGCTCAAATACAAATGTGTAATGCATAATAACACTTTCTCCAGTGAAAAAGTCCATGCTCTGTTGTCCTCTCACATCAAAATCCACAGATATATTTTGGTTAGAAATGTTTTGGATTGTTTTCGCTTGTAAACAGTGCTTGATCTATGCATATTTCTCTCCTGATTCAGACTTAGTGACTTTTTCACTGGAGAAAGCAATGTTATGGACAGAGGACTCATATAGTATTTTATCTTTAAGCAGCAATCTTGATAGAGTTGTTTCAACAAACACACAGCATTTTTTTCTTCACAAAACATTTATTGACAGACTGGAGTCTTGTGGATTGTTCTGATGTTTTTATTTGCTGTTTGGACTTTCATTCTGACGGCACCCATTCACTGCAAACTCAAATTCATTTTGGTTCCCTTTTGGTTTATAACACTCACTTTTCACTAGTCAATTCATGATCAGTGGTGACTTGTTTGGTATAATTAAGTAATTTCATACTGTCTGTGATATTGCTTCAAGAACGACATTGTTTCCCAACAATAAACAGCGTGTGAGTGTGTTCATTCAGTTTGCACAACTTTTTTTGAAATGAACGTGTGCTACACATACACTATCTCTAGAAAGCTATCCGCCCACTTACTGTAGCCTGCAGCCTACAGCAATCCACACGCCTAGACATGTTTCATCATACCTTATTCAAATTCTCACATAAACTTTAAAACCTGTTGGGCTTATATTAGAGTTTGAACAACTATTAATATGCCAGGACTTATTAAACTGCCAATCATTTTAATGTAACGCAACAGCGTTTCAATATTGACATATTACAGTCAACATCAAGGCCTACATAAGCAGAACAAATTGAGCATTATTTTTTTAGCTCTACATACCAGAGAAGTATAGTGCAAATAAAGTAAAAAATACTCTATATTCATGTTTTTACAATAAAGTTGTGATTATTAAAACGTTTTACTACAAGACCCAGTTGGTCAGACACTGAAATAATATTTTATGACTGTTATTAATATTTTATTTTTATTATTTAAATTGTATTTTGTCTATTATAGTGCGGGGTGATACATAGTTCTATTAATCTTATTTATTTTGCTATACTAATTATACATGATTATATGGTTAATTGCATTTTATTGTTTAAAGGTTTTTCACCTTCTGTCCTTATTACAGACATGTGATGCACCAGACAAGTATACTTGTCGGAATCATGCAATATAACGCAGCTTGGCACTGTGGTAAGTAAACAAAAAGTGGCAAAGACTTGCAATGTAAATGCTCACAGCTTTGCTCACAGCAGGCTTGGTTAGGCTACACTTGCTGTTGGGTTTGCGAGAGCAAGTAACCACAAGCCTCTGTGCAGAGACAGACTGACAAACACACACACACACACACAAGGGTTCTTCCCTCATCTGATTGACACAGGAAAAGGAGACACCAGATCAGGGGAGTTACTGAGCATGCAGAAAAGTGAACCACACCTCTAGCTTACACTGGGACAGTGTTATCTTGCGTATCTGATCTTCCTTATTAATAGAACTTGCCGCATAAACAACAACAGTGCATCGCAAGCGTGAGCAGGAAGAACATATTTAAGGATACACAACGATAATTAATCTTAATAGTAGGGGCAAAGCACAGCAAACAGTGCATTTTTACACACCACCAGGTAACAACAACCAGTCCAGTTGCATTCCCCAAACACATCCAGGCGACACACCTTTAACCTGGGTCGCAAAGAGGAAGTGCAGTGCATGGAAAATTTCATCTTGAGAAACTCATCTGTGGTATGGTTTCACTTTCTGTGCTATTCGAAAACATTTGGAGATCCAAAAAAAATTATGAGTTTGCAGTCTCAGTGAAGTGAAATGTGCAACAGCTGTCAAAGGAACCGTGCTTGAGGGATCCCCTCTGCTAAGCACATGGGACGTAATTAGCAGTACTAAACCACACACCGCCATTAGCGCTTAAAAGGCAAGCCCACTGGAAACTTTTCTGGGTCGCTTGTTTGACCGAAAGCACTGATAACAAGTTTGTGGTTTTTATCACCATTCAATTTTTCCGAAGAGCCGGTGCAGCCCACAAAACAGAAACCATGCTAAAAGTGTTTGCAGAGTAAAATGAACACAGATATATTTATTGCTCTTGAATTTTACCCCAGACTGTGTTACTGTGAGTGGCGAGAAGCTACGCAGAAGTGAGATAAACCTGTTTTGGAAAAAAGAAGGAGATCATGAGCACAAGTGATTTTTTTAGTGATAACCCATTAAAAAAAACTTCCTTGTTATACAATTGTGATCCCTCAGAGTCTGGAAACAACCGAGTGAATAAAACTTAAATGACCACAGAATATTACAACAGTCTAAGAACAAAAAGCCAAAGGGCTTTCCTACAAGGCTATCTTAAGAAAAAAAAATGAGCTCCTAAAATGAAGATTTATACATATATAGAAAAGCACAAGAATATATAACTAGTGCAGCATTAGGAGCCGGGGGTGAAAACTTTTGAACAGAATGAAGATGTGTACATTTTTCTTATTTTGCCTAAATATCATATTTTTGTCGTTTAGTACTGCCCTTCAGAAGCTACAGAAGAGTCTTACATGTACACATCTTCATTGTTTTCAAAAGTTTTCAACCCCCAGCTCATAATGCATCGTGTTTTCTTCTGAAGCATCAGTGAGCGTTTGAACCTTCTGTAATAGTTGCATATGAGTCCCTCAGTTGTCCTCAGTGTGAAAAGATGGATCTCAAAATCATACAGTCATTGTTGGAAAGGGTTCAAATACACAAAAATGATGAACAAACCTAAACAGGTTTTCTAAAGAACAGCGGGCAGTTTAACTGCTCAGGACAAACAAGGGACTCATGAACAACTATCACTAAACAAAAAAAAAAGTTGTGGATCATTTAGGTAACAACACAGTATTAAGAATCAAGTGTATGTAAACTTTTGAACAGGGTCATTTTTATAAATTCAACTATTATTTTCTCTTGTGGACTATATGTAAACGTCTTTTATATTAAATATCTTATTCAGGTCAGTACTAAATAAAAAATAACATGCATTTTGTATGATCCCTCTCATATTTGTAAAATAATTAACATTTTGCAGATTCTGCAAGGTGTATGTAAACTTTTGACTTCAAATGTCACTTAACAGCTATAATACTGTTTTTGAAATTAAACCATTGCATAGCTATGACAGGAAACACTGGCCTCAATTAATTAAAAAAAAAAAAGCATATACACAAACCCAAATAAGAAATAAAATGGTTATCAAATGAACATGTATCCTATTCTGTGTCCTAAACTCCTGAAACTTTGGTGTCTCATATTTTAGTGCAGTCAGTGCAGTTTTGGAAAGAAATCAATCAAATCTGTATGTATCTTTGTAATCATTAAAATTTTCATAAGTAACTAATTTTTACAGTTAACAGATTACAGTTACATTTATTTTTTTGTAATTAAATTACGTAATTACTGTTACTCCCCCACACTGTGAACTCAAGCTAGGGATGTGCAAGACAAACTTTTTTTATTTTATTTACTCACTTTATGACTTTATTACACAGGACAGTTTAGAAGCAACAGGGAAGTACAGGGAGACCGAGGACAGTACTAGTATATGACCTTGGACCGTCTTAAACCCGGATCAGTTTGTCATGGCAGTCGGCTAATCTTTTGTAAGGAAACCCACCTGTATTGTTATCCTTATTATCCTGGTTTCAAGTTCAGCTGTCGCCGATCAGACGCATTTTACATACAAACGGCTACACAGAGCAGAATAGAACTGAGAGTGCAAGGTTTTCAAGACTTGTTTTTAAAAAATAATAAAGCAATAAGCCCCAAGAAGCTGTGGTTTACAGTGAATTTATAACAGCTAAGGGGTGACGTTAGGCATGACGCGAAGCATTATAAATTCACTGTAAACCACAGCTTCACTGGACTTATTGATTTTATAAAGTTATTCCACATATGTAGTAAGGTTTCACAAAATAAAACAGAGCAAATAAAGTGTAATGATATTAATAAAAACTTTTGCCAAACAATGTAGTACCTCAGAAACGGTTCTCACACCTCACACAGACGTAAACAAAGGTGTGTGTTTATAGAGTAATTTACAACAGCTTAGAACGCGGCTCAACCAATCAGAATCAAGGACCGGAAAGATCCTTTTTATAAAACAATTTTTAACCTTACAGATTGTCTTAAAAGAACCAGAAAGTCCTGGCTTTTCTTGGTGCTGTTCCCACCATGAAAATTAAAGTGGCTTTGCCATTAAAAATGTCAACAATAACAAAAAAAAAAAACCTACTACAAATACTTTTTACCAGCAATGCTGACAGCATGCTTAGTGACAAGTATATACTGCAGTCTAATGTAGGCTATATAAAGCTAAAAAAGCTAGAAAAGCTTAAAATATGGTTTTCACAAATTTTTCATTAAAGGTCAATAACTAGAATACATTATTCAAACCATTAGAGAGCTTAATTGACTCTTCCCTGAATCTCAACCACATGCGGCTCTCACAGTACGCTTGCCCTCCAAACCAATGCCATTCCATTGTAAATACACATGTCCGGGAACAGCAAAGATTCCATCGCAGAAGTTCAAGGCTATCAAGTAATCTCGTCCTTGTGATCACTGTGAATAGTTAAACAATCTTTTATGAGTGCTATCATTCCTCCAGATGGTACAATAGGATGTTTGCTCTCCTCCACGGTGTTTATAAGGAATAGACGTCACATCAAGAGACCTGCGGCATAGAGCCTGTGTGGCAAGCAGAGCCACATTATTCTACAGCATAGTGTGAGGCCGGAGGACTGTGTGACATCTTTGTCTAAACAATAAGCTCCTCTGTAACAGCACGCTAGCCGCAGGGTCTCTTGATGCGCCTGCGAGCGCGACATGCCTAAATAGGCGGGCCCACACATTCTCACAAGGGCAAATTTGTCGCAGAGACAAACGTAACCCCCTTGAAAGTGCGTCACACGTGTCACTTTTGCACTATAAGCTGAGTTCTTTATAGCAGCTAATCAGCTCTCCATGTTTCATTTATTTATAATGAACGCTTCTGTTTGACAAGCTAATTAAAATACATAGCATACAAGTAAAGTGTTTATTTCCATGTAACCACTTTATTTAATGGCAAGTCATGAATAAAATTTAGAGTATGAACCTATGGAACAGTTGCTACCGCACCACTATTTGTTACTCACTCCGCTTTTGTACTTTGTTTAAAGGGCGGCCAACTAAAGTCAGAGAAAAAAGTCCATCTGACAGCAGGACACAGAAGTACCTTTGTATCTGAGAATGTCAACAGTTACTCAGGGTGAATACAGACGAGCCCTGAGCAGGAAAGCGCAAGGACAGCGTGAATGCAATGGAGGAAGTCGAGAATACACAACGTGTGGGACTGACCGGTGCATGTAAAAGCACTTCGAAGGTAAAATCTATGCCCCTGAAAGTAAATCCTGCCAAGGACAGAAACTGTAGACATCTAAAAAGCATGCGTGCAACATCACATTTCGTAAGCATTCCCGTAGTTCAAACAGTAAAGCATAGTACAACCAACACCAAGGTCATGGGTTCGATTCCCAGGGAATGGATGAACTGATAAAAATAGATGGAAGCTCATCAAACCACTGTGTCCTACAGAATCAGAGTGATTAAATTACAAGAAGGGCAGGTTGTTGGAGTCAGAGATGTGGCACAGAAGTTAATGTTTTGAGCCAGACATATAAATCAGACATCATGTGGAACTTAGTTCAAGTCACAGTCCTGTCTGGCTTCCTGTACACTCCCAGAAAAAAATGTGCCAAAATTGTACCTTTAGGGGGTACAATACCTTGTCACTGGGGAAGTATCATTAAAAGGACTACTTTAATCTTATTTACCCCCTTGAAAGAGCATAGTAGCACTTTTAGAGTACGTATTAGTACTCTAAGGTGCTAAGATGCACTTTTTGGGGTCAAAAAGATACAAAGTTTTCCCTTAAGCATACAGCCCCAGTGACAAGCTGTTAGACCCTTGAAGATGCAAAAGCCAACAAATTAGATAGAAAAGCGAACAGCGTATAACAGGTGGTCTTACCGCTTTCTGTTGTGTCTGTAGGAAGGCTGGGGACCGCTCTGTGTCGCTAGAAATGTCATCTTCCGATTCCTCCCAGGAAGAGGAGAATCCCGTTGACGATGCAGAAGAAGAGGAGAGCTTCCTCAAGGCTCTGTAGGGTTGAGGACTAACCTGGGGCTCCTTGCCCTCCCCACTGACCTCCATGCCGTGGTCCGTAATAATGACAGCGGGGATGGAGCCCAATTCTGGACTGACCCCGTCGGGCTCTGCCTGGGTTCCTTTTGGCTCAGCTCCCGCCTTTGTCAAACATGTCTCAGTCCAAGATGCTGAGCACTTGTTGGCCTCTGATGAAGTCCTGGAGTGATTGTCGGTAAGGCTGTCAGCTTCGCTCTTAGTTCCAAGCGGGCCGCCCTCTTCTGTATTTGGGTCAGCCCCGTTCTTCTCCTCACTGCTGACCTGCAGCCCCTCCTCCATGCCGGAGAAGCGCTTTCCATTTTGCAGTTCTTTGGGGATCCCCGTTGAGTGATCCTTGATCTGTGTCACAAGTGTTTCTTCTGGGTTTAAGGAGAGATTCTGGACAGGGATAAAGTTCGGAGGCATCTTCCTGGAAATCCGCGGGCTCCGTTGAGCCTCTTGGCTGTGAGCCCGAGCTGATATTTGCGCCTCAAACAGGTCCACCTTCTTGTTCACCTCCACGTTCTGCAATTCCTTGTGGCGCTCAAGTTGCTGAGCGACACGCCGTTCCTCGTTCTCCTGTTCTTCCTCCAGGCCGGACCCGCTTAGTCTTCGCACGCGGCTTCCCACATGCACGCCTAGCGATTCCGGCCGTCGACATGGTGAAAGTGCCCTTTGTGGACTAACTGTTGGGAAGACGAAGGATTTTCCTGCTGACCCAGGGCTCAGGCTGCCCGGGCTATAGGGACCTCCGCTTCCCCCCAGCACCGGGCTAAATGTAGAGCGACTAGGCACTGGGAGCACAGGCCTTCCTGTCCGAGGGCTGCTCTTATTGGTCAGGTTGTTGGGGTTCATCATTATTAGGCTGTTCAGAGCATAAGCTGCCATAGTGGCAGGCTGACTCTGTCCGCTTTTGCTCCCATTTAGGTCTACTCATCCAAAGTCCACTGGCCTTTGGAGCCAACCATTGTTAGGAGGAATTAAGGAAAGCTGACAGGTGGAATAAAATGCAATCCCAGACTACTTTCCTCATTCACATATTATATCCACTACTGGTTCATCCTTTAGCAGAGTGCTAAAACAAAGCACAAGAGATAGTTTAAACAAGTTTTAATGGCTAGTGCAAAACACTGAATGTGATGGATATGATAACAAACGAGACTTTCTGAGTAAATTCAATAAACGACTGAATTTTGCATTTCCAGAAATGCAAAAGTGCGTGCTGATTATTGTGGTCACTCTAGTCATAATCATTTGCATTAAACAATTCTGCTGAAATACAGACAATAAATGTGTCTCATGCAAACGCCTTCTGCTCACCGCCAAAGATTTTTATAATTGTGTTGGGTTTGATTGCTATCGCAATGTTTCCGTTGGCCTTCTGTGAGACACTGCCAACTGTTTTAGCAAGTTTTGCTTGTGTTTCTGTCTAAGACTCTTTTTGTCTGAATAATCTTTAATAAATCACTCTGCTTGTTCAGTCAGGGGAGTCTGCATATTATGAACCCACAGTTTTAACTGCGTCAGACAAAATACCTTTTTCCATTAGCAGAAATGTACACAGAGCTGCTCAAATATAACCTTTCAACACAACATAACCTTTTATGTCTTCGCCTGGAAAAGAGATTGACTGAGGGTGTAATACAATACAACTTCATGCAAAAATATTCAAAATACCATAACACTTATATCACATTTAGTTTGTCCTGCCAGCCCATAAACGAAAAGATAATGGTGCACATCAATTCTCAAATACCAAAAAAGTACCTGTGTCTAACAGCAGTGGTTGTGAGGCCTTAACTCTTCTGTATCGTGAAAGGTCTGATCTTAAGGAAAACAGTCAGCGAGGTATCCATTAGCTGCTTCCATTTATAGCAAAAGCATGGGAAGAAGTTTAGTTTAACTGGTGCATTGAAATTTGATTAACTCAAAGGCCGAGGCAAATTACTTCATAATGAACCAGAACAATTTCCTGCAAGTTTTCCAAGTGGGACTAATTATTTTTGCAGTTGAGGCAAATGATCCGTGGATCAACGCACCCAAAGAAGCAGTAAAACACATCTGTATAGAAACTGTTTAGTTGCAAATATACAATTTTCCTAAACACTCTGTCAAGATGCTCACCTTGCAGCAACCATATGCGATGAATTCAGGATGTATTTGCTTGTTTTCGATTAAATAGCAATGCCTTTCGTAGAGTCAAGATAAACATCACATGCTTTGACTAAGAAGTCAGGTGGGACGGACACATTGTGCCCTGCATTTTAACGCAAGGGGGAGAGGTCAAGTTGAGAATGCACCTCCTCTCTCTTAACCCAACCGCCACCCTTTTAAGTGATTTTTAACGGTCCATTATTGCTCTGACAATTCAAATGCATCTTGAGGCATCCTACGTCACACTGTTTGTGTTTCACACCAAGTGTGATGTCTAGAAGCCCTGATGTCTAAAAGCAGCAGAGGGCTAATATGAACTAATATGACTCAAGAAAATGACTCTCGTGAGGGTTTAAAGCATCTCAATAAAAGCCCTTCACTGAACTGCCCACTCTTTGGCATTCACTGAATTTGAATGAGCTGGAAAACACGTGGTGACTCTCTTATGAACTCAGTAGAAGCATTTGTCACATTCTTATTCTAAGAAAAACTATATTCCATTGGGATTATCACTTGTTAACTAATGTATAAGAAGAAAAAGAACATAAATAGATAGTGAAGTTTCTTCTGGGATACAAATGAAACTTCATAACAGGTTTTGCAGTGCTGAACGCATTCATATACATTCACACCTTACATTTAGTGCATACTAGGCAGTTACGTAGTATTTTAATTAGTTTTCAGAACAGCGGGATTCAAAACATACACTTTCTATTGTCATCGCTACTTAAGGTGTCTCAGCAACCGCTTAATAACGAACCCCGAATAGAAAACGCTTATATTATTACAGTGCTATACACTAAACATATCTCTAGTACTACTCTCTCAATACACTTGAGAGTTGAAGAAAGACAGTTGAGTATGACCGTTTGAGTCTGCTCCTTCATGTAAATGTTTCTAAAAAGTAAACTTTTACAGCATGTCACACCAGAGTCGGATGCTTACCTACAAGTCTCCTTGTTGCAGACGCCGTTGTCTAAGCTGTCGCTGAAGCGCGGATTCGCGAATTCGGGACACGTAGTAAAATAAAAACTTGAGCTGCTCCGCTGCTGTTACATTCCAGAAGTTCTTTCGCCAATTTAAATCAATGTAACTGTGTTACTGTGTATCACACGAGCTGCTCGACACCTCGCGTCAGAGCCGTATGTTTGTTTAATGTACAAAAGGCAGGAAGGAAGTTAAAATGACAGTGAGTCTGAATTCAACGGAACAGGCAGAGCCTCCCTGAGCTCTTTCGCACATAGAGCACAAGGGGAAGAGCAAGCCTTGATGTCTAAGACTTGAGCCAGAAGAGAAAAGCTCTATTTGATTTATTGCTTTATTTACGAGACTGCGAAATATATGGATGTTTGTTTGGTTTCTTGTTCTGTTTACACATATTTTACAAATGTATCAATCAAGGGTGGTTTGCGCCCACTTGACTGAATGTATGTTTTTATTTTGAAGCTATATATAGTGAAACATATATAATGCAAATATCAGTTTAATTAATATTTAATTATTGTATTATAATTATATTCATATATATGAATATCATTTTTATTTATGTATTTTTATATGTATACAAATAAATATTTATGTGTGTGGTCGTATGTATATAATATATAAAATATAACAATGTAATCTAAAATAGAAATATAATGTTATATATATATATATATATATATAATATGATAATGTGAATAAAATATTATATAATATAAATAATATAATATAAAATTACTGTATACTGTATAAATACTGTATTTATATAATTATTGTATTATATTCTGTTCATATATGTATTTTAATAAATGTGTATACATTTTTTAGAATTAACAATTCATATAAAAATAAAAATACAGAATTTATATAGTTACTGTATTATAATATATTAAATAATATAATATAAAAAACTATAATATAAATATATACGTATAACTATATAAAAATATAAATATTTATAATATATTTATATATTATTTATAAAAATAAATGTGTATAGATTTTTTATTGAAAATGCAAATATTAATTTAAAACAAAAATACTGAATTTATATAATTATTGTATTATAATATATTAATGTATTTTTATTTTGTATATTAGTGAGTTTTTATTTATAAAATAAGTATTTATGTGTATATATTTTTTTTTTAATTAATACTAAATATTTTAAAGTGGGTATATGAGTTATTTATATAACTTCTATACCCACTTTAAAATATTTGATATTAATATACAAATATATTAATTACATAGTATGTGAGTATATATTTGATTCTTAATTTAATGTTTAGTCGTTCTCAGTCCAGAAAATTTTTGCATCCTCACTGTTAAGCATTATATAATGCAGTTGTATGTGCTGAGATTCATAATGAAAGTTGATATTAAGTGTTACCCATAAATTCTTTTAACAACCTGTTTGTAGAATGACTCACCAACTAAGCAGATGAAGGGTCTTAGTAGCTCAGTGGAAATGTCCTCTCTGATGTATGCTCACGAAAACCATAAAAACAGGCCTAGACTCTGTCAGAGTTTAGAAAGGAAGATATGAAGCCAGTTCTGTTACAGGGACTGACCTTCTAATATATAGTTCACCTACCACAACAATTCCTATTACTGCTCCCGATGTACAGTTTGATAACATCGGTCTAATTTTCTCTCTTTCTCTCTGATGCACTGACGACCAGCCCCACCGAACAAAGGAAAGTGTGTCATATGCACGAGTAAAGTGGATGGAAAATATAATGCTTCAGTGGCCACTCTGATTTGAATGAGACGGGCTTGCAGATAGGTGGTATGAAAATTAATTTTCCATCCTCTATGATTGAGACGGGGTTGCATGACCATGTTCAATAACAAGATTCCTTTCTTCAAAGTGTAGAGCTGCCTCTGAGATCTTTCGAAGTTTCAGGATATGGGCAACGTGAGCCCTCAAGCCAACATAATTCATTTCCACCAACATTTCCCTATCAACTGCAGCGGCTGTAAAGTCATGTCCGTGCAATCGTAGAGCTCATATATATGAATTTCAAATGAGTTAGGAAGAAATCAGCTACCTGAATTAAACTAAAGAAGCGTTAAGACTGAGAATTTGCACAATGATGGTCTCGCATTAAAACGTTTTGTTAAAATTACTTGAGAATATTGGAGTATTGCATTGGTTGATGATTCAGCCTTGCAGAAGCAGAAGTGTGAGAAATGGTGTCTATAAAGCTTTGCATATATCTAAACTTATTATGTTGGTGGACTATTGCACAACTATTTTAACATGCAGGCCAGACAACAACAATATATAGGCAACATGGAATAGTAGACTAAACTATGGATAAAACTCATGTTTATTTAGTGTTTTAACATGTTATTGATTGTAAATGAAATTGTCTTCATTCATTTATATAAACAAACTAACAAATAAAATGTATAATTGTCATCTAATATTTGAGGTCACTACTTATTACAGAATTACAATATATGACATGTATGACACCTAGTGGTAAAACACAGTAAATACAACTATATTTTAATATGTCATTAATAAATGTATATAATTTAATAATATAATATAATATAATATAATATAATATAATATAATATGTAATATACCATAATATACCAGTCAAAAGTTTTTTTTTTTGTTTTTTAACAAAGATTTAACAAAGATTTAACAAAGATTAATGTTTTTTAAGTCTCTTCTGCTCACCAAAACTGCATTTATTTCATCCAAAGTACAGCAAAAGCAGTCAAATTTTAAAATATTTGTACTATTTAAAATAACTGTTTTGTATTTGAATATATTTTAAAATGTAATTTATTCCTGTGATTTCAAATACTCCAGTCACATGATCCTTCAGAAATCATTCTAATATGCTGATTTGCTGCTCAAAAAAACATTGTAAATGTCTATCATCACTTTTAATCAGTGTAACCCTTTAACTGTCACCCCCATTTTTGAACACAGACTAAAAAAGTATTATCCAGGCTTAAATTTTTATAATTCATGAATGAAAACATTTTGTAATATGATTTTAATGTACATTAACATGGTACGTAATGTACATGCAATGTCTAAGTTTAAAATGCCTTTCGAAGGATGAATTCTGAGATTTTAAGTTTTGAACTGATATATAATTTCTTATGATATCTAAAGCGTGAAAGGGAAAAAGGAAACGAAGAAAGTCTTTTGTGACAAAGGTCAGAACTCATGTTAAGATGTAGATTTTTTAAGTTGCACTCTTGACATATATTAATCTAATACTTTTCCTACATAATATGCACAATATACACAAAAATATGGTAAAATCTCTATTTAGGAGTCTTAGACCTTTCCAACGATGTTTAGTTTGTCATGATTAGATTAGGATTTATTTGTAATATGGTGAATTAAACTTAGGCGTCTCACAGAGTGGACGGTGACAGTTAAATGGTTAAAGCATCCTTGCTAAATAAAAGTATTCATTTCTATCATTTCTTTCCAATAAATAAATTAATTAATTATACTGATTCCAAGCTTTTGAATGTTATAGTGTATAATATTACAAAAGCTTTTTATTTCAAATAAAGGCTGACTTTGGATCTTTCTATTCATCAAAGAATCCTGAAAAATATTTACTCAACTGTTTTAAATAATAATAATAATAATAATAATAATAATAATAATAATAATAATAATAATAATAATTCTTTCTTGAACAGCAAATCAGCATATTAGAATGATTTCTAAAGGATCATGTGACACTGAAGACTTGAGTAATGATGCCGAAAATGTAGCTTTGATCACAGGATTTAAAATGTATTCAAGATATATTTAAAATATGTTCAAATAGAAAATAGTTATTTTAAATAGTAAAATAAATCAAAATTTTACTGCTTTTGCTGTACTTCGGATCAGTTAAAAAGTTCCCCTGTCAGGTAGTATAAATAGGCCATATTATATTTTTGTGATTCAGACACATGCTTTTCAGTTTCTGTTGGGGCAATAATCGCTTCTGTTCTTCCGTTGTGGGCAAACCGAAAAAACATTTCAACCACTAGATGGCAGTAAAAGATCAAGTATAAGCATTATGTTGTTTTGAAATTGAGTTATGTGTAATTTCAGCAGTATACTTAGTTAGAAACTGCAGTAGGAAGCGGTTAAATACTCGTGATGCAACTGCGCATGAATAACTAATAATAAACAATCAAAACAGTGATCGCATCAGACATACCTGATTAATTAATTACTTTTGTTCCTAAAACATTGCTATTAAGGTGCATCAGCCACTAGTTTACTATCGCATAATATAACTGTTAAAACGCCTTTTGTTTAAGTGTATTATATAAAACGTTTGTCCTTCGTCAGCATATATAGGGTCAACTTTCGTTGAGTGAAGAAGAAAAGAACCAATAAAATCGCAGATAAAGTTTATAAGCACCGCCTTCATATGGCCACGCGGCT
The DNA here is from genome assembly GCA_036247105.1 of Cirrhinus mrigala. Lineage (NCBI taxonomy): Eukaryota > Metazoa > Chordata > Actinopteri > Cypriniformes > Cyprinidae > Cirrhinus > Cirrhinus mrigala. The sequence continues at coordinate 26,309,352 of CM070026.1, forward strand.
ACTGAGTAACCAATAGCAGGCGACTGGGGGAGGAACCAAAAAGCTCTGTCAAGCACACTTGAGAAGGGTAAACAGCTCTCACCTCATGGACGCAGATCCAGCGCGAAAACAGAGCTGGACAGTGAACACAGCCACATATTTGCCAATTCTGGGGGTAAGTACCAATAAAGCTCATTTCTTAGGGTGACTAAAGTTATATTAACGCATTTAAGTAATTGTTTGATAATCTGGAGATTAAAAAACGCGTATTGTTTTTAAGTAACGTGTACTTTAGATCGCTGGCTAACAGACGTGCAAAACACACGTGTCGTTTGTTGCATTTTTTCTATCGATATTTTGATATGAACGCGAATATTATTGTATACTTCTATAATATTTCTGTCCATATAGATTGGTGAAGATACACGTGCATTGTGCATGTGTTTTGATTCTGTACTTGTGGTTATGGGAACATTACGTAGCGGCATAAATGTATTCCTTTAACCAAATAAGCCTACAGTAATATAGTACGATCTGTTCATTGGTATGTAAAAACTCTGTCAAACCACAAGGCCTGTTTACACTACACATTTTCCCTTCCTCTTTAAATGCTGTAGGATTGCAGGTGATATTTTGTGCCAGAAATCTTGCAAAACAGAAAGCCTTGGCACGAACAAGTTGAGATGGCATGCATGATTTTTTTTTTTTTTTTTTTTTAAGTAATTAGTGTTTTGTCTTGTTTTCCAGAAAAGACATCCACACATATCTAAACTATATGCAAATAAAGTAGAAAATAAGCGTAATTCACTATTTATTGATTGATTCTCTAATGTCAAGGAGTTTTAGATATTTTTCAAAGGAAAACAAAACTACAATGCTGACTAAAATAAATTACTTCTGCAGGACATTCTGTGCAGTTAATTCACACAGCAAGCTCAGAGATGTGTAAATGTGTTAACTAAATGAAATAAAGGCAGCTGTTGTGGAGATCACCTTTTGCAAAACCTGTAAGCCCTAAGCCAAATCTTCGTTTATAATCTTTTTTTACAGAGCTGCTTGGATACTAAATGTCTCTAAGACTTTAACTTAAGTGACCTGACTGAAGGGCACAATTAATGTGGCTTGTTTTGATTTTGCATTATTTCTTTACTGCAAATCCAACTAATGCATCACGCAGATGCCAGTTAAACACTAAAAAGAATAATTTTACTTTAGTTATGGTTATGTAATTTAAACATTTATGTTATTTTAAAATTATTTATTTTAAAGTATATGAATGCAGTGTTTTATATTTGCTTACTGGTGCAAGTTTAGTATATATATTCACAATTAAATTTTAATATGGTTATTGGTATATCTATAGATATAACAGTCCATGCATACATTTACCTGTGACTATCAACTTTTATTGTGTCAACAATCCTGTCAGCATATTATTAACTAGGAACCACATGCCACGTGTTTTTTTCACAACCTTACCACAACCATACAAACGGATAGAAAGGGGGTGTTTCCTCTAACTAACTGTCTGATTGGCTGTGATTTTCATATGTTCTTTGGGTTACTTATACTAGCGTGGTCTCTTGGTGACTTCCTGCCACAAGGCCTTTATCTCAAAGCAGATTTCACCCTGTCATCACTCATTTTCCGCTTCTAAATGACGTAACATCTGTGATCGCCTTGCCGTAAAAGAGGCTGTCCTAAAATGGCTGACATTTGTTGCTTGTTTTATGGTTATCTGTTTGGCACCTCAGCGTGTGATGTATTAAGAAGCCTGTCCTGTTTCGGGGAGGAGCAGCCATTGTTTTGACCGTGAAGGAAATGAGAGGGCGTTGACAGTTGACAGACAGGCTATGACTGTCTGACGCACTCTGAAGAACTTTATTCATAGTCATTAATATCATACACAGACATTTTATTTGTTGGTTTGAGGCGTTACGGATGTAATAACTTTGCAAAAGGTTTGCATTTAATGTGTGTTTGACTAACCCAAGCATTGATTTTAATCAAACATTGTTTTGGTGATTATAGAAATCACAGTGTTTGTTTATATTTTGCATACTGCAATATCAGACTGTGTTTTGGATATGTCCAAAATATACATTCTATAAAGTGTACCCCCCACCATAGTGTTCCTGAAAATACACATATAGATATAACCTTCCAGTAAGTTAAAAGGCTGAAACCTGAGTAATGTTAATTCCAGAGTCCTCTGATGCTTTATTAGATTCAATAGACTAAGCTGAAAATAATTTACTGAATGTGAATAAGCACTAAAGCTGCACGATTATGACAAAAAAAATCATAATAAAAATCATAATAATCATAATTGTCGATTATTTCCTTGAAAATTGTAATTGCAATTATTAATTACGATTACTGCAGTTTACATTGAATGATGTTTTGAATAGCTTTATACCATTGTTTGAAGCAACTGCATGCCATTTTTATATATATTTTCTTCTTTAAATATAAAAAGTAAAAATTTAAAAATGAAAACAATGAGAAAAAAAAACACTTAAGATAACCTGTAGGAAAAATACACACACACACTTTTCTTAAGAAAGCAGAATAATGTAAGTGGATTTTTTTTTTTTTTTTGTCCATTTTTTGTAATTGTGCCTTTGAACGATTACATAATTGTGGCATAATCTGTACATAATCTGTAATTGTGATCACAATTAGAAATTTGATTAATTGTGCAGCCCTAATAAGCACATTAAAAATGCGCACAACAAAAGTCAACTGTTGCATTTCTGAATGAGACACAGAAATTATATATACAAATAAACTATTTAAAATGTAAATATATACTTGTAAAAAAAGTTGTGGGTCAGTATGATTTTTTTTTTATTTGATTTTTAAAGAAATTGTTAGGCTACTAACATGCATTCAGTTGATCAAAAGTGACAGTAAAGGTATTTATAATGTTACAAAAGATTTCTATTTCACTTAAATGCAGTTCTTTCAAACTTTCAGCTTTGCTATCACAGGAAAAAATTATATTTTTAAATTTGTTAAAATAGAAAGTGTATTTAAATACGTAAATTAAATTGTAAGTCATTTAAATACACTTATTTTTAAATTATAATATTTTACAATATTACTGTCTTTACTGTTATTTTTTTTAAATCAAATAAATAAAATAAATTTTTATGCTGTTGTAGTTTGATCCATATTGAATGGATGTCTATTTTTCATAGTCTTAAACGTGTTGCAATTGTGGGTCACTGAAGATTAGGCAACGTGTTCCATTATTAACCAACAGAGCGTTTAGTGTTTGCAGTAAGCATTGTCTGTTTGACATGCTAAATGTCTCAGTTGCAAATATGCAGATATGTCTAGGCATGTGCGACCTCTCTCAGGTATACCAGTACTGAAGGCTGGTGTATTGCCAGACTACACCTAGTTTACTAGATTAAGGTGCAAAACATGATTTTACTCATATTTGAACATTGAAAGTGTGTTAACAAGTGATTATTTACGCCCAGGGCCAACATCGGTAATTGTAATAGTAAGCAAATGAAAATGTTGTTCACTTGGAATGCTTCTTTTATTATTAATTTCAATGTACGATGCTAATGCTACTCCTCAAGTGTTGTAGAAAGACAACAGCAAACATCTGGTCAGTCAGTGTGGTTTATTGTGGATATCCAGACTGTATTTGAAATGAAAACACAATACTTCCTTGTTTTCTAATGTCACATCATCCAGTTGGCTGTTTAGGAATGATCACGATGCAGAATTAAGTATGTGGCAGTGTTACAAAACATTGAATTTTGACCTGTTTTCACACACATGAGCTGTGTTTATATCCTGCCAAGTTGCTCAAGGTCTTTTTAAGAGCCTTTTCCTTGTAGGCAAACCTTTACCTCAGGAATGAGGCCAAGTTTAAAGCCCTTTATTTACAGGAGAGTCATGCTCTCATTCAACCCCTCCCCTCGGTTAAGCTTATTTGTGTCTGCGCTCCGAAGCCTCGGAGTTTACTGGTGCAAAACGACTTGCGTTTTCCGCCTTGCTGTGTAAGTAAAGAGCGTTTTATAGTGGGAAGCTGGCAGAATACAAAATGACCAATTCATCATGAAGTTTTACAGTAGTGCTTAGACTGAATCGCAAGTTCATAGCTCCTCATATGCTTCTTGTGATTGACTCAGTGTGTGCAGCCACTTTGTAAGACAGTTAGTCACTGGCGAAAAGCTTTGACACTTGTCTCATCATGAAAACGTTTAACCTTTGATAGTCCTGCCAAGAGCTGTGATAACAGCTGTTTTGATAGCTGATGACACTCTGGTGTTGGTCTCAAGAGACGACATAAGTCACTATCTAACATATAATATGCATATACATGTACAATGTATTATTATACTTGTATTATTCATGTTTTTGCTTTTATATTACACTCCATCATACATTGCTTTGGCATCTCTGCACCTACAAAAATGTGACCCTGGACCACAAAACCAGTTTTAAGTAGCACGGGTATATTTGTAGCAGTAGCCAAAAATACATTGTATGAGTCAAAATTGTTGATTGTTCTTTTATGCCAAAAATCATTAGGACATTAAGTAAAAATCATGTTCCATGAAGATATTTTGTAAATTTCCTACCATAAATGTCACTACTTGATTTTTGAATAGTAATATGCATTATAACTTTAACTTTAAAGCCGATTTCCTGAAAATGTTTTTTTTTTTTTTTTTGTACCCTCAGATTCCAGATTTTCAAATAGTTGCATCTCAGCCAAACATTGTCCTAACCAACCATACATGAATGGAAAGCTTGTATATTCATGCAATGGAAAGCTTATTTCAGTTGATGCATAAATCTTAATTGCAAAAATTGATCCTTATGACTGGTTTTGTGGTCCAGGATCACACACGTGTACATATACATACTAGTGTTCAAATGTTTGGGGTTTTGTTTTTTAAAATAACTCTCCTTCTATTTGAATCCATTTTAATATCTAATCTATTCCTGGGATTTCAAAGCTTTTTGTACTGCTTATTTTTTATTTATTTATTTTTTTATTTGATTTTTTTTTTTTTTTAATGAGTAGAAAGTTCAAAAGAATAAAAAATAAAAGAATAAATTTCATATATATAATAAAAGTTTGAGGTTTTGTTTTTAAAATAACTCTTTTAGCCACTAAGGCTATTATTTATTTAATTAAATATTACTGCGATTTAAGTTTAATTTAATTAAACTATGAAACTTAGTAATACATATGCTATGGTAGTACCATAATATTCTTTGAAATACCTGAGTGCCATGTAAATATCATATCATTGTATGTCTGTACGGTAATCATTCAGAAGAATGATATATATTAAAGTACCATGGTAACAGTAAATGCTATATGTCTGTGTTTTTCATTTTGAACTACATGAAATTAGTGTGACTGTTTTCCACCCTCATTGTTGGTTAAAAACGGTTGAGGTTGAGGCTGTTGAATCACTTCCTTTTCTCCTGAACAGTGGGTTTAAAGAGGAACCATCATGGCAGGCGACATGTTGTTGCTGATGAGAGGCTTAGCCAAGCTCAGCCAGGCTGTGATTGAGACCCAGGCCGGCTCTCTGCGCGGTAGTGGGTTCCAAGCTGTGAGCCAGAGCATGCAAATGACGGCTGAACAGGGCATGAGCGTGGCCATGCAGAAGATCCAGGTGGGTACCTCTATAAATTATATCATTTTCCATTATAGAATAAATAGTTCTGGCTATAAATGTAAAATGGATGAGAAATGTTCGATGGCGTTGTGAAATAGGCAATGTACCTGTGACAATGCATCAGTTTAGTTCTATAGACGTTTTTCCTGAATGTGGAAATCAGCCTGACTTTTAACCTGAAGAATGCCTTGCATTTCCAGTGTCCAATGTAGTCAAATTAGCGTATATTCCGATCTGATAATCTAAAGTTAAACCTATTAAAATGTTTTTAAAAAGCACATGGCTCCGTAGCACCATCACTTTGCATTGTTGCAATGACCATCAAAGTTTATTAAATGTGTAGATGACACAAAGCTGCTGACGTTATCTACATTAAAAACAGATGGGGCCCTATTTGAATGGGTACGTATGGAGACCGGAACAGAAGAGCATCCAGTCGGGAGTTAGAATTCGTATTAGCAGCGCTCATCGTTTACTCAGGAAAAAGGTCTATAGTAAAGAGACAAGTTGCTATAAACCATTGCTGTAAACATCCCATTGTTATCACAGTTTTTTTTTTTTTTTTTGTTTTTTCTAATTAAAATTATCATAGTAATATTAATTGTATTTAGTAAATATATTAAAAATAAGGATGCATTAATACATTAAGAAATGTATAATGTTACAAAAACATTTCAAATAATTTTAAATAATAAAAAAAACAATAAAAAAAGCCTCTTTTTATAAAACTTTCATTAAAGAGGCTTCAAAAACATGCATCACAGTTTCCCCAAAAATATTAAGCAGCAAAACTGTTTTGAACGTAAATAATGTTTCTTAAGCACTAAATTAGCATGTTAGATTGATATCTAAAGGATGATGTGACACTGAACACTGGCGTCATGGACTTTAATGGAAATAAGTTACATTTTAAAAGGTATTAAAACAGAAAACAGTTCTATTAAATTGTTATAACATTTCACAATATTACTTTATTTTTAAGTCAATTAAATGCATAATGCATAATTGTTTTTTTCCAAAGTATTTTAAAAAATCTTAATAACTCCAATATCTTAAGTGTTATCAAATAATTTCTTATAAGAATAACAACAATAATTATATTTATTTCCTGTATTATTAATAATAAATATTTTTACTATTATAATTATATACTGAACATTGGTAGTCTTTAACATGTTGCTTTTAGAAAACACAATAAGCTGCAATAAGTCACCCAAAGCTGTTATATTTTATTTTCACCAAGGCCTTTCGTGACTCATTACTTTAGTGTATTACAGTTACATGCATCTGTTATTCCCTAATTAATCACCAGTGTGGTTTTGTCTAATCCATCGTGCACTATAATGGTGTTGGGTTGCACCTCTTGTTGTTTTTCTCCACGACACATCTAAGGTATTATAACTCCAACAATACGATTATGCAAATGAAATTTAGACCTACCTGGAGATTGGATTACTGCCTTCAGAGCATAGGAGCACGGTGTGTGCTGCCAAGCTATTTGTGTTATCAAAGCCTCTGGAACTGATTGTGCATTTCAGAGCGTTTTGATATTTCCTAATCAGGCATCAGAAATGCATATCCTCATCGCTTACTATGAAAATGTATTGCATTGTGTCTAACAACGCCCTTTAGTGTTGCTTATATTTGCAATATAGCATTGATTCCAGCATTCATCTATTTTAGCTATGGGAAAGCACATGAAAGAACTAAAGATGTTCCATCTATTTTTTTTTTTTTTTTTTTTAGGAGTTCACAGGCGGTCAGCAGAGTGTTTCTGATTTCAATGCAGACATGGACTCCAAGTATGACTTCACAGCTTCAGAGGAGAATTTTGAGAGCAAAGCACAGGGAGGTTTGGACAGTGATTCAGTTTTCAGGGACTCTAACACAGGTGCTACGCACACATACGGCCAGGCTTCGGGAAAGTCAAAGCTGTTCGAAGGTTACAAGGACCCTACGAGCCAGTTTACTGGACAAACGCGGTCCTATCACCAGGACCACTCTTCCGTGGGAGGAATCACAGCTGAGGACATTGAAAAAGCAAGGGAGGCGAAGCGAAATGGCTCCAAACCACATAAACAAATGGTACAGGCAACCTTTTCCAATCCTTCATCACCCATGAATAACTAGACATTTGTTCCACCTATATCTGTCATGCATTACAGAGGATAATAATAGTTCCAATGCTTGTTACCCCTAAAGTTAGTAGGTGATTGCAGATATAGACACCTAGGCTGAAGAATAAATAACTTTGGAGTTTGTTGAAGACTCGATGAAATGTTTGATGAGTGCAGTTTGCTGCTGCTGAAGCAAAGGAAAAAAAAAAAAAACAAACAGAAAATTTTGGTAGGACATTAAAGTGTAATCATCCCTTCTTTAATTCTGACTTTAAAAATTACTATCGGCTTGAGGATACACGATTAGTTTTTTTTTTTTGCTGTTGCTGCTTGGAGATAGATGGCATTTGTAATTTAGGGACAGAGGATCTCAGTGCATCTCAGTTTTATTAGACAAAAAGTTGTGTGGTACAGTCATCAGTATTTTAAGTCAGAAAAGAGAGACTATTTATATATCTACAGTACCAGTCAAAAGTTTTTGAACAGTAAGATATTATTATTTTTTTTTTTTTTTTTTTTAAACCAAGCCCGCATTTATTTGACCCAAAATACAGAAAAATACAGATGCTTTAAATTGATCAAAAGTGATGAAAAAGACATAACGTTATAATAATTCATGTGGGGGTTTTTTTGTTGTTGTTTTTTTTTTTTTTTTTTTTTTTTAGCAGCAATTCAGAAAATTAGAATGATTTATGAATGATTTAAATAGCAAAAATATATCAAAATTGTACAGGAGTTCAAAAACTTTTGACTAGTAGTGTATATCTATCTATGTAGATAGTGTGTTGTGTGTGTATATATATATATATATATATATATGTATGCATGTATGTATGTATACGTACATGTATGTGACCCTGGACCTCAAAACCAGTCATAAGTGTAAATTTCTCAAAATTGAAATTTCTACATCATCTAAAAGCTGAATAAATAAGCTTTCCGTTGATGTATGGTTTGTTAGCAAAGGACAATATTTAGCTTAGATACAGTGAAAATCTGGAATCTGATTGGGCAAAAAAATCTTAATGTTGAGAAAATCGCCTTTAAAGTTGTCCAAAGGAAGTTCATAGCAATGCATATTACTAATCAAAAATTTAATTTTTATATAGTTACAATGGGAAATTCACAAAATATCTTCATGGAACATGATCTTTACTTAATAAGGAAAAGGAAAATCGATAAATTTGACTCATCCGATGTATTTTTGGCTATTGCTACAAATATTGCTACCGTGCAACATAAGACTGGTTTTGTGGTCCAGGGTCACATATAATATGTAAGTATGTATATATAAAACCACTGAACAGCACAAAAACCACAGAATTTTTGATATTTATTAGTTAAAAAATGTCAGAAATCATAAATTGTAAAGGGATAGTACATCCAAAAATGAAAATTCTGTTATTATGACCTTCATTCATCTTCGGAACACAAATTAAGATGTTTTTGATGAATTCCGACAGCTTTCTAATCCTCCATAGACCGCAAGGGTCTATGTTCAAGGCCCAGAAAGCCCATTAATGATGGAATTTTAATTTTTGGGTGAACTATCCTATTAAGTGTCTAGTAGTTTTGTTTTGCACCTTGTTTCCCACTGTCTACAGTGTGTTTGTTCTTTCCTGCTGTAGCTTAGTGAAAGAGCGAGAGAGCGGAAGGTGCCGGTCACACGGCTTGGGAGACTAGCGAATTTTGGAGGTAAGACTGCTGAAATTTTTATGTATTTACGTCTATGTATGTAAAGTACTGTTCCAAAGTTTGGGGCTGGTAAGGTTATTTTAAAATGTTTCTGAAAGAACTCATATATGCTCACCAAAGTGGTATTTATCTGATCAAAAATACAGTAAAATGAATATTGTGATAATATTTTTACAGTTTAAAATATACTTTTTAATTTATCAATTTTAAAAAATACTATTTTCATTTGTTAATTTAACTATTATTTTAATTTATTATTTTCATTCAAGTAATTCTAATATGCTGATTTGGTGCTTGAGAATTTCTTATTAGTATCAGTGTTGAAAACAGTTGTGCAGCTTAATATTTTTTGTGAAAACTGGATTCTTTGAATACAAAGTTTAAAAAAAAACAGCATTTATTTGAAATAAAATCAATTTTATCATTCTAAATCCATTTACTGTTGTCACTTTTGGTCAATTTAATGCAATTCTTGCTGAATAAAAGTATTAAATGGATAGTTAACTCAAAAATGAAAATTGTCAACATTTACTCAACATTTACTTAAGTTGTTTCAAACCTGTATGAATTTCTTTCTGAAGTGACAAAACATCTGACAAAGATATTTTGAAGAATGATGTAACCAGACAGTTAATTATGGAGTTCTCGCAGTTTTGCCTGTTTTTGTTTGTTTTTGTTTTTTTTGTTTGTTTGTTTGTTTTTTGTTTTTTTTTTCTCAGAACAGCGAGATATAAACTTGCATTTGTGAGAAATTAAGTCATAATTGCGAGATGATAAAAAATTCTGAGAAAAAAAGAACTAGGAGTTTATAACTTGCAATTGCCAAAAAAGAAGCTCAAACAGTTTTGGAGTAAGTGAAGGATGAGTAAATGATGACAATTTTCATTTTTGGGTGAACTATCCTCTTAATTTTAAAACATTTTTATTGACCCTCAAGTAAGCCGACATATTAAGATCACAAGGCTGGCTGAATATTTTACACTTACTAACTCTCCTGTTACTGGACTTTACTTAATTGGAAGAATAAATTAAGCATGGATTACAGTAATTAGGGCATTTTTACAATACCGTCGCTAACTGAAAACCTTTGCTTTTGCAAGGTGCATCCAAACCAATGCGCGAAGGCCACAAGTCCACTTTAGAATTAGCACAGAGCCTGTGTTGCCTTATATAACAAACAGACTTGGTGCATGTTGTCTAATTCTGAAAGCCATTTTTTGAATAGGTATTTGGCTTTCCAGGTTGAGGCCATCATAATTTTAATGCTCTGATCTAAGACTGGTTCAAGAGAGTTGCGTCTCTTTCCTCACACAGCATGTCAGAGCCAGATTGAGGGCTCAAGGTTAATCTGCATTTTAACCAGTAATATCGTAGACTGCGGCTGCCTCTGCTTTGGATTATGGGACAGAGCTTAACCGGTCTGGGACTGTGCATCACCTGTTTCCCCTGAGATAAAGCGTCCCATTCTGCTGTGTAACTTTACCCGCTTTTGTTCTTCAAATGGCAGTCTATCAGTTATTTCTCAGAGGACTAGCGCTGAATACAGTTACAGTAGTAAATGGATGGATATAGCCGAGGGTTTGGAGTGAAAAGTGCTCTCACATGGGAAAATTAAACACTGGTGGTCACAGTAGCTCTCTCACAGGGTCGTCACAGTGGTAGTTTTCCACTGACGTACACCAGTTGAGACGTTAAACATATTTAGTATCTGCTCTCATTTGCTGTTGGTGTGTGTGCATGTTGGGTGATATGTTGGAGTCCTTGTGTTATCAGATGAACTCTTGTCCATAACTGTTACAAGAAAACATGTTTGGACGCCTGTTTACCACAAGCCCATATGTGTATACTTGCAGTGACCTGTACATATGACAGGTCAGCATTCCCTAAACCAATGAAGCATTATGGGATTGTGTATAAGGGGAATGTGTTGACAAGTGTTTATGTGTTCTATGGATCAAAGTTACTAAGTTTGTTCAAGATGACTTTTAGCAGCCATAAACATTACAACAAATTTTGTTAAGTATTAAATTAAATGTTAAATTAAATTAAATGTTAAATTAATATTTGCTTTATTTTTATTGTTATTATTGTTATTTAATAATTACATCTTATAAAATTTAAAAACAAAAAAAAAAGTTTTTAAAGGAATAGTTCACCTAAATATGAAAATCCTGTCATCATTTATTAACCCTCAAGTTGTTTAAGAAGATATTTTGAAGAATATGGTTAACCAAACAGTTGCTGGTCCCCATTGACTTCCATAGTATGGAAAAAATACTATGGAAATCACTAGGGACCAGAAAGTGCTTTGTTTCCCACATTCTTCAAAATATCTTATTTTGTGTTTGACAGAAGAAAGAAGTGTATAGAAGTTTGGAACAACCTCAGGGTGATGAAATGATGACAGAATTTTAATTTTTCAGTGAACTTTGATAGATGCGTTGCTTGACAGAAATGTCACATTACAGAATTAAAAGTATTTTGTGACTTATACTAACAGTAGCCAACTTTGAGGAAACATTATATGTGTTTGAATATTGTGTTGTTGCATTTTAAAGTGGTTTAATGTGATGGGTGTATCTGACCTTTGTCCTCACCTTGACCCTTACTCCTGGATATGAGCTATCCAGTTCAACTGTTCTCTGGCTCCGTTCCTCTAGCTCTCGTTGGATAGTTAAATATAGTGATTAATTGCGTCTGAGAATAGTACTCATCACTTTGGCAGGCTTTCATGTGGTTGTGTTCATCATCTCAATTTTAGTGACTGTAGATAGCCCTTAAATCAGTGCCCTAACAACTGTTTTTAGGCAGCATGTTCATTTTGTTTACCTTGTGTTTATGTTCAGAAGCATACCTCTCTGTTTTTGTAACATGAGACCTGGGCCCGTAGTGTCCTTGGTAATGCTATCGGGCAATCTGAAAGCCATCTTAACCTCCCCATGCCAGCGTGAAAAAGAAGAGCCTTGCTTTGAGAAAGTGTGCAAATTTTACGCTGATGTTTCTGAATTTGAAATTAGTAGCTATATATAGTATATTAGTATATGTAGTAACAGTTCAAAACATTTGGGGTTGGTAAGGTTTTGAGAAGTCTTGTATGCTCACTAAAGCTGCATTTATTTAATCAAGTATGGTAAAAACAGTAATACTGTGAGATATTATTGCATGCTAAATGAGCTACTTCATTGTCACATGGTCCCTGACAAATCATTCTGATTTGGTGAAACATTTCTTATTATTAATGATGAAAACAGTTGTGCTGCTTAATATTGTTGTGGAAACTAAGGGTCGACTGATTATCGGTGCCAATATTAAGCATTTTTATGGTTACTTGTATCGGCCATTTTTAAAACCAATTTGCAGATTAAAATCATTTAAAAAAAATTAAGTTTTTGTCAGAGCCATTGTTACTCTTAATTTTGACATTAATTTTCATTTTTACACCAGACATATGTATCATTTCAAAATATCGGTTGTCGGTCTACTTGATCTGTAATAATCGTTATCGGCATCTGTGATACTTTTTTTCAGAAATCATTCTGATTTGGTGGAACATTTCTTATTATTAATATTTTTGTGTGAAACTAGGGGTCGACTGATTATTGGTGCCAATAGTAAGCATTTTTATGGTCATAGTCCATTTTCAAAACCGATTTGCCCTTGAAATAATTTAAAAGCATTTAAGGAATGTTTTTGTCAGAGCCCTTGTTATTCTTAATTTTGACGTTTTCATTTTTTTTTCACCAGACATGTATATTGGTTCAAAAGTATTGATTATCAGTCTACTGATGATACTTTTTTCAAAAATCTGATTTAGTGAAACATTTCTTATTGTAAATGATGAAAACAGTTGTGCTGCTAAACTTTTTTTTTTTTTTTTTTTTTTTTTTGTGTGTGTGTGTGTGTGTGTAAACTAGAACGATTATTGGAGCCGGTATTCAGCATTTTTATAGTTATTCGGTGTCTGTCATATTCAAAACCGATTTGCAGATAAAATAATTTAAAAGCATTTAAAGAGTTTTTTTCAGAGCCCTTTTTACTCTTAATTTTGACATTAATGTTCTTTTTTTTTACACTAGACAAATATATTGGTTCAAAATATCGGTTATCGGTCTACTTGATCTGTAATAATCGGTATTGGCATCCATGATACTTTTTTCGAGAAATCAGTCTGATTTGGTGGAACATTTCTTATTAATGATGAAAACAGTTGTACTGCTTAATATTTTTGTGGAAACTAGGGGTCGACCAATTATCGGCGCCGATATTAAGCATTTTTATGGTTATCGGTCATTTTCAAAACTGATTTGCCTATTCAAATAATTCAGAAGCATTTAAAAAAAGTTTTGGTCAAAGCTCTTGTTACTCTTAATTTTTACATTAATTTTCATATTTACACTTTTACACCAGACATATATGTTAGTTCAGAATATCGGTTATCGGTCTATTTGATCTGTTTCGGCATCCATGATAATTTTTTTATTTTTTTCCTTTCAGAAATCATTCTGATATGGTGAAACATTTATTATTAGTGATGAAAACAGTTGTACTGCTTAATATTTCGTCGCCGATATTTGCCGGTTCAAAATATGGGTTATCGGTCTACTTGATCTGTAATAATCGGGATCCATGATACTTTATGTCAGGATTATATGAATGGAAAAAAAAAGTTCAAAATAAGAGCATTTGTTTCAAATAGAAATCTTTTGTAACGTTTATAAATGCCTTTGTCACATTTGACAAATTTAATGCTTCCTTTTTGAATAAAAGTATTAATTTATTCTTTAAAAAAACAATCTTACTGACTTCAGACTTTAATCATTTTACCTGATATTTATGATTGGTACATTTTCTTCTTGGATTGGGTAAATACATTACATTACATTGGATTAGTCTATCTGTGCATAATGGAGCACAAATGTTAAGTATCTTTAAAAAGAGGAAATGCAATACAGTACTTCAGATGTTGGTTGAGCGTCCTGGTATGGCCCCTTGTGTTTTCCTCAAGTCCTTAAACTCCTCCAGGCATAAAGGACATGAAAACAGGAACCTGTTTAATCATCAACCACAACTGACCTAGAACTTCCCCAGCAATCTTAATGAAAAACTTTACCGGGGTAAGAGCCAGCGTCAAAACCACACGTGTTTCTGTGAGGTGTGTCGCGACTTCTGGAAAAAAACAGCAGGGTGAAAACACGTTGGCCCCATTTCTTGCCAGTTTACACTGAGGTTTAGTTTCACGGCTTGATTTACACCCGACTTGAAGCCCATCCTAAATTTCTCAAAAGCCGGGTGTGTTGCATAATCACGAAATTACATAACTGTTGAAGACTGCATCAACTTGTTATTGATTCGCAGCTCTGCCACAGCAAATGTGCTGACCACAGAGGTTTGGAAATGCTATTTTGGTGTTTCCTTTTGTCAAGTTTGCATTATACAGCTCCAGAGTTGTTGTGGGTGTTTTTCACAAACCAGCACAAGAGATAGATATAAATGCAGCCCGTATTTTGAAGTTTTGCTTACATGGTGTAAGTCTTGATTTGAGGTGTAAGATAATGACTTAATGTTTCAGTGTTTAACTTCTATTAATTTATGGACCATTTCCTTTTTGTATTTGAATCCCTTGCAGGTCTTGCTGTGGGTTTGGGTATTGGAGCTTTGGCGGAAGTGGCAAAGAAAAGCCTACGATCAGAGGATAAGAATGGTAAGACAATTTCATGATCTACTAGAATTGAACTTTATGGTTACAGTTTGGATCAGTATGTTGCTAACAATTCATTAGAACATTTTATTGATTATGTACATGCAATCAGGCATAGTGATTGCAAGCAGTTAAGATTTTTTTTTTTTGGACTTTAAACAATTTCTTTAAAAGAAAGATAGTGAGTGAGGAAACGGGAAAGAATAGGAAGGAGATTGTGGGTATTTAAACTCACATCACCCACACATAAACATGTGCGCTACCTACCAGTACCCACAACAACCCTGATCTTAACCTGTGTGTATCATTTGCAGAAATGAAAAGATCTTTCCTATTTTTTTTTTTCTTCCTTTCATTTAGTACAAGCAGTACTGAAAGTCTAGTGTGCGTACGGTATTATTTACTTTTAGACAGGAGAGCACCATTGCTCTTTTGACTGTCTGTGTTTGCTTAAATTGGACTGTATGTATGATAATACACACACACACACACAGTAACATTTACAAAGATTCCTCATCTAAAGTGCACTTAAATTAGGCTGCTGTCAAGGCTGAGAGGCGGTTTTAATGTAGAGATGAGCTGTTTTTGCAGCACAGATCATAAAATATTTATATGCATCTGTGTAACTGGTATGAAAAAATGCCAATACATTATTGAAATGTACTCTTACTAAAAGTTTGTCCCTCATTCTTGAAATGTTTAACCTTGTTCACCGCTTGTGCATGTAAATATGTGCACCCCTCCCATCATCCAGGATCTCTCAGCTCAACTTTAAATCTTCTTATGGCAGAGAGCTTTAGTCGGACATGCACACTGCCGCTGTTGTTTTGGCGTGTTTAAAGGCAATGTGATGCAGCATTTGCAGCATGCCATCGTTGTGAAGGTGTAGAAAGTTAGTACATTTTAATTTAAGGTTATAAACAAACTTTTTGGGGTTTTTTTTTTTTTTTCTTTTTGCGTTTTTAAATTTGGATGAAGGATTATGAACGTTTTCTTTTTTTTTAATTTAATTTTCATTTTATTTTAGAAACTTTTCTTTAGTTTTTTTTTTTTTTTTTTTAATGCTTAATTTATTTTAAGTATTTAGGGTTGATTTATATATGTTGTCTTTAAATTGGGGCTGTTAGTTTAACGCAGTAACTTAATTCATTAGTTATGAAAAAATAACACAAATAAAATAACGCAGTTAACGTGCTGGCCCCGCCCCCAGATCTGTACATCATCTTATATTTCATTTAGTCAGCTGTTGACAAATATGATGCAGGGCAACAACTCCACAAATGCAGTTATGCCCTAAAATTCAAGATATTGGTGCAAAAAATTGTCTTTTGTCTCATATTTATATATATCACACAATATCACACAGGCAGCAAAAGCAGTATGACACGAGTGCTGATTTTGTTTCAATGTATCACGAGCCCAAATGTGATTTTATATGACAGTTCAGTAAATACGAAGTTGATATTTTTATATTTTAAACACAATATTATGTGTTTTTGTTCAGTTTTGCAGAGAACATATTACCTTTGAAGCCATAGCAGATTTGTTGCGCGTCTCCGACCAACACAGCAGCATTTATTTTTTGAATGAATCCGCTTTTTGAACGAATTGTGTGAACAAATGATTCAAAGGCACATTCGTAAAGAGAATGAATCAGCAGTTTTAACAAATCGAATGAATAACTCATAAAGACATTTGCCGCCACCTGCTGGCAGATTTAGTTTCTTATTTAGAGTATCATTTTATTAAAAAAAATAATAATAAAAACATTAAAGGGATAGCTCGCCCAAAAAAATTAAATTCTGTCATCGTTCACTCACCCTCATGTCATTTCAAACCTTTCTTTGGTGGAACATAAAAGAAGGTATTTTGAAAACTGTTGGTAACTGTTGGCTACTATTTGCATTGTCTACTTGCTACTTTCTCATTTAACACAATAGCTTTAAATCTTAATCTTTTGTGGCTATTTTCACAGACAAATTTAGTTTTGCGATTAATTAGATTAATTAATCGAAATATCATGTAATTGATTAGATTAAAATATTTAATCGACTGACAGCCCTACTTTAAATGCATTATATTTTTGTGCGTTAAATAAAGCACTTTTTACTTTGTCCCTTTGTTTTTGTGTTTTTTTTTTTTTTTTAAAGTTAAAAGATGAAGTCTGACTTCAGACCTGTAATAACTATCTCAGGTTATTACAGTTTTTTTTTTTTTTTTTTTTTTTCAATGACAGTTCTTCAGATGGCTTCTTTTTTCCACTAATCTTGAATATTGTGTTGCAAACAGTTTAATTGTTTTTCTAGCTTATTTTGGTGTTTGGATCTACACCCTCATCTTCTGTGCCTGTAGGCATTGACAGCTCAGAGTGTCGTTGGAAAGTGCTTAAAAAAAAAATAAAAAATTCCTGCTGCAACTAAAGGCTCAAAGCTTTATTCATTACATCAAGAGAATACTAGATTCCTGTTACACCGGTTATTTGCAGAAATTTTATGGTTTAGATCTCTGCTGAGTTGCATTATGTCAGTCTGACTGCATATGGGAACTTGGTGCAAATGTGTTCTGAGGACAGCGGCCTGTAAATAGATCTTATCTATGTAGACACCCAACGTGCTGGATAATGATTACTTTTGACCTCATTATCACATCCAGGAATAGTACTAATGTCCTCACAAAGATAATGAAGACCCCTGATCCAATGGTTTATGGGGTATTGTTTACGTGGACAAATTGTTCTCAGCAGTACGGATTCTCTTTATAGTTTTAAATGGCACATAAAGCAGCTGTTTGAGATTTTGGACCGGTGTATAAAACAAAACAAAACGTGGGTTTATTTGTCTCTTTAGGCATTACTGTGCTGAACATTCTTGTTTTTTTTTTTAAAGAAATAGCTCACTCAAAAAGGAAAATTTGCTAAAATGGTATTCACCCTCAGGCCATCCAAGATGTAGATGAGTTTGTTTCTTCATTCTTCATATTTGGAGAATATTTTGAGAAATTTTGCATTACATCACTTGCTTGACCTCTGCGGTGAATGGGTGCCGTCAGAATCTAAACATCTCATGAAAACATCAAAATAATCCAAAAGTAATCCTCAAGGCTCCAGTCCTGTGTGTTTATCATAAAAACAAAAAATAAAAAAAAATGTTTTGGGCTAAAAATATCTTATTTTTGTAATATTGCTTTTGTCCAATAAAGTTGTCTTGTCTTAATCAGGTGAGAAATATGCACAAGTCAAGCACCATTTACAAGTTAAATAATATCCAAATCTGTTTAAAAAAAAATATTGGTAGATTTAAAGTTAAAACAGCTTAATGATAGATTTGTTTCTTACAAACAAAGCTTTTTGCTTTACAAGACGATAATTAATGGACTAATCAACATGTATGGACTATTCCTTTGTTGTATTTCAGCCCAAAATGTTGACAGACTAATCCGACTAATCTTCACACAGGTGACAAGAAGGCAGTCCTGGACAACAGCCCCTTCCTTTCGGAGGCCAACGCGGAGCGTATCGTCAGGACGTTATGTAAAGTGCGTGGGGCGGCCCTCAAGCTTGGCCAGATGCTCAGTATACAGGGTAAGAGAATGCTGTTTGTACTGTACATAACAAGCCACCACGTTAGTCCAGGTCACTCCTCAAGGATTTATTGGGGCCATTGAGACGTCCTCCATGACTGATAGGATTCATAACCCATGGCTGCTTCCAGTGTTGGGATGGTTGTAAGTCATGGCCGCTCTCAAGTTAGACTGGTACGTGTTTGAGGCCTGTTTTGGTTTTGCAGTCTGATGATATGAGTGACTGTAATCCTCTTACAGAAAGGTGCAGAGAAATTGGAGATGCAGTTTATTTCCTCTCTGATATGCAGACGTCTAAAGATAAAATAACCTTGTGTCCTTCCTACGTTATTTTCCACAGCGGTGGAAAATGGATGCTAACTTTTCTTGCTGACCATTCAGGGTCCTCAAACGCTGTCAGTCTGGATACACTTGAATTAGTTTTTTCGTCATCTCAAAGGATTAGTTCACTTCCAGAACAAAAATGTACAGATAATTTACTCACCCCCATGTCATCCAAGATGTTCATGTCTTTTCTTTCTTCAGTCGAAAAGAAATTAAAGTTTTTGAGGAAAACATTCCAAGATTTTTCTCCATATAGTCGACTTCAGTTTGAAGGTCCAAATTGCAGCTTCAAAGGGCTCTACATGATTCCAGCTGAGAAATAAGGGTCTTGTATAGCAAAGCAATCTGTTATTTTCTAAAACAAATACACACGTGTATACTTTTTAACCACAAATACACATCTTGCACTAGCTCGGCTTCATGGATTAAATAATCGCGTTGGAAAGGTCAAGCGTGACGCAAGTGGAATTAACGACCCAGTGTTTACTATGCGAACGTGCGAAATAAAGGTAAAACAACAATTGTCGGACGATTTTGAAAGTTGAAGGGGAAAATGAGTTGGTGTTTTTCACCCTATCCTACCTTTTTGAACTGAAGTACACAGATGAAGAGCTAGGGCTGGGCGATATGGCCAAAAAATTATCACAATAATTTTTTTTTTTCATATCAGTCGATATCGATAATTATCACAATAAAGTTTAAAGGCAGATTTTTGCTACAGTGTGAAAGTTGTAAAAACCAGATGATTAATTGTGGCTTTAAACTATTCTTTATGGTCAGACCATGACAGATATTTTAGTTTTTATATTCTTTACACTTTTTTCAGTCATTTTTCCTTAAAATAAAAATCTGAATTTCTTAGTTCTGCATGTTTTAATGAGTAATATTGTTTCAAATCAAGAAACAGGTTTATGTTGCCTGATGATAATAATAATATAACATTTTTTTGTCTTATAGAAATACACATTTGATAGTAGCTTGAGTTAGGATGCAGATGTAGATTTATGTTCATTATCAAAATCAGTAATGTCTGCAAAAATTTTAGCAACTTATATGGTGCATATATGGTGAAATTTAATTATTCTGGCTTTTTTTTTTTTTTTTTAATTAATCATTGCTCTTGCATAGTATCATCTATAGTTCATGATAATAACAGTTAAAACCACAAATATCGCACCTCAATAACATGGTAAAAATGTAATATAGTTCCTGGGTATTTGTATGAAAAACAGTATTCTAAATGCATTTAGTATAAATGCATAAACATTGCATAAAATACATTTAATACATTAATAATGTAATAAATTAGACACAAATATACCCACATTTCTGACACAATACCACTGTGCAGTAAGTGCTACTACAGTAAATCTATGGTAAATGATGGCGATTTGTAGATTAAAAAGGCGTATGTATTGTTGCGCACAGTGTTTCTCCTGTTTGATCTGGCTCATTTGTGAGTCATTTGTGTTCTTCACTGAATTCAAGCTCTTCACACTGGATCTGTACCGCCATTTAAACTTTGATCCGAGCGGATAAATGGTGCTTTAAATGACTAGCACTCTTTTGTTCCACCTTTGCAGTATAAACCATTATATCGAACATTTATCGAACTCTTGTTATCGTTTATCGAGGAAATTTATATTGAGCAATAATTAACGTTATAGATTTAGCGCCCAGCCCTATGAAGAACTAACCACGCATGACCTTTCCAACGCAATTGTGTAATGCGTAAAGTCATGCATGTGCATCACAAAGCTAGTGCAAGACGAGCGTTTGTGGTTTAAAAAGTCTATAAATGTTTATTTTTTTTAGAAAACGACGAAGCGTTTTGCTAGATAAGACCCTGTGATCTTGTAGAGCCCTTTGAAGCTGCATTGAAACTGCAATTTGGACCATTGAAATCTACAATATGGAAAAAAAATCCTGAAATGTTTTCCTCAAAAACCTCAATTTCATTTTGACTGAAGATAGAAAAACACGGGGTGAGTAAATTATCAGGAGGTGAACTAATCCTTTTAAAGTTCTTTTTATCTAAAGGCTTACACCATCGTCTAACCAGGTGAGAAGTGATGCAGAGACAAGCATGTTTCTGTATTTTTGACCAAGTTAATGCATCACTGGTTGTGCATAAGAGACTTATTTCAAAAACATAAAAAGTTGACTGACCCCAAACTTCTCAATGATAGTGTAAGTAGGAACTAGTATTGTAAATAACAGAAATGATTTGCTTGCCTCACGTCCTTGAATCTACTTCTGTCTGCCTTGACCAGTAAGTCAAACATTGTGTGACTTTTTCTGTGACACAAATGGCTCCCTTCTCTGTGCAAATATGTTGATTATTTCTGGTAGGCATGTGAGGTCATTCTCCCCCGCTCTGTGTGCATTAGTGTGCATTTGAAAGTGAGAACGAAAGCATCTGTGTCACCCCATCAAGAATGCAGCACATAGATTATTGTAGCACGGCCTCCCTGCATGACATTTCCAAACCTCGGCCGCCGCTCATACACTCGACTCATGCACCACGTCATTCTCATCAAGATAGGCAGTATTTTGTAAGCTGCAGATCCTTGCGACTGGCAGTGAAGGACAGCGACAGCGCTGGCATCGGCCAAGCTCAAAATAAGCCCACGGCTATGTCAGAAACGTGACCTTTAGACTACGCCTCAGGAAGTTTTGAAAGGCGATGGGGAGGGCGATTATGAAAAAAATCATACCATGATTTTTTTTTTTTTTTTTTTTTTTTTCAGTAAAATCATGTTTCATGATTTTATCTGGATTCTTTGTCATGCTGGTTTTACTGTTGTGCAAGTTGTCTGTGCAGTACAGCCAAACTAATTTTCCTATTTTAAAAGCCTTAGCTCTGCTTCATGGATTAAATAGTCACATTGGAACTTAAAATACAAATAAAACAAACAGTGCTTTATTTTTCAGGTAGAGTAGATGCATTTAGCAGTAGCATTCAAGAAATTGAATGAGCAAAAATAAAAATAAAACACTATGTACACTTCACTTCACACACTTCTTATTAAAGCAACTGTATTAAAGTTCTTCAGTCAAGAGCAGTGAGTGAGTTTTTTTGTTTTGTTTTTTTTTTGCGTGCGTGTGTGTGTTGTGGTTTTGAGATTTAAAGGGATAGTTCCAACAAAAATAAATATTCTATTGTCATTTACTCACTCAAGTAGAGCTGCAAAACGATTAGTTGCGATTAATCGATTTAAAATAAGTTTGTTTACATACTATGTGTGTACTGTTTATTTATGTATATAAATACACTCACATGTATATATTTAAAAAAATATATTTGTAAAAAATATAAAATTATATGCATGTAAACACTTGTATATAATTTGTATTATAAGTAAATATAAATATTTTACATATAAATCTAACATATTTTTCCTTAATATATAAATGTATGTGTGTTTATTTATGTATACATAACAAATATTCACAGTACACACATGTATAGTATGTAAACAAACTTTTATTTTGAATCAATTAATCGTGACTAATCGTTTTGCAACTCTACTCTCAAGTTTTAAATCCTTAAAACCTTTTAAACCTAAAATTTGATGTGAACGTATGTCATGATATAGCACTACAATACTAGCAATACTACAGTATTTCTTCAAAAGCAGATCGTGGAGACATTATAATCATCCACAATCAAAAATAGTGATATCGCACACCCCTAAAAGACACAATAGCTCATCAAGATATGACCAAACTGAAGGGAAAGCATCAACCTCAAGGGTTGCTCTAATGTTGGTTATTGAACAGATATGATTTACTGACGCTCGATTTCTCAAACCTCCCTTAGGAAAACTGGTCCCTTCTTGAATAGGGTTTTAGTAGCCCACGTTTCTCAGCAACAGTGTCAGCAGAGAAAATGTGAGGTCATCAGACTAATCTGGGTCAAACAAGTGAACTAGGGTAAAAACCATGGCAACTATAAAGATGAACTTTAGTTTACGAGTGTAGGAGTTTAGTGTAAGAGTTGCTTAGCAGTTCTGGATTCCACTGGGTTTGGATCAAGCAAGTTATTTAGCACTCTCACTTTTCTTTCTCTCTCTCTTTCTCTCTCTCTTTTTCACACACACTTTGGCTCCTTAAGGCTTGAGTGTTTACAGTGGCGTACATCTGTCACACAATTCCTTCTCGTGAAACCATCTCTAAAAGCCTGTTTACGCGTATGGTTTGACTCTGTACTGCAACCGAGTAAACCTGTAATATGACAACAGATTTATTAAAGATCAAGCAAAATGAAATGCAAGACTATTTTGTATTGTAGGGCATTTTCAAACTCTCTTTAATGTTTTAAAGTAAAAAAATACAAGCTAATGTTATAGCCTTGAGTGATCCAATCATATGTGGGCAGCACAAAATGCAAAGTGATCCAATCATTCAAACCACAATCAAAGGTCAGGAAAGCATTTGACCACATCACATTTGTTGTGTAAATAGTAATGTGTTCTAAACAATAGTTATTCACAGCAACACCTACTCACCTATCAGTGAACCTTTGCACAAAAATAAAGCAAGCCATAAGAGGTCATTGTTTTCAGTGATTTTACCATGTTTACATATCAGTTTAAGCAGAGTTTCTGATTTTTGAACGATCATATTGCATTGAAGAATACACTTTGTCATCAGTTGAATAAATGTACATTTTAAAGCATATTGAATGCATATTAAATTTTAAATTGTAATATTGCACAATCTGTGTTGATCAAATAAATGCAGCGTAGGTGAGCATAAAAGACTTTTTTTCAAAAACATTAAAACTTACCAAAACTGTGGATGCACGATATTGGATTTTTGCAGATATGCTGATATTTTTCAACTTAATTTGGCCAATAGCCTATGCCGATACAGATTATATTTCCTTTTGTTTAGAAACAACACCAAGTCTCTCCTGGGTAGAAATTCTAAGCAAATTATCTTTAATTTTGGTTAGTTTTTAACAAAAAATTATTTGTTCGAATTAAATTAACAATAATGAAGTTCTTTTATAATGACCGTACACTGAAGCTTTAAAAATAAATATAAATAAACTATATATCAATTGCTGCTTTTTCTCTCTCTCTCTCTCTCTCTCTCTCTCTCTCTCTCTCTTCAGAAAACTACAGTGGTAACCTTAACATTTTGATTTAACATTTGTAGATGGTCTAAACCAGTTGTAAAAATTATGAAAATGTTTTAGAGCTCATAATTTGTTTAGAAAAAAAAATGTTTTACAAGTGTCAAGTTTTTTATTTATTTATTTATTTTTGTATTTTACTTTCAATTTATTAGAAGTAGGCCCATAGTGGCCCATAGGCCCCTGTGGAAATAAAACTCCTTACCGAACGGGCATTAGGACCCGGGGGAGGCTGCCACTGCTGCCACTGCACGTACTATTACTATCACACATCAAACGCGTCATTCTGTACGTGCATTCTCAGATTAAATGCAGTGATTAAAAATAGTGAGTCTAGTCCTCATTCAGACAAAACTTTGCTTTAAGAATGAGGCACACTGCTGACGTGATCTAATCGCTAGCACACCCTGAGCACATGTGAGTTATTCCTCTTATCAGCAAGACGTCAGCATAATTGTTCATATTGGGCCGATGCTGATATTTATGTTTAAAGCCATTATTGGCCGATTCCGATATGGTTCTGATGATGTTGTGTATCCCTAATCAAAACCATAGTATGTCTACACTTTTTATAGTTAATGCAATGTAGCAGTTAAATAGTTAAAATGTGTTGTCACAGGAAACACATTTGATATAATGTAATTGGCAGTCTTTCTGCTGAGCACTTGTGATCAGATCACCCAGGAAGGATGTTAATGCCTGCTATAAACAGGGCCATCATTTTCATTTGGCATTTGTTGAAGAGTAGCATTGTTCTTTACCAACATTGGATATGTTTTTAAAAATGTTTCAGATGATGCATTCATCAACCCGCAGCTGGCCAAGATCTTCGAACGTGTGCGTCAGAGTGCTGACTTCATGCCCATCAAACAGATGATGGTATCATCTACTTCAACTACAAAATTTCAGTGTCTTAAATAAAAAAAAAAAAAATCTCATAAATTCAGTATAAAAAAATATGCATGTTTGTTGTGGTTTGATCTATGCAGAAAGCCTTGAATAATGACCTGGGCCCAAACTGGAGGGATAAACTAGAAATGTTTGAGGAAAGACCCTTTGCTGCTGCCTCCATTGGTCAGGTCCATCTGGCTAGGATGAAGGACGGTCGAGAGGTCGCCATGAAAATCCAGGTTGGTTTCATACAGAAAGTACTATTTTAAACTTCATGCAGATCAATAATGCTTTAAAGGAACACTCCACTTTTTTTGAAAATAGGCTCATTGTCCAACTCCCCTAGAGTTAAACAGTTGAGTTTTACCGTTTTCGAATCCATTCAGCCGATCTCCGGGTCTGGCGGTAGCACTTTTAGCATAGCTTAGCATAGATCATTGAATCCAATTAGACTGATAGCATCTCACTCAAAAATGACCATATATAATGACGATATTTTTCCTATTTAAAACTTCTCTTCTGACTACTACTTCTCTTCTGAAAACTACTCTTCTGCAGTTACATTGTGCACTAAGACTGACAGAAAATGAAACGTTGTGATTTTCTAGGCTGATATGGCTAGGAACTATACTCTCATTCCGGCATAATAATAAAGGAACTTTGCTGTCGTACCATGGGTGCAGCAGGCGCAATGATATTACGCAGCGCCTGAAAGTGACCGGCACTAAGTTTGTGTAGTGTTGTGTAATGCAGAGTTGGCGGCTGCGTAATATCATTGCGCCTGCTGCACCCATGCTACGGCAGCAAAGTTCCTTGATTTTTACGATGAAATGAGAGTATAGTTCCTAGCCGTATCGACCTAGAAAATCACAAATTTTCATTTTTCGTCCATCTTTGTACACGATGTAACTACAGAAGAGTCAAGTTTTAAATAGGAAAACTCTTTGGTCATTTTTGAGCGAGATGCTAACGGTCTAATCGGATTCAATGATCTATGCTAAGCTATGCTAAAAGCTGAATGGATTCGAAAACGGTAAAACTCAACTGTTTAACTCTAGGGGAGTTGGAAAATGAGCCTATTTTCAAAAAAAGTGGAGTGTTCCTTTAAGGCCATTAAAAGTGAGTTTACAGTTCATTTTCAAAGGAACACCACATGAGTGAAATAATGCTTATTTTAATGAACAACATAAACACATTTGAATTAATCACAACATGAAGAGAAGAACAGTTTCTTTAGTTACTTAAGGGAAAGTTGACCCAAAAATGAAAATTCTGTCATTAATTACTCACCATCATGTCGTTCCAATCCCGTATTACCTTCGTTCATCTTCAGAACACAAATTAAGATATTTTTGATGAAATCCGAGAGCTTTCAGACCCTGCATAGACAGCAACTACCACATTCAAGGCCCAAGGGTAGTAAGGACATTGTTAAGGTAGTAAAGACATGAGTGTGAGTAATTAATAACAGAGTTTTCATTTTTGGGTGAACTTGCCCTTTAAGCTGAAGCAGCAGAAGTATATTGTTTTGCTTGTGTTAGCGCATTCCGCACTAGCATCACAATCAAAGCTTTTCTCCTATTATGTACCACATAAAATGCCCTTTTTTACGGTCTTCTAATAGGTTAATTTAGAGCACAGACTGCTTGAAGTTCAAAGCGCAATTACCGCTTAACTGCTTTTGCAAACGATATCGACCTGAATGTTTATGATTAGATAACCTAAATCTGGATGTCTCTCCTCTCAGCTTTTTTTAGTAAAACAAACAGTTTTGAAATGTTCTGAAATAAACTAGCCCTCCAAAATGCACTCAACACGGTCAAGGCTGTTTTGCTGGAGAGGTTTTGTTGCGTTTGTTTGTCAGTGGTCCAGTGGTGTTCTTTCACCTGATGCTCTTACTGGTTTCAACTTGTTTTGGTTTACGAATTGAACTGCTACTGCGTAATATTTCCTGACCCCAGTGTAACATACTCTCGTTTTTTTTCCCTGCAGTACCCCGGAGTCGCACAGAGCATCAACAGCGATGTGAATAACCTGATGACAGTCCTGAGCATGAGCAACGCCCTTCCTGAAGGTGATGACCTTTTCACTAATGATTAATGATCCGAATACACATACATTTGTTTTTTAGGATTGTGGGTAAATAAATTATTGGATGCACATGGATGACACATGCGTTGCAATGTTGACACCTCAGGTTATTTCCCAATCCCACCACTTCATTTACTTCCTATCTGGTTTCTGTCATAACTACAAACATAAAAGCACTTAAATCAAATAAAAAGGTCAGTTGCTGTCACGCGATGTAGTCTAATACAATATTATATGAAGCAGACGTGGATATGCAGGTTGCACATCATCTTCTGTCAAAGTTCCCATGGTCACCCTGAAAATATTTATTTTAGGGACTTTTTTAAAGTATACACTACTGTACAAAAGTTTGGGTTCAGTATGATTTTAATGTTTTTAAAAGAAGTCTCGTATGCTCACCAGTGCTGCATATATTTGATCAAAAATACAGTAAAAACGGCAGTATTGTGAAATTATTAAAATGTAATTTTTTTAATATATATTTAAAGTGTCATTTATTCCTATGATGGCAAAACTGAATTTTCAGCAGCCATTATGCCAATCTTCTATATACTTACAGTCGCAGTTGAAATTATTCAACCCCCCAGAAACTGCAGTACTTTATAAATACAAGCTTTTTTTGAAGAACCAGGATTTTATAAAAATTGCATCCACAACAATTTACTGCCATATTAAAAGTGATAATGTCAATATATAATGTAATGTTTCTGAGTTTTTCATAATACAATTATGTCACAATTATTCAACCCCTATTCAACATTGCTGTTTTAAGTTACTTATTTTTATGTTAGGGAACAAAATAGTCTTAAAACACAATTAAGCCTTTAGAAACTCTACAGAATTAGCTTTGGGTGTTACACATACATACATTTAGCCCATGCAAATATGGTAAAGTCAATAGAGCTCTCACAAAAGCTATAGAGAAGAAAGTTTTATTATATTAGAAGTTGTACCAGAAAACATTTGAGGGTGTTGAATAAAAAAAGCACTATATCATAAAATGTTTGATCAGAAAAACCTGCAATGTACAGCCAAAGACTTGCAAAATGACTTAACGAAAGGAGGAACAACATTTCAATGCAGAGTATAAGATGAACATGAGATGGAAGAACAAAAAGGCAGACTTGAGCATGCTAAAATTCATTTGGATAGACCTGTGGAGTTCTGGAAGAATGTTTTATGGAGTGATGTGACCAAACTGAAACTTTTTGGACCTGTGGATCAGCGATATGTCTGGTGCAAAGAAGGCAAAGCTCATAAACAGAAGAACACCATCTTCATCGTCAAACATGGATGTGGGCTAGTCCTGTTATGGGGTAGTTTTACTGTAGCAGGAAGTGGGAAACATGACTGTATGAAGGATATCATGGATTCTTTGAAGCATCAGGCCAATTTGGCAAGACTTGTGATGCCTTTGGTGCAAAGCTAATGATCAATGGACTTTCCTGCAGGGCAGTCATCCCAAAGTATACATCCCAATCTACTTGTGCTTGGTTCAGGGAACAGTCATAGAATGTTCTTGAGTGGCCTGTTAAGTTTCCAGATTTAATTTTCATTGAAAATATTTGGTTGAATTTGTAGAAAGTGGTGGCAGTGTGAAAACCAAAGATTATTAGTGATCTGAAAGCTTTTTCAGGCGAGGAATGGTCCAAGATTGCAGTATAGAGATGACAGAAGCTTCTAAGCACTTCTAAGCAGCTTTTATTGGTGGTTTTAAAGAATAAAATATTCTGCACCAAATTTTACTTTTGGGGGTTGAATAATTTTGAACATGACCGTTTAGAACCAAATAGTTTGTTTTTTTCATTATTCATCAACTTACATTCTCAGAATTACTCAAATGTTTATTAATAAACTTTATCTGATAGTGTACTGATGCGCTTGTTGAATTAGTTACACAAAATTTTGTTCTTTGCAGCAAAATGTCTTGTAGGTCAAGGGGGTTAAATAATTTTGATTGCAACTGTAAAAGTCTTAAATTCATGTTTACAGTAAATGCACGCTACTTTTCTTTTAAAGAAGTCTCATATGCTCACCAAGGCATTTATTTGATAAATATTTTACTTTTTTTTTTTTTTTTTTAATATATATAACTATTTTAATATAATATAAAGTGTTGTTTATTCCTATGATGACACAACTGAATTTTCAGCAGCCGTTACTCCGTTCTTCAGTGTCACATTATCCTTCAAAAATCATTTTAATATGCTGATTTGGAGCTCTAAGAACATTTCTTGTTTATATCACTGTTGAAAATGGTTTTGTGGTACCCATCTTTGATGAATTAAAATTTTATAAGAGCATTCATTTAAAATGCATTTCTTTATTGTCACTTGTAATTTATTTATTTATTTATTTTTTTAATTGCAGTAATAATTTCTTCAAAAAAATTTTACAAAGCCCAAATTTTGAAGAGTTACAATAGTGTGCATTTTTGCAATCGTGTTCAGATTATTTCAAACTTATGAAATTGCACTGATTTTGAAACTCTTTCAGTGACCCCATTCTTTCCAAGAACTTAGTGTCAGTGCACTCGGATCTATGTTTAGTGTGTTTTAAACTGAGAACTGGGAGCTTAGGGCATATGTTGGGTCTCAGTGGGCTAATGGATCTTAGATTGCATGCTGACCAATAAGAGCCCTAGAGCAACGCACACGAGCTGCGTCACGTTACAGCAGCGTCCACTACTGCACGATCAATGCCAGTTAAATGTTCAGCTGTCAGAGAAGCCTAATCCTCCAAACATAGACTTTCATGTGAGCTTGTAAATGCCATTACAATGTTGTTGATCCTCAATTTTGCCATAAGAGGGAAATGACACAAAGCAGATACCCAAGATATTTTTATATCTTGACAACCCTTGTAAAAAAACAAGTACACTTTAGCATACTTTTAAAAAGTGAAATTATATATTTAAATGCATAGCACTTAAGGGACTTAATTAAATGTAGTTTACATTTATATTAAATGCAAATATTTGAACTTATGAGTGCTTTTTTGACTCACTTAAAGAGATGGTTCCCACCAAAAATTAAAATTCTGTCATTAATTACTCGTACTCATGTCATTCCAAACTGTAAGACTTTTATTCATCTTTGGAACATAAATTAAGATATTTTTGATGAAATCCAAGAGCTTTCTGACCCTGCATAGACAGCAACAGCTGCATAGACAATTTTAATGAGATCCGCACTACCTTTCTGGGTCTTGAATGTGGCAGTTCGCGGATTTGATCAAAAATATCTTAATTTGAAAGAAGTCTTACAGGTTTTGAACGACATGAGGGTGAGTGAGTAAGACAGAATTTTCATTTTTGAACTATCCATTTAAGTGGCTCTTTATTTTTCAATTATAATATATTATCTGCAAGTACAATTTATTTTAAATATACTTTTAAGATTTGAAGTACACTACAAGCGTGCACTCAATATTTATACATTTAAGTGCACTTTTTTTCACAAGGGAGGTATAAACTTGTGAGTGCCACCTCTTGGTGACTCAAATCATTATTTTTATTTAATATGAACTAACCTACTGACTCATGTCTGACTGTGTTTGTGAATATGCAGGTCTGTTCCCGGAGCATTTGATAGATGTGATGCGACGTGAGCTGGCGCTGGAGTGTGATTACATAAGGGAAGCCAAGTGTGCTCGGAAATTCAAGTGAGTCGACAAAACAACCGGGAGACATTTTTCTCACTGCTAATTCAGAGCATCCCCCTCATTGTATTCGTGAATCTACCCCACTATAAAATCACGAGC
The DNA here is from genome assembly GCA_036247105.1 of Cirrhinus mrigala. Taxonomy (NCBI): domain Eukaryota; kingdom Metazoa; phylum Chordata; class Actinopteri; order Cypriniformes; family Cyprinidae; genus Cirrhinus; species Cirrhinus mrigala. Next base: position 26,340,294 of record CM070026.1, read on the forward strand.
TGGCTGTGGGCTCAGGCGGCCTACAGGGTATTTCAGACTGCCATGTGTCTCATATCCAAGCTAAATCTATCCTGTAGCATAATGCCTTTGAAAGGAAGGTTTGCACACATGAAAATAAACACTACAACTGCTCAGAATGATTGTGCACTTCTGTATCCTCATATAACAGCTTCTCTGGAGCGTTGTGGCCTCAGTGCAGGGCTAAAAATAGCCGCTTAGCTTGTAGGCCAGGGAGTGAATGATTTGATCTTAAGGAACAGTTTGCATGCTGACATATTTAAATATAGCGCAAATGGAAATAATAAACATTGACAACAAGCCCGTACCCTGTGTCCTGTCCTCTACTGGGACCCTGACTTCACAGGGACGGTGAAGAATGAAACGCACGGTCCAAGAGAGATTTAGTTACGTACATGCCCTCAGGGTGAGATGCGTGTCTTTTACTTTTGAGCAAACCAATGAAAGACTCAGTGTTGAGCAGATAAGCTCTTTTCAAAATGATGTAACGCTTTTGTTTCCTGCAAGTATTGACTGTTTAAACACATTGCTCACACACTGCCTTACAGCTGAGGAAATAATCAAACACATTCTTCTAGAATGTCTTCTCTTTGTCAGGTAGTCCAGTCGGACAGTTTATTTGGACAGCTGACCTTTAGATGATCTGCGGTTACTGTTGCTAAACTCACAGAATCTATATTACTTATCTTTTTGGATAGTTTCTGTAAAATTGCATTTTAAACTGTAAAACTGATCAGCTCTCCATGGAACTGGATTAGAAAAGAGCAAGATTTTTTCCCGAAAACGGTTGCTATTCGGTCAGTATGTTTTCAAGCAAAGCTTTATTAAAAGGTTTACAATTTAGTTATAAAAAAACATGAATGTAATATGATAAATTAAATGGGTAAAAAAAAATCCAGTTTCATTTGAGTCATCACTCTGTAGTGTTTACACAGAGCAGAAAGTCACTTTCTTTTTCAGTATTTTAGTCTTGTTTCCAGTACAAATATCTAAATGTTCTTAAATCAAGACACATTTACTTGAGATGTGAAGTGAAATGTTAAGTTTTGTTTTTAGAGAAATTTCCCAAAATGAATTGTGGTTTGTTTAAAACAAGAAAAAAATTGCTATTAGTAAGAAAAATAAACTTGATTTTATTTTGAATTAAAGGAACACTCCACTTTTTTTTTTTTTTTTTTTTTTTTTTTAAATAGGCTCATTTTCCAACTCCCCTAGAGTTATACGGATGTGTTTTACCGTTTTTGAATCCGCTCAGCTGATCGCCGGGTCTGGTGGTAGCACTTTTAGCATAGCTTAGCATAGCTTAGCATAAATCATTGAATCCGATTTGACCATTAGCATCTCACTATAAAATGACTAAAGAGTTTTGATATTTTTCAATATTTATTGCACCCATGGTACGGCAGCAAGGTTCCTTGATTATTACGCCGGAATGAGAGTATAGTTCCTATATTGGCCTATAAAATCGCAACTTTTTTTTTTCCGCCAGTCTTAGTACACGATGCAACTACAGAAGAGTCAAGTTTTAAATAGGAAAAATATCGAAACTCTTTAGTCATTTTATAGTGAGATGCTAATGGTCTAATCGGATTCAATGATTTATGCTAAGTTATGCTAAAAGTGCTACCGCCAGACCCGGCGATCGGCTGAATGGATTCAAAAACGGTAAAAAACATCTGTATAACTCTAGGGGAGTTGAGACAATGAACCTATTTTCAAATAAAGTGGAGTGTTCCTTTAAGTTAATTTTTCATACCCCATTTGCTTGTGACCCTGGACCACAAAACCAGTCATAAGGGTCAGTTTTGTTTTTTTTTTTTTTTTGTTAATTGTTAGGATAGGACAATATTTGGCCTATATATTCTTATTTTAATAATAAATCTCCCTTAATTTTGATAATTCATCAGGGGAAAAAAAAGCATTTTAAATTAATTCTGACTTTTTTTTTATTATAAATTTGTGATACAAACTTGCAATTCTGACCTTTTTTCTCAGCATTGTAAGAGAAACTCACAATTGCAAGCTACAAAGTCAGAATTCCAAGATATAAACTAACAGTTCTGACTTTTTTTCTCAGAATTGTGATAAACAATTGCGAGATTTAAATTCGCAATTCTAAAAAATAGTTGCAATTCTGAAAAAAAAAAGTATTGCAAGTGTTTATTGCAGTTTATAGCTTTATAGCACAATTGCAAGTTTGTATCTTGCAATTCTGAGAAAAAAGTCAGAATTGCTAGACACAAACTTGCATTTGTGAGAAAAAAAATTCTGAATTGTGAGTTTATATCGTGCAATTCCTAGGAAAAAAGTCAGAATTGCCAGATGTAACCTCGTAATTACGAGAAAGAAGTCAGAATTGTGAGATGAAAACTCACAATTACTTTTTTTTTTTTTTTTTTTTTTTTCCAGTGTCAGAAACAGGCTTACAGAATATGTTGATTTGAAGAATATTGTAGTAGAAAAAAAGAACAAAGATATTAAGAAAGAGAATGACTTTACAGTGGTGAAGTGTGCAGCATCATCTTTAGTTATTACACATTTACTGCCACTGGATTCAGTTGCATGTTTTGTAAATCTGGATTCAGAGAATGTTATCACCTCTGATTTAGATCTATAGAAAAGATACAGCCTTGTTACATAGCATCAGTATAGTTAGCATAGCTTCTTCTAATATTAACTTATGTGTAGCTAGATACGTTTTCAAATCACTACCTTGACTGTATTACAAAGCTGACATACGCATTATTGCTTGGCAAGCTATAATTTAAAGCTGACGTACCCAAATTTCAGGCGTCATTGTGGATTTCCTCACACCCAGAGAATAACATCACTGCTTTTCTCACATCCCTTAGAAGCAGATGTGTATATGTGTGTGTGTTCATCATCACGTCCTGTCTGTGGTGCACGTGCCGGGTGGCATGCTTTTACGTGGATGCTGACTTATGCTCAGTGACTCAGAAGCTTTGTGGTTTTTGGCAGGGAACTTCTGAAAGATCACCCCTTCTTCTACGTGCCAGAGGTAATCGACGAACTCAGCAGCCAGCACGTCCTCACCACCGAACTGGTTCCTGGATTTCCCTTGGATCAGGCTGATGGACTTACACAAGAACTGAAAAATGAGGTATTCACCGCTGCTGGTAAAACACTTTTTGCAGTGGATGAAATGACGTGAAACCGGACTATTAAATCTGCTGGGATATCTGCAGGATTTTTAAAATCAAATTTAAGGCTTTTAAGACCTTCACAAATAAAATGAATACCATATGAGTGTGGTATGGCAGTGTCTATGGGAACATATTAATCTATAAATTGGCTAAATATAAAAACATATATCTGATTTACAGTTCAGATACAGGTTTTCACAAAAAAAAAGTGTTGCGCTCATATTTATTCAGTTTATTTCTATATGGGTCTTTCTGTGCCCAAATTTAAGAACTTTAAAAATTATAATTTAGACTTTTCTTATACCACATAAGGCATTTAATACTTTTTATACCCTTAAATTTAAGACTTAATGACTCGCACAAACCTTATATGTCATTCTGACCACTAGGTTTAAAATGTAGGCCATCTACAAACATTCAAAACATTTGTAATTGAATTAGATGCTGTTGTGTTTAAAAACATGTTTAGCTTACTTTCTGGTACTTTCAGTTCACCTACCTTCATTTACAGTAATTTTGCATCATCACGTTTAGCAAGTTATGTAAGCACATTAAAATTTTGTGTTGTATCAGGCCACTTTATATTCTATGATGCCACATGGTCACATGGTCTCAAACGTGGCCAGCATTGAACGCAGTGAGCTTCCTGAAGCATTATCGCCACCTGATGGTGGAAGTGTTTTATTGCATTAGTAGGCCAAAGTGTAAACAAGGTCATGTCCGTACAAAAAAAAAAGTTAAGGAATGATGTTTATAGTACATAAACTGCGTTGACCAAATTATGAATAGAGGAAATTATGCACACTAACATAAATGAAGGCAATAAATGTGACTGAAAATGTTAAACATACCATACAACTATGATTTAAATGCTCATCAGTTATGTAGTTTGTAAACAGTGCAATAAAACAGTCTTTTGTTTTGAGTTCGAACTAATTTATGACTTTATACTAAGTACTACATATGGATTAAAGCATAAATACTGTGGATTTAAAGCTGATTAGTGCAGGTGTAGTAACCATACTTTTTATTTTTGTACAGATCTGTGAGAACATATTGATTTTGTGTCTGAGGGAGCTGTTCGAGTTCAGATACATGCAGACGGATCCCAACTGGTCCAATTTCTTTTATGATCCTCAAACCCACAGGGTAAGAAAGAGTGTCACTATCTCTGATCTTTCCTGTTTGTTTACACTAACGGTTTAGACACACTTTGCTGTATTTGCTTTAAACCTACTTGAATACTGGCATCTTTGAGGAAGCTGAAATACAAGAGGGTTTTGATGTATTAAACATTTGTTTTGGTGAGATATAACAGTAATATATAATTTAATGAGAAGGGTTATATTGACCTATTAAGAGTTTGTTTACACCTACCTTGTAAATATATATTTTTGCTATTTTATTTAAAAATTTTAAGAGGCGTATCAATAACAATCACAATTTTAGCAATATTTCAAGTGTAATTTATGAGATTTGTTGTATTTTGAATCCAAGGTTTTTTTTTTTGTTTTTTTTTTAAAAGGCATAAAGTTAATCATACTGATTTTAAAAGTAAGGATTCATTAGTTTGAATATTCATTGAACCAAACACTATATTAACATCTTAGTTGATTATGCAGTATACTTTTTTTATTTTTGATTTGGCTTATTCTAAAATGTAGAAAATAGGAATAAAGAACGAGTTGGCATGTCCTAACTTTTGACTGGTGTTGCAAATACAAAAATGACTACAAAAAACTACTGTTCAAAAGTAGATGTTTTATATATATATATATATATATATATATATATATATACAAAATATTTTTATTTCATATAAATAGTCTTAATTGTAAATGATGTTGTTGCTATTATTATTATTATTATAATTATTATAATTATTATAATAATATAATTTTTTTCAGCAGCAAATTAGCATATTAGAATGATATCTGATGGATAATGTGACACTGAAGACTGGAGTAATGGCTACTGAAAATTCAGCTTTACTATAAAAGGAATAAACTACATATTAAAATGTATTCAAATACAAAGCAGAATTTTTAAATGACATTAATATTTAACAATTTAAAAAAAAAAATCTTTACAACCTTACCTTTATTCCATTTTTAATATGTCACCTGGACCACAAAACCAGCCTTAAGTAGCATGAGGATATTTGTAGCAAAGCCAAAATACATTGTATGGGTCAAAAATATAGATTTTTCTTTTAGGCCAGAAATAATTATGATATTACATAAAGATCATGTTTCCTACTGTAAATATATCAAAACTTAATTTTTGATTAGTAATACGCATTGCTAAGAACTTCATTTGGACAACTTTAAATGTGATTTTCTCAGTATTTTGATTTTTTTTTTTTTTTTTTTTGGATTCCAGATTTCAAATAGTTGTATCTTGCATGTCCAAAATATTGTCCTATCAATGGAAAGCTTATTTATTTAGCTTTCCGATGATGTATAAATCTCAAGTGAAAAAAATTGACCCTTATGACACAGGGTCACATATTCATAATTTATTTAACTACATTTATATCATTTATTTACAGCCTTTTATTATGACATTTATACTTAATGCTCTACCAACCCCAAACTTTTGAACTGCAGTGTGTATGTATTTTGTACAGTAAATCAAAAGTAATTTTATTTTATTTTTATTTTCAATAATTAAGCTGTTCTTCAATCGACAGGTTGCTTTGCTGGACTTTGGCGCAACAAGAGGGTTTGATGAGGGTTTCACTGATCTTTATATTGAGGTAAAACATAAAATTGAAAGATAATACTTATTTAAATGAACTTTTACTTTCTTGAACTGATTGTTTCTTCCTCTTTAAAACAGATCATCAAGGCTGCAGCAGATGGTGATCGAGAAGGAGTGCTGAAGCGATCCATAGACATGAAGTTCTTGACTGGTTATGAGTCTAAGGTAATAATATACCAGATATTTTTGTTTTAAGCTGCACATACAAGAAGTTAACACAACATCTGCTCATCCAGGCTATGGAACACGCCCACGTAGATGCGGTGATGATCCTGGGTGAGGCTTTTGCCTCCGAGAAGCCGTTTGATTTCGGGGCACAGAGCACCACGGAGCGCATCCACAACCTCATCCCCGTCATGCTGAAACAGCGCCTCATCCCTCCACCAGAAGAAACCTACTCCCTGCACCGCAAGATGGGCGGCTCCTTCCTCATCTGCTCCCGCCTGAACGCTAAGCTATGTTGCAAAAACATGTTTAACGAGGCCTACAGGAATTACTGGAGCAAGAAGAAAGGACCAAGCCAGTGACAGAGAGGGCTTTTCAAACGCGAGAAACTTGGATAAGCACAAAATGCTCTGGCCAATCACTCGAATGTAAACAAATGGCACTTTTGTCTCGACTGACCCAACCGTACCATCATCATACGTTTGTTTTGTTTTTGGCTTTCGTTTTTCCTTTTTGAGTGTGTTAATGGGAAATAATATCCATGATTTATCCATGGTCGTGTGGTGCAAAGATTGCTGTTCAAACGGATGTATCTATGTGCCTACGGAAATTCCTAAAACCGGGAAAGTTACTCGTCAGGCGTGGCGATTGGCTATAGAACAGTTCATAACCAAGCCAGCAGTTTTTTTTTTCCAGGTATGATGCCGGACCGTTGTGAGGACCGTCTCCCTAAATCAGTATATTAACTCTACGTATATTGTTTGAGAAAGCATTACGATGTTTATTTTTCTTTTTTGGTTTGTGATTTGTGAATATTGCGCACAATATTGGCCAAAGTATGATAAAGGGAAGTTCCTGAAAGAAAAGATCAGAAATCAGCGCAGGTTTTGATGTTATACCTGCAGTCACATGTGTTGTTTTTGTAGGTTGGCTACAAGTTGCTTGTATTAGCTTGTAAAACCACCACAACTACTTTTGTCATAATGCATTTTAAAAAGCTAGGATATTAATAATAATGGGATGAGATATCACTTCTCTGATGTGTGAGATGTACATGAATTTAAACGTGCCTACATGAAGGTGAGAACTTGAAAGCATTATGGTTTGATATCAGAGCATTGATGGAAAAGGTGTTTTTTCTAATGTTCCTGCTATTGGCTTTCTTACTAAAAAATTGTGATAAAATTGTCTGAATATATTAAATTTTTGGAATCAACACACCAGGCTTAAATGTTTATTAGCAGGGTTGTTTTTGTTTATTCATGTGACCATGTGTGACCCTGAACCACAAAACCAGTTATAGGGTAATTTTGTTTTTTTTTTTTAAATTGATATTTACACATCATCTGAAAGCTAAATAAAATAATGGTTTGTTAGGATTTGGCCGAGATACAACAATTTGAAAATCTGGAATCTGGGAGTGCAAAAAAAATAAATATTGAGAAAATCGCCTTTAAAGTTGTCCAAATTAAGTTCTTAACAATGCATATTACTAATGAGAAACTACGTTTTGATACATCTACGATAGAAAACTTAATATCCTAATGATTTTTTGCATAAAAGAAAAATCGATAGTTTAGACTCATAAAATGTATTGTTGGCTATTGCTAAAAATATACCTGTGCTACTTATGACTGGTTTTGTGGTCCAAGATCACATATAACATGCATGCATACATACATTGAGTTGTCAATGTCAAAGATTGACAGTTAAAGCATTACATTTTTGGAAACAACACACCAGGCTTAAATGAATGTTAGCAGGCTTCTTTTTTTTTGTTTTTTTTGTTCATTCATATGACCATATAACATGAGTGCATACATTGAATCATAATTTTTAATGATTGACAGTTTAAGGAAAGACCTTGTACTGGTTTATGACAGACTGAAGTTTGTTAAATGCATCATCATTTGCTGGACAACTATAAACACCGTTATGTGTGTCATGGAAGAGCATATGAACATGTTCCACAAGGTTCACTTGAGAAGATGAAATATTGAAGCTGGGACACGGGAAGTTGGGATTGAAGGTATGGTGCATCGTTACCAGGACTGCTGCTTTATTAGCTGTGAAGATGAACAAAATTAATTTTTGTTTCTAAAAAAAAAATAACAACATTAGAATTCTAATGTAAATTGTCCAAGATTGAAGTACAAGATGGCGCAAAAAGATTAGTTCTTTAACCATTAGATGTTTCAGTGAAACCTGTATTATACATTATGTTGCTGGCTATATTGATAACCTTGGCATAAATGAGCTACATTCCTCCAAAATAATATTAAGATGAAAACTAGTGAAAACTAGCCGAACATTGTTTTAATGTATTATTACCTGGAATTTTCCTCAGTGCCTCTTCAATGTCAGTTCCGGCTCGTGAGACCACAGGACAGAAGGCCAGTATCAACTGACAGTCCTGCAATTCACTCTCTTGAACTCCCCTGAGATGTCCAAAAATTTGCTTGTGAGCTTCCAAGGTTCGACCGCACACAAGCAGATGCACTCTGACTTTAGGCTCTGCAAAAGAGAAAGAGTGGGTATAAAAAGTTAAAGCCCAAAAATGCGAGGACCCCATTGACATTTCATTTAATTTAACCTGGAATTTTTTTTTAGCATTTTGGTAGATATAGTATCAGGGTAAGTTATGACATAAATTAATTGTTAATTGAAATATTTAAGATTTTTAAGATGTCAGTGATCAAATTTGTAGATGTTCTTGCTTCCGCTAAAGCTCTTCAGATCATTGTCAAACACACTTCTGGAGTCCTAACAGTTAAATCGATTCAACTTTTTACTCTAATTGTTATGCTGATAACATACTTCGTACATTGAAGCAGATTTCAGGACCCCACTGTAATAACGCTGACTACAAAGTTAATTGAGTGTTTTTACAACACGTCATCAATCATCATATTGGTGGCACAATGTAAACAATGCCACTAAACCGAACAGACCTTGCACATTTTGCTTATTATTGCTGCTAGTGGTCAATTATTGTCATGTTTTGGGCTGTACAGTAATCGGTTGGACCGGAAAAAACATTTGGAGTTAAATCAAGGACAGGGTTGCCAGGTTTTCACAATCAAACCCGCCCAACTGCTACTCAAAATTGCGTTCCAGGGGGTAAATATTACGTTATTGGGGTCTCTTCAACCCACGGCAAGAGCGTTAAAGCAGCCTAATTCCACTTCAAAAAAAACTGAAGAACAAAAGATGTTTGTGGTTTGTCGTGTTTGTTCTTATTTCCGGTCAGGTAGGTGAAATATTAGGCTACTATCTTAATTAATACTGCTTGTACGTATCTTTACCACCTATTAACTTTAGTTGTCAAAATATTGCACCCTCTCCTGTTTACTATGTGCTTCTCTAAATGATTTAGCAGCCTCCACGGATTTTTTCTGTGGTTTAGACAGCATAAATTAGCAGAACAACATATTCAGTAGTACATTAACGTGCAATCCATGCTGTTGTTTACATCAGAGTATGGCCAATATGGCCATGCATCCAGGTAACTGGCCAAACCGTGACGCAAGTGCAAACCCTCTACATGGTTTTGTGCATCCACTCCTCTAAGAGATCTGAATTGTTACTTTTACTCACCAAAAGGAGTCGGCATGATTGGAGAGTTCATATCTGCTTGGCCTGAGTTTGGGACTTTTCTCCTGTTAGGTGTTCCCTCAGCATCCCTGTCCTCTTTTCTTGCTGATACCTCAGTGAGACTGTTCAATACCTTAATGTATGGTTTCAAAGATGCCTGTGCTGCTTTGAGCTGATTCTCTACTTCTTGAAAAGCTCGAAGGGACTCCTTCAAAACATCCTGTGCAGTGGGATCACCTAGGGAAAAGTCAAAAGACTGCAAAAGACTGTTTTTTTTGTTTGTTTGTTTGTTTGTTTGTTTGTTTTTACAAGGAGAACTCCCTTGGTTCTCAGCTAGAACTGAAAATTATAAATTTGTAGGTCATAAGTAACTCACTGCTTTTGTTTTTTTGCATTAAATGCTTCAGCGCTCTGCCAAATGTTTCCGGGCCAGGTTGAAGTGAATCCTTTTAGGAATCAAATAACAAATATTTACAGATGAATACTCAATTTATTGAAATATAAACAAATACAGTGTTCTGTATGCATGCAATTTGCTCAATTTACATTGCATCTGGTTTCTGTAACATGACCGTTTACTGTTAAACATACAGTGACCCCAAAAAGTCACACTTTACACAGAAATATTTCCACATCTTCTGGTTGTCAAATGAAACATGTTCATCGTTAATGTGATGAAGTACACCTGTGGTTGTTCTGAAAACACACCTGTGTGAACTTTAGTGCAAATGGCCTCAAACATCCATCCAAAATGGTGATTAGAAGTAATTGAAAAAAAATTTAAAAAAAAATCTAAGAAAAGGCATTATTTGTTTGCATATACCACTAAATTCCTATTCTTTTAGGAGTGATTTGTGTGTGCACATATTTTTAAATAGAGCCACTGAAATTAATTTCCACCAGCATCTTGACCAAAGACATTACCTTCACTGCTTCTGTGATAAGCATCATAATCGTCCTTCTGAGCTGAAAGTGCCCAATACCTGGAAAAAGCTCATTCAGATCCTCTCTGGTCAAAGTAAGGATTTGAGCATCATCAATGTTTGCTTCTAGAAACAGATGGACATAATATAGCATGTCACACTGCAAGAGCTTAACCTAATACATTTGTCTTGAGGGTGTGATAAAATAAAAGGCATTAGAAACATTATTGTCAGGTGACATAAGCCTACATACCATCTAGGACTGTAGACTGAGAGATTGCATGGATTTCTCGTCGAAGATCTCTACCCTTCTTCGAAATATAGAAATAAAGATGGTAGTTAAATCTTAACCCTGACACAATCACCCTTCATTACATACTTCCTTGCTAGCACATTTCCATAACATTTGAGGATTCAGTAGTGTTTTTTGTATTATTAATATTAGTTAGTAAAGAAAATATATTAAATGTTTGTTAATTGTACCTTTTCCTTTGTGGACCCCCATGGAAGCTGCCAAGAAAACCAAGAAGCCCCTGCGTTGCTCATTTCTGGCGTATTGAAACCGAAAGTTGATGGTGATAAAACTAAATTGCTTAAATTCTGTATACAGACTGACTCCAGTTCAGTCAAGGCGTATTAACTACAGCAAGGCGTGACAAGAGAGGCGTGTCAAAATCTGATCCAGGACCTGCAGTCTCCAGCAATAGGTTGTTTTGGCCTGAAGACCCGCCCCTTTTGGTGTTATTGTGGGAAGAGCGTTTTTCATTGGCTCGTGAGAAAAGGGGGCGTCTTATGTATGAAGTGATCTCGCCGAGAGGACGGTAATGTTATAGCTACTCTTGATTGTTTTGTGAGCATTCAGTGTTGAATATGTCTTTCTAAATTTAAAGTATGTCGAGGTCATACGAATCGTTTGACGGTCGGATTTATCTGCTGAGGGTTTATTTAACGTAGTGCCGTCATGCCTTATTTTTTGCTGGGAGTATTAGTGGGCAGTGATGGTGGCAGTGGTGTTGAAGACTACAGTTATGCATTGCAATAAAGGTGCATGTAAGGCTGCATGCAGCTTCTGTGTGCAAATGCAGTGTTTTAATTTCAAATACTTAACCTTAGTGCAACATCATCTGTTTGAGGAACACTGGATTAATGAAATACTTAAATTCCACACAAGAGCTTACCTATATGTGACTGTTTATGATTATGAGAAAATAATCATGAGATATAGATAGCAGTGGATCTCTATCTATGCTTCTCTGTATCTATCACTGTTTTGTGTGGAATAGGATCATGGATCAGACCCAGGATAACATGTCTGCCACATGTGTACCTAGCAAGAGGAAAATGCCAAAATCAAAACTAAACCCCCAAACATCAGGTAATCTTGTATTAATGTAAGATTTATTAAATTCTTTACTTTATAAACCCTAAATGGCTTATTCTAAAGTGGTTGCATTCCCAGATCATGATCACATGATCATGAAATCTGAAATGAATGACATTTACATTATTATTTATTAAATATGCGATTTTCAACAGATGCAATGAAAGATTTGGGAAGAGAGGCTGAAGGTAGTGGACTAAAACAATCCAAAGTAAGACCAAGCATCCTCACCATGAGTTATGCATCAATATGCCAGTGTATATACAGTTGAAGTCAAAAGATTACAGTTTCAGAATCTACAAAATGTTAATTATTTTACCGTTATACGTTATTTTTTTTTTATTTAGTACTGACCTGAATAAGATATTTCACATAAAATATGTTTACATATAGTCCACAGAGAAAATAATAGTTGAATTTGTAAGAATGACCCTGTTTAAAAGTTTACATACACTTGATTCTTAATACTGTGTTGCTACCTAAATGATCCACAGCTGTTTGTTTTTTATTTAGTGATAGTTGTTCATGAGTCCCTTGTTTGTCCTGAACAGCTAAACTGGCCACTGTTCATCATAAAAATCCTTCAGGTCCCATAAATTCTTTTGTGTATTTGAAGTATCTTCTGTAGCTTCTGAAGGGCAGTACTAAATGAAAAAAATATATTTAGGCAAAATAAGAGAAATATACACATCATCATTCCGTTCAAAAGTTTACACCCTTGGCTCTTAATCCATTGTTTTTCCTTCTAAAACATCATTGAGCATTTGAACCTTCTGTAATAGTTGCATATGAGTCCCTCAGTTGTCCTCACTGTAAAAAGATGGATCTCAAAATCATACAGTCATTGTTGGAAAGGGCTCAAATACACAAGAATGCTGAAAAAAAAAAAATGATTCAGGTAACAACACAGTATTAAGAATCAAGCGTATGTAAACTTTTAAACAGGATCATTTTTTACAAATTCAACTATTATTTTCTCTAGTGGACTATATGTAAACATCTTTTATGTGAAATATCTTATTCAGGTCAGTACTAAATAAAAAACATGCATTTTGTATGATCCCTCTTATTTTGGTAAAATAATGAACATTTTGCAGATTCTGCAAGGTGTATGTAAACTTTTGACTTCAACTTTGTATATATTTAATAAATGTAAACATGAGACCTGCAGAACTAAATTTGTTACTGCATTTTTGTTACTGAATTTCAGAATGAGGGAACAAGCTCTCAGAAAATAAAGAGAACTTACACCAGAAAAAAGTGAGTTTTGCATATTTGTTGTGGCAACATCTTTCGGTCACAAAATGTAAATTGCATTTAACAAATTTTAATAATTTAGTTTGATCTCAGAAACATTTGAAAAATGTTTGGCTTTTAAGTAGTAACATATTGTACAGTATACTGAATTAATTATGGTGTCCAAACATGTCTTGAGGTACCATGATCTCCAGCCTGTTATTATGAGACCTACAGAGGATTTAGACCATGGGTCATCTTGCAGTTCAGTTATCACATCCACTCTGGTCAATGGCTCGGAAAGCCAATATATGCACACTGACCACACCAGCAGAGTGATGGAGAAAACTGATGGATCCAGTTCGGACACTTTAATAGAGACAGGTAAGTACAGACTTAAATATAAGTATATATGACATTTTACATAACTCGTGCAACTTTTGGACATTTTTATGCTACAGATTTTAAGCTGAAGAAGAAGCACAAGATGGAGGAAACTGACCAGCCCTCTTTAAAAAAATACATCGAGGAAGTAAAACAAACAGGTATGCAATTCTTATATTTTTCTTCAATAATCCAAATGATACAACATGGAAAGTACAGACTGCATCTTTTTTTCTTCAACAGTACCTGTTATAGTTCCGGTTGCTCGGTTCACTCAGAGAAATCAGATAACGGACAGCACACAGGAGCAGAAATCATCTCAACACATCAAGAAGGAGTCACCTGTTTATCCACCAGGTAGATGAGACAGTCATGGAGGCCAAATGAAAACAGCACAAGCATTAGGTATTCATAATTTATATTTTGTGGTTCTTTACAGGAAGTCAGGAGGAAAAGTGGCAGCTTCAGATTTTGGCAAAGGGTAGAGTAAGCTGTCCAAAATGCAAAAGTGTTGGAAGAAAGACGGTGGATGGGTTAAAGAAACACCTGGAAACCTGCAAACTGGTATGTGCATATGGCAATGCTGTACATTGATGTAGCAGATTATTTTTAGCAGCTGTTTGAGCTCTGAACCTGATTTTTGTTTTTAATCTTTGGGTAGAATCCTTTTACATGCCCACACTGCGGGAAACAACTGAAAACTTCAACTGGAATGAAGTACCACCTCATGGCTGACCATAATAACTTGGTTAGGTTTTTCTTGTTCTAAATTAGTAGTGACATTGACAGTGAAAATGATGGTACTGATGCAAAGATTATTTTCTTGTTTGTTTGTTTTTTCAGCCTGTCCCAGATACTGGGAATGACCTAGTTGACCAAGCAGTGAAGGAGAAATTACGAAAAGTATTGAAGAGAATGGGCAAATTAAAATGTTCAAAAGAGGTGTGGTCGTTTATCTGTGTAGCATTAAATTCAGCTTAAAAAAAATGGAAAATATTAGCACTAAAAACACTGCCATTCATATGTTTGAGGTCAGTTAGATTTTCTAAGAAGAAATTAATACTTTTATTCAGCGAAGTTTTCTAGTGTTCTTGCTGAACTGTTTGATGTAAGACCATTAATACTGGCTAAAATATACGGAGCATGTAGTTTACTCAATTTATATTACATTTGGTTTTTTGTAACATGACCTTTTACTGTTAAACATACAGTGACCCCAAAAAGTCACACTTACGTGTATTAATATTAAATATTTGCACATCTTCTGGTTGTCAAAAGAGCTGTGGGTATTTATTGGTATAGCATTAAATATAGTTTTAAAAATGGAAAATACAAGTACTAAGCAAGAAAATGAGAATAAAAACACTGAAATTTATAAGTTTGGGGTCAGTTAGATTTTCTAAAAAGAAAGTAATACTTTTATTCAGCAAAGATGCATTAAATTGATCAAAAATGTCATAAAATCCTAATAAATTGTTTCCACAAAAATATTAAGCATAAGAACTGTTTTCGATATTTACAATAATAAGAAAGATTTCTTGAGCACATTTACATTAATTAATTTAGCAGATGCTTTTATCCAAAGCTACTTACAATTGTGCACCAAGTCAGCATATTTGAATAAGGATCATGGTACTTTAAATTGTAATAATATTTTACTATGTTGCTGTTTTTACTGCATTTTGATCAAATAAATTCTGAATTTGTAAGCATTTGACTTCTTACAAAATATTTTTAAAAATTGTATAGACCTCAAACTTTTGAACAGTAGTGTAAAAGTGAAAAATATTAAAAGGTACATTCATGGTAGGTAAATAAAAAATAATAATAGTTACATTTTAAACAATGACTGTATAGCATCGTGAATGTTTACAGTTATTTCTGTTATAACTTAAATACCTTAAAGAGATAGTTCACTCAAAAATGAAAATGATGTCATTAAATACTCACCGTCATGCCATTTCAAACACGTAAGGCCTTCGTTCATCTTCGAAACACAAATGTAGACAAGTCTGAGAGCTTTCTGACACTGCAAAGAAAACAAAAATAACTTTATTTACTGCACCACAAAGACTGACACGAAGAGATTGTTGAGAAATTGTTGAGTAAAGTCATTATTTTTGTTTTTTTGTTTCAAAAAGTATGCTTATAGCTTCACAAAATTAGGATTGAACTACTGATGTCATATGGACTATTTTAACAATGTTCTTACTACCTTTCTGGGCCTTGAACATGGTAGTTGTGTGTAGCTCTCGGATTTCATCAGAAATATCTTAATTTGTGTTCTGAAGATGAACAAAGGTCTTACGGGTTAAGAACAACATGAGGGTGAGCAATCAATGACAGAATTTTCATTTTAGGTTGAGCTGTCCCTTTAAAAGATGCTGAATGGTTTGTGTTTAGGGTTGCACTGGAAGTTTCACTAGTATAATGGGTTATGTGTACCACATGAAGAAATGCGGCAAAGAGGCATCAGAGCTGGAGAAGCTCTTAATGAACTGCAAACACTGTGGAAAAGCATATCGTTCTAGAGCGGGCCTGGAGTACCACCTCAAGAACGAACACAGTCCGGTAAATCCTCCTCTTTATTATTCAATAAACATTTACCTTAATGTCTGTTCTGATGGAACAGATTCAGGCTGTTGATGTTTTCAGGAATGTCTTCTGAAATCTGTTGTTATAGATGGCTCAAGAAAGTGAAGTAGAAGAGGTGAAGACACAGAAAGAGCCCATCCCAGAGCGGACACAGAGCGGACGGGCCAAGCGTGTGTCGGCGCAGGTGGCCGTGTTCCACCTGAGGGAGATCGCCAGTGAGGAGCTGCTGAAGGAATGGCCCAAAAGGAAAGTGCAGCGAGACCTGGTACCAGACGACAGGAAGGTGCTGCAAAACATGCAAATGTCAAACTATGTCAACATGTTGTAATTGCAGGGCTGTGAAGAAGTCAGAACCTGTGTGTGGCTGTTTTTGGTAAGGCTGCATCACCTTTGTTTTGCATACTTAGATTTTCATTATATGTATTGATGATGGTTGGAATCTTCAAATTTCATGGGTTCACTAAAGGTTTTAGTTTCACTTTTTGAGAACTGTGAATGAATCATTAATCTTTAATGAATGATATACCCATTTATGTTTTTTTTGTGTCTGTGTAGCTGAAGTATTCTCGTCCAGGGTTGCCAGCCTTTAGCCAAGAGACTCTACGGAAGTGGAAGAATGAAGTCAAACTGCATAAAAAAGTGCAGTGTCCAAACAAGGTGTGAACATTGTGCATAAACTGCTCTCCTAGGTGTTTTCACCATTGTGTTTGAGCTTAAAGGGCCATTCATTAATGTTTTCTGTATGTTAATGGTTTGCTGAACTAAATGTGTAATGACCGTGTTTGTTGTCAAATTAGGGATGTAATTGCTTCTATACCAGCGTATCTGGCCTGAAGGCTCATCTTGGGCTATGTACCCTGGTAAGGAATAATTTACCTTTCATTTTAACACATGTAACACACAAAATACAATACAATTATAGGATTATAATTTTAGGGATTTATAGGGATTATAGAAATTAATACTTTTATTTAGCAAGAATTCTTTAAATTGATTAAAAGTGATGATAAAGACATTTATAATGTTACAAAAGATTTCCATTTAAGATAAATGCTGTTCTTCTGAACTTTCTATTCATCAAATAAACCTGAAAAAATTCTATTCAGCTGTTTTCAGCATAATAATAATAATAATAATAATAATAATAATAATACATTTTTGGAGAAGCAAATCAGAATATTAGAATTATTTTTAAAGGGTCATGTGACTGGAGTAATGATGCTAAAAATTCAGCTTTGAAATCACAGGAATAAATTACATTTTAAAATATATTCAAATAGAAAACAGTTATTTTAAATAGTAAAAATATTTCAAAATTTGACTGTTTTTGCTGTACTTTGGATCAAATAAATGCAGGCTTGGTGAGCAGAAGAGACTTCTTTAAAAAGCAATAAAAATCTTTAAACAATAAATAAAAAAACTTTTGGCTCGTAGTGTATTATTACAATTTAAAATAACAATTTCAAATATTTTACATAGTAAATTATTCAAGTGATGGCAAAGCTGAATTTTCAGCAGCCATTATTCCAGTCTTTAGTGTCACATGATCCTTCAGAAATTATGCTGATTTGGTGCTCAAGAATAATTTTTTTTTTTAAAAACTGAGAAAAGTTGGCTGTTTAATATAGAAACTAACACTTTTTAAAGATTCCTTAATAAATATACATTTTAAAATGATACTGTTTATTTGAAGGAAAAAACTTTTGTATGATTATGAATGACTTTACTGTCACTTTTGATCAATCTGTTTAATGCTCATATTTGGATTTGCTCTGAAACAAGATACAGTTATGAAGACGGTAAACCTTTTTTTATTTCTCTGCAGGGAGAATTTGAAACTGGGAAATATAAATGCTTGATATGCAAGAAAGAATTCAACTCTGAAAGTGGAGTCAAGTACCACATTAATTCCATTCATTCTCAGGTAACAATAATTTATTTTATGCTTTTTATATATCATAAAATTGTATGTTTTTTATAACAAATATTCTCACTGTTATTATTTTACACAGGATTGGTTTGTCGTTCGATCCAAATCTAAGAGTTCAAAGTTAGATAAACTTAATAAGACTCTGGCAAAGGAAGATTCCATGAGGTGTCCAGACCTCAGTTTTCCCCAGGTACCCAGCACCTGGCAGGATAGACAGACGTCAGCGGTGCCCATGTCAAGCGGAACAGCAACCCCAGGAAGAGTGGAAACAAAGAGGAAGGAGGGGCAAAACAAACAGAAGGAGAAGGAAAGCAGACAGGAGAAAGACTGCTATGAGTTCAGCGGCAGTGACAGTCCCAGCAGTAGCAGCAGTAGTGAGAGCTCCAGCAGTGAGTCAGAGGCCGAGGACTCAGCGGCACACACACATGACAAATGGGCCCTCAGCAGGCCCCTTACAAAGCAAGTGTCTAGCCAGCAACCCGGGAGTGACTCATAAACCATTTCTGCTCCTTTTTCTAAATATGGGGTTATTCCAGTGTTCACCTCCAAAGATTAAAGTGATACACTATCATTCACTTGTATGTAATATATATTTGTAGAATTTGCAGAATTGTGCTTCCCTTTTTTATTAATCAGAATGACTGCGTATATTGAAAGGCCACATGCAAACAATGTAAAATGTCTTTGAAAGTATTATCACAATTTAACTTTATTTATTTATTTCATTTTAGGAATAAAATGTGAGCCATGTATATGGAATGTAGTAGAGCATTTACATTTATTTTTCTGTCATGCTCTGTACCTGTAGTTTCACAGTGGACCAGTGTCCGACTTTATTAAAACAGTTGCATGTAACAATGTTCATAAATGCTGCTTTTTTTTTTTTTTTTTTTTTGTGATATTAAGTGTGATTCTGACACCACAGAAATGATGCTCTGTAGCAGCTTAATTTGTGACAGTGATCTATGCTGCATTGACCTTTAGTATGAAGGTACATCATGCTTTAAAACAAATGTCCCTGCATGTCAGGGAAAGAAAATGAGTTTGTTAAAGTTTGTTGCATTTAAAAGCAGTTGTCTTGATTTGAATTAAAATCCATGAAATGTGTTTGGCTTTTGAGGTCTTTCTTCATTATATAGTGTATATATTTTGACACAAATTCACATATTTCTTTATGAAAATACATGAAATGACATTTAAATATACATGCACACATATGCACAAAGTAGAAATAGCTTACAAATGTTAAACCTACGATTAACATGGAAAACGTAAACAACATTCAATAAATTGTCAATGTTTATAGTGAGCTTGTGTTATTTTTATGTGTTCAGCAATGTCAGTTTTGTGTAGGCCTACAGTTTTAAATTCTTTCGAAATAATGATATAAATACAATAATGCTATAAATAAAAACATTAAAAACACTATTAATAATTATTAATTTTTAAAAATATTAATACTTTTATTTATTTTTAACATTATAATATATTATTGTATATATATATATATATATTAACAATGAATAGTTTCAATAAACATTAAAAACAGTAAAAAGACAAAAGAAAGAAAGTTGGTTAAAGAAATAGTTCACCCAAAAATTAATATTTTGTCGTCATTTACTCACCCTTATGTCATTCCAAACCTGTATACATTTCTTTCTTATGAAAACAAAAGAAGATATTTTGAAGAATTTTAAAAAACCAAACAGTTGTTGGTCCCCACTGACTTCCATAGTAGGGGAAAAAATACTGTGAAAGTCAATAGGGACCATCAACTATTTGATTACCAGCATTCTTCAAAATATCTTTTTTTTTTTTTTTTTTTTTTTTTTTTTATGTTCAACATATGAAAGAAACTCATAAAGGTTTGAAACGACATGAAGGTGGGTAAATGGTGACAAAATTTAAATTTTTGAGTGAACTATTTCTTTAATCTTCAAAATACACCTCCAAAATCCTACACAGCGTAAGGACATTTTTGTTAAAGGGTTTTGTTAAAGTTTTAAGATTTAAAGAATATCTTCTGGAAACAGGAGAGAATGGGAGGAGGGTGTGTATGTTTGTTTTAGTACATGCATTCACTTTTTTTTTTTTCAAAGTCAAAAAGTCATTGTATTAAGCAGTCGAAGTCGGGCACTTTTATCCATCGACCATTGAGGCATTTGTCAAAGTATTATAAAAATAAAATTCTAAAGTAATTCTAAACATGCACGTTTTGAAAAGCAAAACAAAGCCGCAGTATTATTCCCGTACGACACTTCATGCCCTGCTATTTTTTTTTTTTTTTAATTAATGCCATAACACTTCACAACAAGTACAAAACCACAACAGCCCCAAAAACAGTAAAGGACTAAATACTAAATAATAATAATAATAATAATAATAATAATAATAATAATAATAATACAAGATAGAAAGTAAAATAAATTAACTAAAAAAAAACAACAAAAAAAAACCCCGAATAATTAAATAATTAACGTAAACCAGAGGGGGAAAGTTACACAAGTTACACATTGAAAGCATTTTTTGACTTTTGATTGATTAGATTTTTTTTGTTTTTTTATGCCCATCAAGGACAAAGCGTGAGAATTATAGTCAACCAGAAAAATTGACAGTGCTGGACTCTATTTACTGGTACATATGATTATAAAGTACTCCACTGACCACATTGATACCACCTCGTGGTCAGGCGGGATCACGCACAGATTTAAAAACCTCTTTGGCGGCAGTGTTGGATAGAGGGCGGTAGTGAGCAAGCAAGGTCATAAGGCGAGCGTTACAACATGGCGGCGAAGGCAAGCTGATATGTCAAAATGCTTTAGCCGAAGAGTGACGTGGAAATCAGCAAATTTCTGTACAGCGCAACCGAATATTAACGTTTTATTGTAAATCGGGATTGGAACATATTGTTTCTTGCTGGAATCTGTTTGGGGTGAGTGTTTCATTGTATCGAAAGAGTTGGATTCGAACCCGCGTGAATCTTTTACTGTGTGGTTGAAGGAAAGAGCGGACGATCAGTCTGAGCCACTGTTAAAACCCGTCAGTTTGGAGAAAAAGCCCATGTCTTTCCTGTGCTTTCCTAGTCTGGTAGCAAGTCTGTTGAGACTATTATAAAGTTGTATTGTAGAAGATAACGTTACTGGTCTTCAGAAGGAACATCACTCAAGGCAGTATTTATTTATTTTAAAAACCGTTTTATGCTGAGTGGAAGCTTTCTACAGCGTAATGTGAAATGTATTTATTTCTTTATTTTGCAGCAGGAGATTTAATCACTTGAGAAACATATGTTTAGCAAAACTGAGTAAGCTCAATGTGCTGTAGGCAAGTCGCCTGTCATCGCTACATTGCGCATGCGTGGATTTACTACTGTACTTTACTACAGAGTTATTCTGTTATCACACTAACAAAACTGTGATAATACCTTGGTTTCTGACTTTGTAATACCATGAAAATGGTTTGAATGCCGTTTGAAAACACTTTTATTTAGGAGAATATATTGTAATATTTGAGGAAGATATACTTTTGCATAAAAAATTAACATTTTCCTTCTAGACTGTGCTGGCAGCAGTTTTGTGGAAGAACAGGTATTAATGGCAGCTGCTGCCCTGAAGCTGGGCGAGCAAAAAGGCGAAAAAATGGGTTTGCCATGTGAAAAGGATACAGATGACAAACCGGCACAGATTAACCATGAGGGTAAAGGAGCGACTCAGGATTCAGGTGAAGTTCTTGACTCCTCAGAGTCGCAGAAGATGGAGTCAGAGATGCAGATGCCCGGTAAGCATTGCTACATACATTGCTACTTCAATATCATTGAGACGCTATTATAGTTTTGAATTTGTTTTTGACTACCAGTCAAAAGTTTTTAAATGTTTTTTAAAGATGTCTCTTCTGCTCACCAAGCATGCATTTGTTTGATCCAAAGTACGGCAAAAAGTGTAAAATTTTGAAATATTTTTACTATTTAAAATAACTGTTTTCTATGTGAATATATTAAAAAATATAATTTTTTCCTGTTATTTCAAAGCTGAGTTTTTAGCATCATTACTCCAGTCACATGATCCTTCAAAAATCATTCTAATATTCTGATTTGCTGCTCAAAAACATTTATTATTATTATTATTATTATTATTATTATTATATATGTTGAAAACTTAATAAGACTCTTAAGAAACATATTTTTCAGGGTTTTTTGATGAATAGAAAGTTCAGAAGAACAGCAAATAGAAATCTTTTGTAACATTAAAGCATCCTTAATAAAGAAAAGTATTAATTTCTACCATCTATTTTCCAAAAAGAAAAAAATTATACTGACTCCAAGCTTTTGTATGGTATAGTCAGTGTATAATGTTGCAAAAGCTTTTTATTTCACATAAATGCTCATCTTTGGATCTTTCTATTCATCACAAAATCCTGAAACAATGTACTCAACTGTTTTAAATATTGATAATAATAATAATAATAATAATACTAAATGTTTCTTGAATAGCAAATCAACATATTAGAATGATTTCTGAAGGATCATGTGACACTGAAGACTGGAGTAATGATGTTGAAAATTTAGCTTTGATCACAGGAATAAACTACAATTTAAAATATATTCAAACTGAAAGCAGTTATTTTAAATAGTACAAATATTTCACAATATTACTGTTTTTGCTGTATCAAATAAATGCAGGCTTGGTGTTAAGCAGAACAGAATTCTTACTGTTCAGTTTTTACTGAAAAATCTTACTGTTCAAAAATTTTTGACTGGTAGTGTATTTTTCATTTTAATTCATTTTTTATATCTAATCAGAAATGCATCTATTCCCACATCATTCTTTCAAACATTTTTTTATTGTGACTGGCTTTTTTAGGACAAATCTCTAGCTCCGAGGTTGCCCCAGGTGTGGATCAGAAAAACCCACTTAATCCTGAGGGAACCCAAAAGAAGCAAGAATCTAAGGCAAAAACTCCCGCCAAAAGGAGAAGAAAGGAAATTGTTCCACAAACTCCACCACAACATGACAATTCAGCAGTCTCTGATACTTCTGAACTCACTTCTAGTGGTCGGCCCAAGAGGAGAGCTGCTAAAGTGTATGCTCTTTAGTTGTATGCAGTTTCAAAAATCCATACAACATGCTGTATGCAAAATGTACAACTGCTTGCATTGAAACTGGTCATTAAACAGCAATCACATGCACACACACACATAAAAAAAACAATCGCAACATATATTTAGGAGACGTTACTACTGTATTCAGTTTGTAAATTACAATATTTATTATATCTTCTGAAAGCAATGCATTGCAATTCTTCAGCAGAGCAAGTCATGTTTTTCCAGAATAATCAATAGGCAAATTACACATTCTGATCAGGACGTGAACTCAGGTTATTCCACACATCAGGCAACAATCTTACCATTGAGCTACCCACAAAGTGACTTTTTCTGGAAAAATAATCAGAAACAAAAACATAGATAGAAACAGAAAATTGAATTTCACTAAACAGCTTTGGCACGTTCACACAGCATTTCAGCACCAAAACCTGCATCTTGACATATCTGATATGATATATTTGACATATTTAATTAGGATGTGATTTGTTGTGATCAGCTGCAAGTTTTGCCATGATGTTGTTAAAAATCAGCTCTTCTTTTCCGTCTTGATTAGTGCTTTAGATTATCTCCACAACCTTGCCAAGGATCTTGGTGCTCCATCAGAATCCTCCACGAAAAATACGTCCAAGTCGGGTGAAGCGGATGGCGCTGACCAGAAAAAGAAAACGCCAAGGGGGACGAAAAGAAAAACTCCGGATCATGAAAGCGACTTGGATGACGATGAGGACTTTTCTCCAGGAAACGACGAAGAGGAGGAAGACGATGAAGAAGATTCAGAGCCAGACTTCAGCTTGACCGTTGAGCGCAGATTATCCAGACCATCCAAACCATCAAGCAGACCATCCAGTAGACCATCCAGCAGACCACCCAGAGGAAATTATGTAAATTTATAATCTGATACTTATTAAACCTTTCACACTGTTGGATGATTTTGACATTGATTTCCATATATGTGTTGTCTAATTTTGCAATTGTGTTATGCTCAATAGCACTGTCTGCTTCCAAATGGATTGGCTAACAATGTCATGGAGCCTGTTTGGAACTGTTTTAGTAGGACCAAAAAATTGTAAGCCATCCTTTTTTCACAAGATGATGTAAAAACTAACAGTTCATATTATCTGTATCACTTGTATCTTAATAATGCTTGTCCTTCTTTCACCATGCTCTTGCTAGCCGGGATGAAAACCTTTCCCCCTGGGTTTTTCCAGAGTGGATTCCTTCTGCCAAAGATTGGCATTTTCTGTCTAACAGGTATTAGTGTAGCTAAATACCATATGATATTAATGGAATCCGAGAAATCTTAATTTCAACATTGTCTTGTTTCAATTTACAGTGAGGCTGAAAAATATTTACCCCAAGAGAAAGAATCTGCTTCTTTTACCTTTACGAGGGAAAGCATCAAGGGACAGGTCAATCTACGAACAGTGAAGAGGTACGCTATCATTAATTTAAGATATCGTAAATTTCCACTAATCTCATTTACACTGACAGTGATGATTAAATCATCCAGTTGGTTTCTAGTAGGGAAATGAATGACACTAACAGTTGCTGTCATTGTCTCTTCTGTGCAAACGATTGTTGCTATTATTATTATATATGTTACAATTTATTGTACCATATCTTTTTTGTCAGTTGAACCCCTTTGATCCAAAATGTTAACTTGAAGTACCCACTGAGAGTTAATATTTGAATAATTTAACACATTTGCATGTTTAATAATAAAATTCATAGTTTGAAGCTTTAATACATTGTTCAAATTTTTAATACATTGTTTACATAATTTAACATGTTGTTAGCATGATTAACATGTTGTTTGCATTTTTATAGGCTGATTACAATGTTGTTAGCATGATTAGCATGTTGTTAACATGTATCTAGCATGATTAGCATGTTACTAGCATGTTTCTAGAATGATTAGCATGTTACTAGCATTTTGCTAGCATGTTCCTAGCATGACTAGCATGTTGCTAGCATGTTTCCAGCATGCTTAAAGTGTTACTAGCATGATTAGCAAGTTACTAGCATGTTACTAGCATGATTAACACATTGTTAGCATGTTATTACCATGATTAGCATGTTACTTACATGTTGCTAGCATGTTGTTAGCATATTTCTACCATAATTAGCATGTTACTAGCATTATTCTATCATGATCAGCTTGTTACTAGTATGTTGTTACCATGATTAACAAGTTACTAGCATGGTTACCAAGTTACCAGCACGTTTCTAGCATGTTTCTAGCATGATTATGATGTTGTTAGCATATTTCTAGCATGATTAGCAAGTTGCTAGCATGTTTCTAGCATGATTAGTGTGTTATTAGCATGTTGTTAACATGGTTCTAGATTAGTGTGTTATTTCTTTGATGAATTGGAAGTTCAAAAGAGTAGCATTTTAAAAATTTGTACAGAACTGTATATAGTAGTCAACATTTGAAGTGGATCAAAAAAAGTTCATCAAAGTCGTCCTAAGACAAAAACAGGTCTTCTTTTTGGTTTTAGGACAAATTTAATGAGAGGTTTTGATCCACTTCAAATGTTGACTACTATATATCTGCTTGCATATATAATGGTGTATGCAAATCTGCAGGTTTGAATCATTGCCACATCATTCTGAGCGCTGGGATGCTCTGTTCTTTGTGGGGGGTCCTGTGCGGTCCTTGGAGTGGTGCCCATGTCCTGACGGGGCGGCAAAAAGACAGTATGCTGCCATCTACTGCCACAAAGGCATGGACGATGAACACAAAATCAATAAGCTGCACACAGGTCCTGTCTTACTGCAGCTGTGGGACATCGGAAACCTTCAGTGCAAAAGCAGGTGACCCAGATAAGACACTTACAAATGGGCTTTAAGGATTAGTTCACTCCAGAATTAAAATTTCATGATAATTTACTCACCCCTATATAATCAAAGATATTCATGTCTTTCTTTCCTCAGTTGAGGAAAACACTGCAGGTTTTTTCTTCATATAGTGGACTTAAGTGGGGCATGAGTGGGTTAAAGGTCCAAATTGCAGTTTCAATGCAGCTTCAAAGAGCCCTACACAATCCCAGATGAGGAAGGGTCTTGTGTAGTAAAACGATCTGTCATTTTCTAGAAAAAAATGAAAATGTATACACTTTTTAACCACAAATGCTTGTCTGGGATCATGTCGAGCCCTTTGAAGCTGCATTAAAACTGCAGTTTGAACCTTTAATCCGATGGTCACCATTGAAGTCCACTATATGGAGAAAAATCCTGCAAAGTTTTCCTCAAAAACCTTTCTTTTTGACTGAAGAAAGAAAAACATGAACATCTTGGATGACATGGGGATGAGTAAATTATCAGGAAATTTTAATTCTGGAGTGAACTAATTCTTTAAAAGGAAATGCTGGGTTTTACAATAAAATAGTAATTTTGGACTTTATTCCCCCCACTTCAGGCCCTCATCTGTTCCTCATCTAGCATATGCTTTGGCGTTAGATGATGGATGCATCTGGAATATAAGGTGGTGTCCTGCGGGAGCATGGGAGCTGCCCTCTACCAGCAGAAAGGTAAGAAATTACATTAGACCAAAAAGTCTAAGATTAATCAGAGATTAATCTTATTCATACAGAGAAAAAGCTTTTTATTAAACAAATGCATTAAGATTATGCAAAACAATATGTTTTCATTTTTCTTAGGCTCCACAGATGCCTAGATTAGGAGTTCTAGCAGCAGCTTTTTCTAATGGAACCATTGGTGTCTACAGTCTTCCACACCCAGAAGCCCTTGCAGCACACCATCAGAGTAAAGGTGAGTAAATGGTAAACTGCATAGCCTGTGCATCTTACTTTTTTTTTTTTTTTTTTTAGCATTCAGATCCACTTGAAATGGTTGTTCCAAAGGCAGTCAACATTTAGTTTTTCATGACTGTTTTCACTCTCTCTGTCTCTCAAGACTGTTTTTTAGATCAGAGATGTCCAATTTTGCTCCTGGAAAGCCACCTTCCTGCAGAGTTTAGCTCCAACCCCAATCAAACACACTTGAACCAGCTAATCAAGGTGTTCAGGGTTACTTGATAATTAGAGCAGGTGTGTCAGAGTAGGGTTGGACCTGAAGTCTGCAGGATGGTAGCTCTACAGGAGCAGGGTTGGAGATTCCTGCACTGCTGGAATGTGCTGACTCCTAATTTAGAAACTCCCAGTGCATTCATGTGTAATGTGTTGGTCCTTCCAGAAGAGGGCAGCACAAGACAGAAGCCAAGTGCTATAATGCATTTTCCCATTACTACTAAGCACACACTAATCTATCTTGTATGATGTCTTTGCTTAATTTTCACAAATATTGGAAAACAGAGCACTAAAATTAATTGATTAACTGCTTTCTTCTTTGTTTCTTTCTTTCTTTAAGAATACTAAAACTAATAATAATACGTATTATATAATTGTTATTAATAATAATGAATAACTTTTATTTAAATAATAATATTTATTGTTATTGAATGAATAGATGAATTGGTCAAATCAAATGATTATAACAACAAAAAGAACAATAATTATTAACCATTAATGACCAATTATAATAATTACAAATAATTATTAGTAATATGTAATGATTAGTACAAACAATGGTTAGTAATACAATAACATTATTTATATAATGTGAAAAAATATTATTATTATTATTATTGTTGTTGTTGTTGTTGTTATTATTATTTTACCATTTAACTCTGCTTACAATATAAGTCAAGCTTTTATTATTATTATTATTATTATTATTATTATTACTGAATGAATAGTTATAATCAAATCAAATGATGATAACAAGACCAAGAACTATTATTATTATTATTATTATTATTATTATTATTATTATTATTATTATTATATAAATAATAAATATTATACATATAATTATTAAATATATTATTATTGTTGTTTTTGTTGTTATATTTTACCCTTTAAGTCTACTTAAAATATTAGTCAAGCTTTTATTATTATTATTATTATTATTATTATTGAATGCATGAATGAATAGATGAATCAGTGAAATCAAATGATTATAACAAGACCAAGAACAATTATAATTAATTCATTCATTATTGTTATTATATAAATAACAAATTATTATTATTATTAAAAAACAATATTTTTTTATTTATATAAAAATTATATTATATTATATTATATTATATTATATTATATTATATTATATTATATTATATTATATTATTTAAACCTTTAAGTCTACTTACAATATAAGTCAAACTTTAGTATTTTACAACAGGATTTCAAAAATATTGGATGAGGGGATTTTAATTTTTCATTGCACATCTCAAGGCCTCATGTTCTGATAAAATGGCCAGCGTAGGCTGATTGTCCCACGGGAGCTCATAATGGCCTCTCCTCGGGGAGTGCTGGGAACAGACTGATGACCTGCCATCCGCTGCATCATTCTCTGTTTTCCTCTTTTCTTTCATTCTCTTAAACACACATTATCTGTACTGTTTGTGTGTGTGTGTGTGTTTGCAAAAGATTATCCTCTCAGGGCTTCTCATTCATCACGGTCACAGAAAGAGAGCTAGAAAAAAGCAGGGAGGGTCTAGTGCCTATTTGAGTTTCACTGCCTTCAGCCCGTTTGATTAGCAGCCCCCCTTTGCACAGCAATGAAATGCCGCTTATCTACAGTTATACTGATCTCTCCTCCCAGCTGAGTCTGCTTTATGAGCTATTGACCGTTCTGCAAGCAAAAAGCATATTTTTCCAATGACCATCCAAACATATCCGTGTATGCTGACTAAACCAAATTCTTGGGAAGAAACCTCTAAATATTAAGCACTTTAATATATGATGCAGCTTTTGATGTTGCAGAATTCAAATTATATGCATTAAATGTAAATGTTAATGAATAGCTTTCTACAAGTATGATATACAACCAATTGACAATCATGAATGATGGCAGCAAATAACGAGACAGTGAGAAAGAGAAAGACTAGTGTGTGTGTGTACAGTGTGTGTGTAGTGTGTGTGTGTGTGTGTGTGTGTGTGTGTGTGTGTGTGTGTGTACTGACTGTATCCAGATGCCAGCCTTGGGTTAACATGATGAATGCACATCATAATTTAATTGAACGAGCATACAGCCTACCCATCCATCATATCTCAAGAGCAGATAATATATTTATACTGAGTGATGTAGTCTGCTGGTTAAAGATCAAAGCTGTCAATTGAAAGGTTGCAGGTTGAACCTGGTAAGAAGCGAGCCATTAACTATTTCCATTATAGCTCTGAGACCTCATTTGTATCTTGTGTAGCAGTCTTGTTTAAACATTATGGAGACATTTCTTCATGTTGTGCCTAACAGCACACTTTACCTGCAGTAAAATCATCGTTTGACAATATAACATGTTGTTTTGCGATACAGTCAAGCAAAACTGTTTGCTGTGTTTTTGAGCAGTACGCTAATAATGCTATAATGTTCATTTTTGATTATTTCATAATGTATTGAATATTTGAAGAGCATTAAATAATATTTGAATAAAATGTAATTTTATAAAAATGAAAATAGTCATATTTATTATACAATATCTGTTCAGAAGTTTACGGTTAGGGTTAAAAAAACAAAAAAAAAAACAAAAAAAAAACAAGAAAAAACTTTTATACAGCATTAAATATATTAACAGTAACAGAAAAAACATAATGCTAAAAAATCCTTCTATTTCAAATAAACACTGTTCCTTTCAACTTCCTATTCCTGAAAAAAGTATCAGTTTTCACCAAAAAAAAACACAAGTGGTTTCAGTTTCATTGATTTATAAAATTGAAATATAATATTATTCAAATATGTATTTAAATGAAAAAAATTAAGTATTTAAATCTTATATAAACATTAAATAAAAATAATTTAACTAACAAAAACTTGCTATTTTAATAAATATTGAATATTTTAAATAAGATTGAATAATTAATTATAATCAAATATGGAATAAGATCTTATTAAATGTTTTAACAAGAATATATATTATTATAATATATATAGTATAAAGTTTATATTATATATAATATGCACATGCACATCCATGTAATAAACTTTTGTTTGTTTTTAGTATTTTTTTATTGTTTAGTTGTCTTTAATTTAGTTTTCTATTGCTTTTGTAGTTTTTGTTGTTTTACTTAATTTATTGTTGTTTTATTGGAATTGTTTTTTTTTTTTTTAATGTATTTTTCTATAGTTTTGATTGCTTTTTATTTAGTTTTTGTTTAGGCTTTTATTTATTGATATTTTGTTAATATTTATTGTGCATATAGATGTAATTTCTTTACATTTTATTTATTCTTATTTATTTTTTTATTGTTTATTTGTCCTTAATTTTGTTTTTATTGCTTTTTTGAGTTTTTGTTGTTTATTTAATTTAATTCAGTTTTATTGGAATGAGTTTGTTTGTTTATGTATTTTTGTTTAGTTTTTTTTTTTATTTGATTTGATTGTTTTTGTTTAGGCTTTTATTTATTATTTTTTTAGCTTTTTGTTCATTTTACTTTTATTTTTATCATTTATTTTGCATTTATTTGATCCTTTTGTTTTTAATATTATTATTTTTATTTTTTATTGTTCTTTAATTTAGTTTTATTTTGCTTTTTAAAATGTTAGTTGTTTTTTAATGTAATATTGTTGTTTTTTATTTCGTTTTTATTTTGTTTTCATTTAATCTTTTATTTATTAATATTTTGTTAATATTTATTGTGCATATAGATGTAAAGGAACATGTTTTTTTATTTTTTGTTTTGTTTTATTTATTTATTTATTATTATTATTATTATTATTATTATTTTATTTTTTATTTTTTTGTTATTATATAACATACTTTTTAACATACTTTTAAATACATTGCACATCCTCATTCGTATGTGTAATAAACTTTCCACTACCCTTATATACTAGTAAACAAGTATAGTTCATTTCATTGTCATCCTCACTATTTATCATTCAGACATTCAGCTTCTGTACTAGATTTCTCTAGTTACTGAGTCGTGATACGGTCCATCCTTCTGGTCCCTCTGGGGCCCTCTGTGTGGTAGACTCAGGCCCTGCTCCACTAGAGATAAGAAACCAACTGTCCACGTTCATTAATGAACCATCTCTGTTTCTTCAGTGCTGCCAGTGCCTTATTCTCTCTGTTTGTGCTGCTTCTAATTCATTGATCTTACTCTAAGCTTTAATGTTTTGGTAATTACACTTTCCTCAGCCCATAAGGAGCTGTTTGGTTGTAACAAATGCTTTCTTTAAAAATCTCTTTCTCTTTACGGATTGAAGCAGTTAGTGTCAATTCTTAGTGGAGTCTTAAAAAGGGAATTTAAGAAAGAGAATTCCTGGTTGAATGTGCATGAGGTTGGAGGTTATATGTGCATGGATGGAATGGATATAGTTGAACTAAAAAAGTGCAGTCTGACCTTTCAAATGCTTTTCTTTCTCTCGTTGCTCTTTGTATTCCCCCTGTATTCTCCTAATATTACCACAGAAATTGCTTCTCACACTCCACCAGTTTAACATCTCCACACTGGCCCTGGGATGGGCTTAGAAACTGTTTCCTGTTGACAGACTGTGGTTCTTTGCTGGACTCACTCTCCTGAAGTCTTTGGTCAGTGACCCAGCAATGAGCTCTGGCCAAGAACTCTCTTCACCCTCAGGGAACTAACCTTCATTACCTAGCATACAATCCTTCTCACTGATCTTAGACCTGCTCTTTGGCTTTAATAGCATGTGTGTGTTGCAGAGAGTGTGTTAGAGAGTCACTGTGCATGTAAAAGCTTTTTGTTCATTTGTTTCTTTTGTCTTTATAGTGCTTGTTTTTTTTTTTGTTCGTTTTTTTTAAATTTTACTTGCTTTTTTTGTAATTGTTGATTTATTTTATAAAATTTTACTTTATTGGTATTAGTGTTTTTGTTTATGTAATTTGTTTTTGTTTATTGCCTTTTCTTTAGTTTTTATTGCTTTTTTATTTATTTTTTTATTTATTAACATTTTGTTAATATTTATTGTGCCTATAAATGTAAAAGAACATGATTTTAATTTTGTTTATTTTTTTAGCTTATTGATTGTTTTATATTTATCTTATTTTTAGCTTTTATTTAGCTTTTATTTGATCTTTTTGTTTGTTTTTAATATTATTTTTGTTGTTTGGTTGTTTTTTCTTGTAGTTTTCTAGTTTTAGTTTCGTGTAGCCTTTTATTAGTTGTTGTTTTATCTAATCTCTCTATTCTGATTCTAATATGTTGTTTTTGTTTAGGCTTTTATTTATTATATTAATATTTTGGTCATATTTTTGTCTAAATAAATGTAAAAGAACTTTTATTTTGTTTTAATTTTGTAGTTTTTTTAGCTTTTTGTTTGTTTTACTTAAGTTTTTTTTAAATTTATTTATTTATTTTTTAATATTATTTTTATTGTTTGTTTGTCATTGATTTAGTTTTTTATTGCTTTTTAAGTTTTTTTTGGTTTTGTTTTGTTTTGTGTAATTCGGTTTAGTTTTATTGTAATTAGTTTTTATGTATTTTTATTTTTATTTATTAATTTGTTTTGTTAATATTTAATGTGCATATATGTAAAGAAACGTTTTCATTTTTGGTTCATTTTTATTGTTTTTTTTTTTAGTTTATTGATTGTTTTACATTTGTTTTATGTTTAGCTGTTATTTGATCTTTTTGTTTTTTTAGTATTATTTTTATTGTTTGATTGTCTTAGTTTTGTATAGTCTTTTCTTAGTTGTTTTATCTAATTTAATTTTGTTTTATTGGAATTAGTTTTTTTTTGTTTATATATTTTTATTTAATTTTTATTACTTTTTAATTAGTTTTCATTTTGTTTAGGCTTTTATATATTAAGATTTTGTTAATATTTATTGTGTATGTAAATGTAAAGGAACATTTTTATTTTTGTTTATTAGCTTTTTGTTTGTTTTATTGTAGTTTTTGTAATTTATTTTGCTTTTATTTGATGTTTTTGTTTGTTTTTAATATTTTGTATTGTTTAGTTGTCTTTAATTTAGTTTTGTTGTTTTGTTTAATTGAATTTTTTTTTTAGAATGAGTTTTTAATGTATTTTTATGTTGTTTTTTAATACTTATTTAGTTTTTGTTTTGTTTTATTTATTAATATTTTGTTGACATTTACTGTACATATAAATGTAAATGATTTTTTTTTTTTTTTTTACTTTTTGTTTGTTTTACTTTTACGTTTTTTTTTTTTATCTTTAAATTTTAATTTGATCTTTTTTGGGGTTTTTTTGGGGGGGGAGAAGGGGTTCATTTATATTTTCTTTGAATTTCATGCAAATCACTGTATTATATAAAGCACATGTGGGTTCATTTGAACATTTTTTGTACTGTAGATTGATTATTGGTTTGTTTATCGATTGGGAAAAGACACAGTAGCAATTATAGGACACATTTCAAAAGGCTAGTGATAAAACAGTTAACCACATTCCCACTTCCCATTATGTTCTCGGGTCTGGAGGTTTTATGGTAGATAATTATAAATAGGTTTTCTCCGAAGTGAAAGGGTGTCCCGTAAAAAAGGTGACGAGAGAGACGCAGACTCCTCCCTTCTCAATGGAGATAATTTACTGGCTTGTTTTCATCAGACAAGGATCTATAATTGAAATGACAAAAAAGATGCATCGCTACACAGTTGTTAGTGTTTGAGGCCATGAATTTCAGCCGAATACCTGACACCAGTTTCCTCCAGGCCTGTCAATCAAAAAGACCTTAGTCAGCCCAGAGAAAGGGCCCCTGGTCAGGGCTGTCTGCCACGCTGCCAGAATGAGTGGATCAGAGGTGCGATGCTTTATTGACTTGATCGACCCGTCACCACTCTGTACGGCTCCAAACTAAAGCTGTGCAGCTATATATCACTTCCGCACTTCATACACACGCTGTTTCTACACACAATGTCTGTCCACAGTCTCACACACTTTCACACACGTGACTCTATTCACCAACTCTAGCACTTTTGTTTTATATTGTCAGTTTATTGAGTCAGTTTAATCCAAAAACTTTTTTTTTTTTTTTTTCAAAAAACATTGATTTAAACTTCTAGATTTTGCAGTTCTTTAGTACCTTTTGTGTTAAATTGGTTTCAAACAGACCATTTAAAGGAGAAGTCCACTTCCAAAACAAAGATTCACATATAATGTACTCACCCCCTTGTCATCCAAGATGTTCATGTCTTTCTTTCTTCAGTCGTAAAGAAATTATGTTTTTTAAAGAAAACATTTCAGGATTTTTCTCCATATAATGGACTGATATGGTGCCCCGATTTTGAACTTCCAAAATACAGTTTAACTGCGGCTTCAAACGAACCCAAATGTGGTTGTAAATGATCCCAATCGAGGAAGAAGGGTCTTATCTAGCAAAACAATCAGTTGTTTTCATTTAAAAAATACAATTTAAATACTTTTTAATCCCAAACGCTCATCTTGCCTTTCTCTCCCTGAACTCTATGTATTCTGCCTCAAGACAGTTAGGGTATGTCGAAAAACTCCAATCGTATTTTCTCCCTCAACTTCAAAAATCATTTCAAAATCATCCTACATCACTGCAGAAGTAGAGACACAGTCTTTGCAAAGTGAACATCAAACACCCTTAACAAAAAAGGTAAAACAGCGATATAGGCCGAATTTGAACTTGAGGAGAACATGAGATGGGGCTTTTTCGACATACCCTATCTGTCATGAACTGGAAAAAAACAGTCCAGGCAGAGTAAGACAAGATGAGCGTTTGACATTTAAAAAGTATAGAAATTGTATTATTTTTATTGAAATAACCAATCATTTCGCTGGATAAGACCCTTCTTTCTCAGCTGGGATCGTTTACAACCGCATCTGGGATTGTTTGAAGCCCCATTAAAATTTTAGAAGTTCAAAATTGGGGCACCATACCAGTCCATTATATGGAGAAAAATCCTGTAATGTTTTCCCCAAAAAACATAATTTCCTTACGACTGAAGAAAGAAAGACATGAACATCTTGGATGACAAAGGGGTGAGTACATTAAATGTGAATCTTTGTTTTGGAAGTGGACTTCTCCTTTAATTCTAATGGTCCAAGAGAGAGTGGAAAATGATCATAAGCTAAATCACGACTCTTTTGTTTTTTTTTGTTTTTTTTGAAAAAATTCAGGATAAAATGACATTACGCTGAACTACTGGTTGTTTACACATTACTTTATTTCAAATAAGCACGTGTAATTTGATCCTTGTTCCTTTGATTGTTTTTCCTGATAAATGCAGTCATGTGTTGACTAGTAATGCTCCTGTCTATAAGTGCACTGCATTGAACGCATTTATGTGTTTTCCAATAGGAGAAAGCAGCCAGGCACCGCTGATATGCCGGGTAGGTCAATATCCACTCTCCTAGCATGCTTCGTATTCTCGCAGATAAGACCTCAGTGTTTGTTTCATTCCACACGTTAAATGACGTATTACACATTGATTGCGTTAGACCTAAAGCATCTGGCTTGAATAGCAAGAGATCACTGGAATGTTTTCTTGAATCTGACGAGTAATTTTCACTGTAGCTCAATTTCACAGTTGAAGTGACTTTTCACTAAAACTGCTCTCGGTATGGCTCCTCTGGGCCGTTTTATGGGCTGTCTACGTAACATTTTCACACATCCAAGAGATGATCTTCTGGAAATTAGCTGTCATGGAAGAAGGGGCTCCTCAAACGAAATGTTAAGTGCAGAAAGGAGAATTAATGCAGACTTTTTTGGATAATGGCAGAATGAAATAGCTATTGACTATTGAGCAAATGTTAAATTGTGATTATCATGAAATTCTTTATTATTAATTTAATTGCTTTATTTATTAATATTAATTATATATTATAAATAGTGCATATAGATGTAAAGAAATTGTGTATTTTTACATATATTCTGTATTTTTTGTATTTTTATATATAACTGTTGTACACCAATAACAGGTTAGTTCACCCAAAAATAAAATTGCCATTAATTACTCACCCTCATGTCGTTCCAAACTTATAAAACCTTCGTTCATCTTCTGAACACAAATTAAGCTATTTTTGATGGAATCTGAGAGCTTTCTGACCTTGCATAGACAGAAACTGCTACATTCAAGGCCCAAAAAGGTGATAAGGACATTGTTAAAATGGTCCATGTGACATCAGTGGTTCAAATTAAAATAAAGTCGGTATTTTTGTTTTCTTTGCGCACAAAAGGTATTCTCGTGGCTTCATAAAATTAAGGTTGAACCACTGATGTCACAACCACTGTTTCCATGTCCTTACTACCTTTCTGGGCCTTGAAGGTGGTAGTTGCGTTGCTGTCTATGCAGGGTCAGAAAGTGCTCAGATTTCATCAAAAATATCTTAATGTGTGTTCTGAAGATGAACAAAGGTCTTTTGGCTTTGGAATGACATGAGGGTGAGTAATTAATGACAGAATTTTCATTTTCGGGTGAACTATCCCTTTAAAGGAGAAGTTCACTTCCAGAACAAAAATTTACAGATAATCTCACCCCGTTGTCATCCAAGATGTTCATGCCTGCAGTTGTAAAGATATTATGTTTTTTGAGGAAAATATTTCAGGAATTTTCACCATATAGTGGCCTTTTATTATGCCCGTGATTTTGAACGTCCAAAATGCAGTTTAAATGCAGCTTCAAAGGGCTCTAAACGAGCCCAGGCAAGGAATAAGGGGTTTATTTAGCGAAACAATATGTTCAGTTTATAGACTTTTTTTAACCTCAATTGCTCGTCTTGTCTAGCTCTGCGATGCGCATGCGTATTTTGTGTAATCCAGGTGAATACAGTTAGGGTATGTCGAAAAACTCTCATCTCATTTACTTCGTTGTCCTATATCGTTGTTTTACATTTTTTTTTGCAAAGGGAATTTGTAAACACGGGGTCGGTACTTCTGCAGCAATGTAGGATGATTTTGAAGTTGGAGGAGAAAATGAAATGGGAGTTTTTTGACATACCCTAACTGTATTAACTCAGATTACACTCGGGAGTACTCATGGGCATGGCAAGACAGGCATTTGAGATTGCAAAGTATATACATTTTTATTTTTTTAAGACCCTTCTTTCTCGGCTGGGATTGTTTAGAGCCCTCTGAAGCTGCATTTAAACCGCATTTTGGACGTTCAAACTCGGGGGCACCATAAAAGTTCATTATTTGGAGAGAAATCCTGAAATGTTTTCCTCAAAAAACATAATTTCTTTACGACTGAGGAAAGAAAGACATGAACATCTTGGATGGCAGCAGGGTGAGTACATTATCTGTACATTTTTTGTTCTGGAAGTGAACTACTACTTTAATTCTTTCATTTTTACAGATGGATGATGTTTTCTAGATCAGTCTTATATGATCTGTTTTATTGTGGTGTGTTTTTGCAGGTGAAAAAGGTTCTGACTTTGAAGATGGGCTCTAACCAGGCAGATCATAAAGGTCAAAGTGGTTTGTGCTTTGCTATGGATTGGATTCATGTCAAACCACATAACATCTTGGCTGCTGGCTTCTATGATGGTGATTTCATATGTTTGTGTGTCTGTAGGCCTCTTTGTTCGTCTCAATAGAATTGCTAATTGTAAATACCTTGGTTTATATATATGTTGCAGTATTTTATATTTGTGATTTGTTTCTCTTCGCTTTCGTTTTTCTAGGTCTGGTTGGTTTGTGGGATCTTGCTAGTAAATCTACGCTACTCAAAGTCAGGTCTCCAGATGGAGATGTGTCTCTCTACCCTTACCACTGTTTCCATGCTCATGATGAAAACATCCGGACACTGTGCTGGTGCAGAGCTTCAAGGTGAGAATCATCAGTCTAGCATCATATGTCAGATTAGACAGGCTAAGAGTTTGAGTTTTTTGATTTGTATTAAATTATATGCTCTTCTTTTGAACTTTCTGTTTATAGAAGAATCCTGGAATAAAGTGGTTTTCAGATAAATATTGAGTAGAATAACTAATAAGAAGAAAGATTGCTTGAGCACCAAATCACCATATTAGAATGATTTCTGAAGGATCATGTGCCACTAAAGACTGGAGTAACGATGCTGAAAATTTAGCTTTGCTGTCACAGGAATATGGTTGTGGTCAAAAGTTTACATACACCTTGCAGAATCTGCAAATTGTTAATTATTTTACCAAAATAAGAGGGATCATACTAAATGCATGTTATTTTTTTGTTTAGTACTGACTTGAATAAGATATTTATATTTATAAAAAAATACCCTGTTCAAAAATGACATACATTTGATTATTAATACTGTGTTGTTACCTGAATGATCCAGAGCTGTGTTTTTTTTTTTGTTTAGTGATAGTTGTTTATGAGTCCATTGTTTGTCCTGAACAGTTAAATTGTCTCCTTTTCTTCAGAAAAATCCTTTAGGTCCCACAAATTTTTCAGGTTTTCAGGTTTTTCAGCATTTTTGTGTATTTTTCCAACAATGACTGTATTATTGTGAGATCCATCTTTTCACACTGAGGACAACTGAGGGACTCAAATGCAACTAGAAGGTTTAAACGCTCACTGGTGCTTTAGGAGGAAACACGATGCATTAAGAGTTGGTTGGTGAAAACTTTTTGAATTTGAAGATCAGGGTATATTTAACTTATTTTGTCTTCTGCAAAACATGTATCTTCTGAAGGGCAGTACTAAAAGACAAAAATATGATATTTAAGCAAAATAAGCAAAATGTACACATCTTCATTCTGTTCAAAAGTTTACACCCCTGGCTCTTAATGCATCGTTTTTCATTCTGAAGCATCAGTGAGTGTTTAAACCTTCTCTCGTGGACTATATGTAAACATCTCTTATGTGTGAAATCTCTTATTCCGGTCAGTACTAAATGAAGAGTTCAGATGCAAAACCAGTTAAAAGACATCTCGGTCAAAAATGACCCTTAAGTACTTAAGTAAAGTTCAAGTAGATTATTAAGTTTACTTTATGTAGTAAGTATACAAATGTCAGTGCACTAGTAGTATACTTATAAGTACTATTTCAGTACTCCTTGAGACTAAATTGGCCCACTTTCTAGTATATAAAAGTATACATTGAAGTATACTTTAAGTATAACTTTGAGTACATAATTACTATTTATCTATGTTTTAGTTTGTACTGCAACTATACTAAAAGTGAACTTTATAGGTATACTGATAGTTTACTAATTAAATGCTTGTAGAATTTTTAGTACTCTTTGAAGTATAGTCTCAGTAAACTACTAGATTAATAGTTTTATACTGTTAGTATACTCGTAAGTTTTCTTTAAGCGAACTTCACATCATACTTTAAGTATACTACTATGTCCCTATTAGGTATTAATTTGTATATATTTTGTTATATGAATATCTGAACATACAAAATATCAAAAGAAAGAAGAGGGTATCTGATTGTAAACAAAAACATTTTATTCCATGGGTCACATTTTATTCCATAACGTTAGTTTTGGTGCTCTTTTTAATGACGATCATGTCAAAAACGTGTGGAAGCATCTGTTGTTTCGGTTTCTTTGCTTGTTTTGGAAATTCTGTACAGAAGATGTGTAATAGCGCCCCCTACCATATAACAATTTAGACTTTTTCTGAATGTACTTTTTCTAAGTATACTTAAATGTCGTTTTAAGTATATTTCTGAGATGTACATAAAGCACATTTCTGAAAAGTACATAAAAAGAAGACTAAAAGTATACTTTCCTATTTTTTAGTTTAAAAGAGTATACTAATAGCACACTTAAATAAACTTATTTTTTCGTAAGGGGAGATAATGATACAGAGTGAATGCTCCTGACACATATTATACGTCCATCAAATACTTTTACTTCAAACTCATTAAATTCTAGCCTCAGCCCAATCAGAAGTACCCATACTTACACAGAAACCTATACAAAGTTGCCAGAAAGAAATGCTGCTTTTAAAGAAATACGTCAGATGGATTTAGAGGCTTTTGCATCTGAACTCTTCAAATAAAGAATAACAAGCAATTTTGTATGATCCCTCTTATTTTGGTAAAGTAATTAACATTTTGCAGATTCTGGAAGGTGTATGTAAACTTTTGATCTTGACTGTAAATTGCATATTAAAATATATTCAAATAGAAACGCAAATTTTGATAATATTACTCTTTTTATCAAATGAATGCAGAGACATTTAGAAAATAGTAAAAAATCTTAGCTATTCTAAACTTTTAAACAGTACTGCAAGTTTGTTTAAAAAGGACATTCTTGATTTTACCAGAATATAAACTGTGAAAATATTTTATGCTAACACCTTTTGTTATGCCTGATAAATTTGATTGTAGCAGCCAGTATCATTTATTTCATTGGTATTCGTAGTGTATTTAAATCTTCGTGTTTGACATTAGCTGTATGATATTCGTGCTATGATACAACCCACCCGTGGAGTTTTCTCATTTAGTAACAGAGAAGCTGTCTAGATCAAATGCATTACCATTCCAATCATGTATTGTTTCAGCATCAGTAGTTTCAGTAGCCTGTTCTTAGCACTTACATTTAAAACACTGCGACCTTATAAGAGACTCCTGTAAGTGGCATTAGAGAAGTTCATTTGGAAAATGACACCCTATCCCACTCACCACAGGAGGCTAGTGAAATCAAGATTTCTTGTGTTGATATATATTTTTCTTGTTATTTAGACTCTCACGATGTAACTGCTTGTGTAGAATTTAGATGTACCTCAACCTCAGGAAAAGCAGAGAAGTCTCTGTCATTGCTGTGAAGGGTTGCAATTTGTATGCATGCACCAAATTTGAAGCATTCAAGCAAGAGGGTTGAAGGGGGGGGATCAGCTGTCTCTTCTGCCCTTTTACTGTCCAGATGCATAGAGGAGAAATACACACAGTGAACTTACATCACTTGCATTACTTACATTTTTTTGGGGGATGGTGTGGCTTATGGTTAAGGCTGGTAATTAGAATCTTACTAGTTTGATCACTGCACATTGCAAGCACTTAAAGGGATAGTTCACACAAAAATTAAGATTCTGTCAGTTATTCACTCACCCTCATGTTGTTTCAAACCTGTTAGACCTTTGTTCATCTTCAGAACACAAATTAGGATATTTTTGATGAAATCCAAGAGCTTTCTGACCCTGCGTAGACCGCAGCGCAACTGAAAAGTTTCCAGGCCCAGAAAGGTAGTAAGGATTTTGTTAAAATAGTCCATGTGACATCAGTGGTTCAACCATAATATTATGAAGCTATGAGAATACATTTTCTGTAAAATGCCGACTTTATTCAATGAAAAAAGCATGAAATATATAATGTTTTTATCTACTGTTGTTTGCAGCAACTTGTTGGTGACAGTCGGAGATGACCGCATGGCTAAAATGTGGGATGTGAGAAAAACCTACGTGCCTCTTTTGGCAGTAAAGCGCTGCTTGTCCCCTGAAGTGTACTGGCCCCAGTTTTGGAGCGGCATCCTGATGGCTCAAGAGTGTTGCTTTGCCACGTCAGTCTACTAACATTTCGCTCCCTTGAATATATGATGTTTTGAATTGTATGTTTTTAATAAATCATCTTTTTCCTTTGCTATGTAAAGGTTTGGACAACATGGAGTTCACTATTTTGATTCAGGTTACCTTGGAATCAAGCCTTACTTTGTGTGTCCTAGAAAAGCCACTATTTGGGTATGTAGACGTTTCACGGCATCTCTACATGGTTTGGTATTGACAAAATGGTTTAATAATGACAACTTTAACTTTTTTCAGAGCCTTTCTATGTCTGATTGGATAAATGCTTTTGCCGTTGCGGACAATGGAGGAGATTGTTTATTTAGTTTGCTTCCTGAAATGGATATCGACCCCAACACTATCAGACGACGGAAATATGTAAGTTTCTAAATTATTGAATTCCCACATATGCAAACCTTGAATTAACAATGATTGTTTTGCTTAAACCACTCAGTCGGTGTATAGGACAGACATGGTCCAGTTTGAACCCGGGCAGAGGCCTGGAAATGAGGAACAGGAGGAGGAGGAAGTGGAAAATAATGCAAGTAATCCTAGGAAGGAACCGTTGAGCTACAAAGGAGCGATCAGAAAGTACTATCTCCACTT
This sequence comes from Cirrhinus mrigala, assembly GCA_036247105.1. NCBI lineage: Eukaryota > Metazoa > Chordata > Actinopteri > Cypriniformes > Cyprinidae > Cirrhinus > Cirrhinus mrigala. Next base: position 26,382,592 of record CM070026.1, read on the forward strand.
TCATGACTTGGACCTGGTGAGAAACTTTTAAATTACTTTTGTGCAATCATTGTTTAATTCCATCATCGTCTGGCAGTTGAGCAGTTTTCAACAAAACAAGCAGTTTGACAAGGTCTCCGTGCTTGGGAAATGATGTAGGAAATCAGATTTTGAGAGTATTGATCTTTTGTTGTCACATCATCACCTTTCTTTCATTTTTTTTTTTTCCAGAGCTCTGCACAAAATATTTCTTAAACAAAAAAAAACACTATGGCTGCACTGCAAGCCTTATCAGGCAGGCTCATGAATATTAATTAAATAATGCATTTGGCAGACGCTTTATCCAAAGCCACTTACATTGCAATCAAAGCACACATTTACATTTTATCACTTCTTGCTTCCCTGGGAATCAAACCCATGCTATTGCCTTGCTCTAAAGTTTGAGCTTCAGAAAATAAGGTGATTTAATATTAACATTCATAACTGATTCGTTAAAAAGCAGGCTGGCGTTAGCCATAGTAGGGTTACTTGAAGGTGTTGTTTTATGTGCCTGGTGGGCGTCCATTATATGACCAAGATTTTGACCAAAATTCATCACCAAAACCACTAATCACAATATGAGACATTTTATTTCACAGTAACGATATATATCACAATATAGTTGTTTTTGCTTTAATAAGGTCATCTTTATGGTAATAAAATTTTTATATATATATATATAAACAAAATCAGGCTAACTAAAGACAAGTAAACTGTCAGTGATTAAGAATAAGAAACTAATTACAAGCAATAGGACAAAAACACTACAGTATAACCAATAAATAAGAAATACTACATACATAGTATAATCAAATACATTGTAAGTAAACATGCATAAAACTGCATATTCTTCACTGTGTGAATTAAATATACATTTCTTCTTATTAAAGTTACAAAAGTGACTTAGTCAAGAGCAGTGAGAGATTTTCTCTCTTTTGTTGTTTGATTAACATAAATAACAGACAGCAGGAAAATTAGACTGCTGTCACTTTAAGAGCTGCCCGGATCCAATATACTATTACACATGTGTTTTCTTTCTCAGCTGTTTGCTTTCACTTAAAACCTAAATTACTGTTTTTGAGGATACTTGCAAAGACGGGCATTTTGACACATACAATTATGTGTATTTAACCGTTCAAGGCCTATAAAGCAGAAAAAAGCAGCAAAAATAACTCCATTTAGTACTCTATTAGCACCGTCTCTACGCTTCGTCTTTGCGCATATAGTGAAATGAGTTCACTTTCGCTGCTGATTGCGTTTCAATGCTTAAAATCATTTGTTTTTAAACCGCAATGCTTAAAAACATGTGCAAATGTTAAGTTTTCATGATCATGTAGCACGGCAACGCCACGTGAGCCTGTAACCATGATAGAGACAATAGTCCAAGATTTCTACCAAATGACAAATTTCGACCGGTTAATTTTGTCTACCGATATATAGTGCCTGGCTACATTTGTGTCTTTGGACTTAAAGGGATAGTTCACCCAAAAATTTAAATTCTGTCATCATTTACTCACCCTTATGCCATCCCAAACCCATAGTCTTTGGTTAATCTTCAAACCACAAATTAATTTAATTTAATTTAATGAAACCAGAGAGGTTTCTGTTCATCCACTTAAAAAACAGGTAACTAAATCTTAAAAGATCCAAAAATTTCATCAAGTCATTGTAAAACGAATCCATATGAATAATGCTGTTTAATCCTATTAGTCTGAAATGATTGCTTTATATGATTTATGATTTATTAACATATAAACACATAGAGTTAATCTCGAATGGGATACACCAGAAATAATAAGTTTTGTAAATACAAGTGTCCATGTTTACAATATGTTTAGATGTAAATAAAAGCCTTAAATCTTTTCATCATATAAAGTGATTGTATTTCTTCATAAGCCTTGGATTAATCCATCTGATTCATGTAGATTAGTTTTATGATGCTTTTATGACCTTTTTGGGTCTATTTGGGGTATTTTAGTTTTATTTACTTACACTTTCAATGGAGGGACAGAAACCTTTCAGGTTTTGTTAAACATATCTTAATTTGTGTTTGGAAGAATAACCAAAGTCCCATGGGTTTGGGACAACATGAGGGTGAGTAATGACTAAATTTAAATTTTTGGGTGTATAAAATGGGTGTATATTGCTAGAAGTGGGAGGGATGTGTCGACCCCAGTTATAATAGTTAATACGCTCCTGATTTTCTGTATTTTTTTTCTGTATACAGCGTTGACTAGTATGTATGTGTTTGTAAGACCATGTAAAAATTCATTAGTGGCCTCATTAATATGTGATTGTGATAGCTGCTGTGTGTGTATGAGTTTTGCGTGATAGCGACTGTGTACTGCAGCCTATTCCACAGATCATTACACGTGCTCTGTGCAGGTGCCATGGCCGGATTGGATTTATTGGCTTAGTTATTTTCCCAGCGCACCTGAGCGAGTGCAGGAGAGCCGAGGAGTGCTGTGTGCATGTTAGCGTAGTGACACCCCTCTCTCTCGTATCCCTATGAGACTCATCCTGCATCTCATGTGTTATATGTTGATTAAGTTCTGCACCCTTCATTAATTTAAAGTCATGCCCGCCTGGAGGCCTCCCCCTCCATCGCAGAGATGCTCCATCTGTTCTGCTGTCTCACGCTTCATTGCTCCACCCCCATCCGTCCGTCCATCCACGGTGCACTGCACATGTCCACTGTGAGGCCGCAGTCTGGAGGAGGCCAGAGCTTGTTTGAGTTTGAATTAGGCTAACTGAACAAAGGAACAATGGTCTGATGAACAATTCTGAATGAAAAGCAAAAGAGCAAAAGAACAGTGGTCTGAATGATACCACTGCTCTGTGACCGCTGTGTGGTAGGTGGGACAAAAAATTTAATGCATTAATAGTAGAGTAAAATGCAACACCAAGGTCATAGGTTTGATTACCTTGATTCTTTCTGCTGATAAGAGGCTTGGTCGCTTCAGAGTGCGCTTTCAGTCCTTCTCTTAAACATGCCAAGACAGATCCTTCCCTGTTCCGCACTGAACTGGCAAGCAATTCCAGCTGCAGTAGTGAACCCATTCCCCAATGGGAGTCTCAGCATTATCCTGTCTTCTCATGCATTTGTCTTACGTGGACGATCAGTCTTTTTGGGGGGCTTGAATGAATTGGTATCATTGTAGAACTGCAGTATTTAAGAAATCACAGATTTGGAACGACCTCTTGCAATGGATGACAGCGTTATCCCTTTGTCCTTCATCTGGACAACCTCTTGCCACAGTGTTTCAATCACCTTAGAGCGGCCGACATCTTGCAATCTCAGTAAAGTTGGAGGAATGCTGCCAGTTAATTAGGGTTTGTCATATAATTAAGGAAATTAGCACCAGGTGCCAGATTAACACCATTAACTAGGAGGTATCTGTAAATGTTCTCTAATTTGTATCTATTCTTTAAAGAGCAGGTCATATGGTTTTTTAAGTCTCCTAATATTGTGTTGGAGTCCCCTACAACAGGTTTAAATGCATCTAAGGTCAGAAAGAACTGTAATGTTGCCAGAATATATATTTATACATAGTAATTTGTCCATGATTTCAAAACTATTCGTTCAAGCAGTTCTAAACACGTGAAGTTTGTAAACCCCTCCCTTCCGTAAGCCTTCTCTGCTCTGATTGGTCAGCTGGCCAAGCCTGTTGTGATTGGCACAGAGAGGAGTATGTGAGCAAGTTAGCGAGAACTACCATCTTTGTTGAGTCTGTGGTGGTTTTTGATTTCGCGGGTTGAAGCGACCCCAATAACGTCATATTTAGCCACTCGAATGTGAATTTATATGTATTTTGCACCTCGAAACGTGATTGGGCTAGTTTTGAGTAGCAGTTGGACGGGTTTTGTTGTGACAACCTGGCAACCCTGGCATGCACCTATTAGCACAAAAAACGACATATTTTGAGCACTTAATTGGGAATGTACACATAACGTATCAATCATACTTGCAGGTTGTGGTTCAGAGACGCTTGTTAGTCCAGTGGTATCCTGGAACACAGCGTCTTAACATGATGTAAACAGGCGGGGATTATACTAATATGTTACCTAGTGACATAGATCAGTAATAGGCAGAAGATTCGAAAATATAATGACTCGTTAAGGTGATTCTGAGTCTGCTCTTTCTTTAGCCAGGTTTCCATTTAACTTGTGCACAAAAATTGAAATATTGCATTAAACATTTGCGAATAAGCACCATTTCCATCCAGCAAGTCAAAGCGAACAAAATCGTCACTTCCTGATAAACTGACAGTATATATTACTAAGAAAAGTAGGAAAAGCCACTGAACATAGTAATTTTCTTATGTAATAAATTCCTTGCGCCTCAGAGCGAGCAGGCGAAACGCAAATGTGATCATTTCTTTCAGAGGTGGATGTCTGCTGTTTTGTTTTTTGTTCTTGTTCTAGGAGGCAATTATACACAAATACTTTGAAAACAGACTTTGCTCAGGCATTTCAGAATGACCATAACAACATTTTGTCAAACAACAAATCAAATTTGTTAAGAACAAATCAAATAAAAACAGGGTGATGGAACATATCTACAGTAAGTTAATTTCTAGAAAGTCCTTATCACTCTGTTTCATTAAAAAGAAAGGTTTTCACAAAAGGTGTACTAAAACAGCAATATTTTTTTACTTCCAAACTGGAATGACAGTCTTTTTTTCAGCTGCTTTGTAAACACAGGCAATGATGCACTGTAATGTACAAAAGTAAATCAAACTGCGAGATTGTAACTAGACTCACTGGGTTTCAGTATTGATCTAATTATGATATTGTGACGTTTTGAACGTGACATGGATTGTAATGAGAAGTAGTCGATGATACCCACTATAAGAAGTGGTGGTAACAGTAAAGCTATGCCTGCTTATCTAGTGCTCTTTTAACTCTGGAGCGTGTGTTCACACCTTGTTTTTTTTCTCTCAGGGGAACTTTGCTAAGTGTGAAAATCGGCCCATGATGAAGCACCTGCAACAGCATGAGGTCAAAGGTGTTGCAAAAGTGGACCAGATGCCACTGAGTGCACTCTACAAGGTGAGATTGCATTTATCTATACAACAGCACACAAGCCCAGCTGAGGCTCTCACTGACACCCGCACCACCCTGTGAGTGTATAACTATATACATGGTATAGCTATGGGAACTATAGCCATGATAACTGCATGAAATCCAAAAAGAATTTTTAGTAGTAGTTAATCACCTACAAGAACATGGGAGGCTGCTGCAGACAAATCAAAATAATGTATTCAGGAGAGATGTGTTAAAAAATATGATGTATCCACCTTTTTCTTCAACTCGGAAGTAAGCTAATGGGTGAGACTTGCAGTTCATTAGCCGCTATAGGAAACTAACGAGAAGAAAAACAATGTGCAGTAAACAGTAAAATTGTTTGCACTACAAACAAGTGTGTTCATAATTAAGATAATACAATACAATAATATGGTAAGACACACCAATTTGCAATATGAAGCAGCATGACAAACTGTTTTGTACAGCTAAAAATAGCTGGGCGCGGATGAGACCAGAAGCCAAACCCATAAAATTTACAAATGAGTGCGCCCACCCTTACGTGAAGAAAAAGATGGATACTTTTACCATGTAATATGAGATTTTGGTTCTGAATATGTTCTGCATGAGGTGACCCATCAATAATCACCTTATGTGGACTGAACTTGTTTTGTTGCTTGCTTTAGATAAGCTATAGTTGTGTAGCAGTGTCAGTGCACTGCTGTATTTGCACAGGCCAGTGAAAGAGAGAGAGAGAAAGAGCAGGTGAGAGTTAAGCAAGAAGATGGACAGAAGCTAATGGCCTGTAAAATTAGGAAAATGTCACTCTGGATCTAGAGTGGATGATGGGAGGAGAGCAGAAAAAGCAGCCTGTGTAGATTGAGAAGGTGAGTTTTTCTGAATAAGACACTGCATGATAAAGAATAGTTAGAAGGATTGTAAGAAATGCCTGGTTGCATTTTTTTATATGATGATCAGTGATGGGAATAACGGCGTTATAAATAAACGGTGGTATAAATAAACGACGTTACTAACGGCATTAATTTTTTCAGTAACGAGTAATCAAATGAGTTACTGTTTCCCCCGTTACAACACCGTTACTGTTACTGACAATAAAATGCGGCGTTACTATAATTGAGCTCACTAAAGCGTTTTTTAACGGAGTAGGCGCTCTCTCTCTCAGCCATAGGACCTGCAAAGCTGCACATCACATCGCGTTGCGTTCTTCTTCTGAGGTAAATTCTGGCTTATTCCTCTCAGCGCGTCTTCCTCCAGAAACGAAAAGTAGCCAAGATGAACTTGTTGAATGTTCACTAGGGCTGAAACGATTCCTTGAGTAACTCGAATACAAAAATCATCGTTTAGTCTATTTACTGTAACTACACACGAAACACTGTGTTTCCACACGGACCATTATTACTGACACACAAACCGATAAACGCTGGACATATTTAAGACTGTAAATTAATGGTTATTTATGTCCCTAAGTTAGCTGTGTTTGGTGAAAGACTAAGTGCCATTTATGTTGATTGTCTCATTCTCTCTCTGTGACACACAGAAATTTAGTCAATATCAAAGGAAGAGTGCATGATTACAAATGTGATACTGATTTTATGCAACAGTTCATCAATAAACAAGAAGCTAATATTAAGAGACTTACATTTTAGACAGCATATTGCCTGTTTTTGCTCCATTTCGCCAACAAATAACCATTCCAAACACAGCCACAGCACTGTTTTGCGTTTTTGAGCAACATGACGGTGTTTCGTTCTTGAATGAATCAACCGTTAAATGATTCAGTTCAATCGCAATGACTCACTTACTTAACAGTGACTTGCTGACACCTACTGGCAGTTTTGATTTAACATTTAAAGTATCTTCATTTTAAAAATACATGTAAATATCAGTATTCAATGTTTTGTTTGAAATAACAAAATATTATTTATGCATTTGTAACTGCAAGTTAAATGCATTCATGTCCCTCTGAGCTGAATTAAATAGTGTAAATAGGCCTACATCTAAATGCCTCAATTTCTTGATTGTTTCTCAATTTCTTGATTATTTATTTATTTTAAATATCAAACAAATATAAAAAAAAAAAAATTAATATTTAAAAAATCTGAGAAAAGTGGAGCCGCTTGTGGGCGTGATCACATTAGAGAAAAACGAGTTTAGACGGGGGAAAACTGGAGCTTGCATTGGTATCATATGGATTGTTATCAGAGAATATTTGTTTTTGATGTGACTTCATTTAAAAGAAAACATGTCAAGCTTTCTATACATATATTTCTCATGTCTGTAAAGTAGATATTCGCTGAGATTCAGGTTGCTTTGTTTACGTGTCTGTGAAGAGAGGTGTCGGAGACCGAGACGGCAGAGAGCGCACCCTGTTTATTTTCTTTATTTTACAAAAGTTCATTGTTTTGTTGTTATTATGACTATACACAAATAAAAATAGACCCCTTGTAGTTTCAAACGATATCTTAGTCTTATCTGTGGGATGTTTTTCCATGTCCGTGGGTTGAAGCGATCACAATAACGTGATATTTAGTCCCTGGAAGGTGTCTCTCACATTCTCCCACAGCAACATTAAAATAGTGTAGATTATTGTAAAAGGTTTTATTCATTTAACATATTTAGTATTGGGGGCATCCAAGTTATTTGGCATATTTACAAACACAATAGTTACTTTCCCTGGTAATTAGTCACTTTTATGATGATGTAACTCAGTTACTAAGTAAATAGTAACTCAACACACTGATGATGATTTGTTATTGCTCTACATTAAAGGGATAGTTCACCTCAAAATTAAAATTCTGTCATTAATTACTCACCCTCATGTCGTTTCAAACCCGTAAGACCTTCATCTTTCATCTTTAGAACACAAATTAAGATATTTTTGATGAAATCCAAGAGCTTTCTGACACTCTTGTAAACACACTGACATGGAAGAGAAAATTGTTGAATAAAGTTGATTTTTTTTTTGTGCACAAAGTGTTCTCGTAGTTTCATAACATTACGGTTGAACCACTGATGTCACATGGATCTTAATTTGTGTTCTGAAGCGGAACGAAGGTTTTACGGGTTTGGAACAACATGAAGTCTCTGTAATTATCTTGCTGTTGTTTTTAAATTACTCTGTTTATTTTGTTGTGTTGTGAAATGTTGTGTAAAAGTTTGAAGGTGCTCCTTTTAATCCCAAACATCATTTCAGAAACAAGAATTGTGACCGAGGAAGTTACAGGCAGAACTGGACGTCTTCCAACCGCAGAATTGTTTATTGTTGAGTAGAGCCACATGCTCAGAGTGATTAGAGCTGTGCTGAAATGCTTTATAGCTGGCAGTATAGTCCAGTGACCCACAGAGGACATGCAGGAACAGAAGGTTAAACAGACCTTTGTAATTACTAATTAATCTGAATAGAGGTTCACACCATAAATATATATACCCAGGGGCAAAAATGAACACTAATCAAGTGCCAAATGCAAGCTACTCACCACTTTAAGAGTCAAAACAATGACATGCAAACTGTCTTCTTAGGAAAATCTGTTTTTATTCTCTCAGGTCCGTTTTAACCCAAACATGGATGCGTACAATTGGATCCTGTCAGGCGGGCAGTCGGGTTTGGTGCGTGTGAACTGTGCACGTGGACTGAGCTGCACTGTGATGCTCAAGCAGCTGCGTGAAGCTCAAGCCCAGTTCAGCGCCATGTTCCAGTCTCAGGAGCCTGATGACTCTGCAACAGCTGTCCGTCACAGCACAGCGGATACAGTACAAGTGCACTAGTTTCCCCCACACACCTTCTCAGCTCTATCCTGAAATGAACTGTGCTGTCATAAAAGGCTGAGAGACTTTTATTTTTAGAAGACTGATGACACACACTTTTTATCCTTAACTTATTTTGAAAGAAGGAAAACTATTTTGATACAAGCCTCTGTATATTGCTGTTTTTATATTTTTGTGTTGTTTTGTTTTTAGTGCTGTACAGAGAGGAAAACCTTTTGAACTTCTTTGCACCATTGTGAGGCTTAGACAGAAAGTCTGTTTGTGTTGGTTTTAGTTTAATATCAATAGTTTAATCTCAATACGTTGTCCTTTTTCCAAGGTATGTGCAGAGAATGAAATCATCAGCACTTGTATAGTACCTGTGTCATTTACAGGGAGTGTTATTCTCTGTTTCCTCCTGTTCCAGTTCAGTGCTTTATTGTATGTAAACCCGTTTCGTCAACTGAATATAACATTAAAAAAGGTAATTGCGAGACGTAAATGAGCAATTCAGAGAAATTCAGATATAAACTCACGATTGTGACTTTTTCTTAGAATTTCAAGTTTATATCTCGCAATTGTGACACTTTTTCTCAGAATTGCAAGTTGATATCTCACAAATGTGACTTTTTTTCCTCAGAATTGTGAGTTTATATCTCGCAGGTGTGACTTTTTTCAGAATTGCGAGTTTATATCTTGCAGTTGACTTCTAAGAATTGCGAGTTTATATCTCAAATTGTGATACTTTTTATCAGAATTGCAAGTTTATATCTCAATTGTGATAACTTGTGAATATCGCAATTGTGACTATTTCTCAGAATTGTTTATATCTCGCTATTGTGACACTTTTTCTCTGAATTGCGATTTTATATCTTGCAATTATGACTTTTTCTACGAATTGTGAGTTTATATCTCACAATTGTGACACTTTTTCTCAGAAATGTGAGTTTATATCTCGCAATTGTGACTTTTTCTCAGAATTGCGAGATTATATCTTGAAATTGTGAATATTTTTCTACAAACTGTAGATTTATATCTCGTAATTCTAACTTTATAACAGTTGTGAGTTAAGTCAAAATTGCGAGATATAAACTTGTGATTGTGAGAACATATCAATCATTGATTTCCCCTCAAAACTGGACTTTATAACTCACACTTGCAAGTTTATCTCACAATTCAGACTTTTTTTTTTGTTTTGTTTTGTTGTTTTTTTTTTTTTGTTTTTTAGAATTGTGAGATACAAACTTGCTATTGCGAGGGAAAAAGTCAGAATTGTGAGTTTTCTATCTCATAGTTCTTACTTTATAACTCACAATTGCAAGTTTATATCCCGCAGTTGAGATAAAAAGTCACAATAACATGTTTTTATTTGGATTGTGTATTTGCTGTTTGCTAGCCTGTTCTCTTAGTTATAATATCAAGACCTGTTTTTCCTTTTAGCTCTAGCTTTCTTATTCTGAATCTTAATTTTGAAGGAAAAGTAACACAAAAATTAAACGTCATCATCGTGTCATTCCAAACCTTTATGACTTTATTTCTTCTGTGTTTAACAGATTCTCTAAATGTATATGTTTGTGGCCTACAGTCCTCATCTACATATATTCAAATATTGGGCCTTTAAATATAGTACGTTAGTTCTGATGTCATTGCAAGCTGACCAATCATTGATGATTACATGTCCAATCACAGTGAGGCATTGCGAATAAGATGAGAAGATTGTAATTAACCTTAATTTGGGCCTGTTTCTGTTCATATGGACACAGTACTATAGTGAAATATTTGCATTCTGTGGACTTTCTTGTTTATGTATGTTATTTTCTAAAATTTTGGGGCCAGAGCTTTTGAGGCCAGATTCCTATTCACTTTTTTTATATGGAAAAGAGAGGCTGTTACATTTATGAACACGTCTCCTTTTGTGCTCCACAGAAGGAATAAAGTCATACAGGTATGGAAAGATATGAGGGTAAGTAGACAAAATGTTAAACTTTCTTGTCCATTTTTGTTATTATTCCCACCCATTTCAAGTTATTACCTCTTTTCCGGCTTGTACGTTCTTCTTACTCAGGTCTAGCCAGAGTTGTAAGGGCATCGTGGACTCTGCTGATAACTGCAGCCTGCATGTGAGTTAATGTTGTCCCTGAGCCAATAGCACTCTGACATTAAGATCAGATGCACCTTGATACCCGCCTCATAATTCATGACCTCAATTTTGTCCGAGTGAATTTAATTGACTCCGGTGATGGGAATCTGGAGAGGTGCCAGTCAGATTAATGCTGCTGTGGTCTGTCAGATTAGATTAAATAAGGAACCTTATTATAATGGATTTCAGTTTAGTGTGTTAATTTAAATATCTCTATCTCACTTTGAGGCTTGGGATGTGTTTAGTAGTTTTTGGCTGCTTTATTAGTAAATATTCATGTTTTGTAAATTATATTTCTTTTGTACTGTTTACTAGATTGTTTACAGATACAGAAAAGTGTAATTTTGTTTCTTCATCATCATTTTAGATAAATTGCATATTTATCACTTATTAGAACATGGTGTAGTTATTCTTGTGAGAGACACTGCAAGCATTTGATTTGCATGATTTTATTACAGATTACAAAAATCATACACATTATGTAACAGATATAAAATTAAAAGCATGTAAAATCATTAATTTCTGGTTATATAGTGGCTTTATGTGGTCACATAAAGGATAAAACATTTACACACAGACTTTTATAGACAGATAAGTTTATACAAGAAGCAAATTTATATACTGTACACTTACACAAATCTGAGGCACGACGAAAATAATCATGTCGATTATTTACATTTTCCACAGAACAACATTAATGTCTTTCAGTTCGTGACACAAAATGCAGAACATGTCAAAAACATGACTGGTGATGTACCATCTCACGCTCTGCTATCAGTTTTGAAGCTTTCATTAGGTTGAGTGCACCTGCATCTGAAATTGATTTTGGATTAATCATATTCATCTTACGTTTTGAGATGTGACGCTGTGTGTACAATATTCAAACTAAGTCTACAACGTATTCTAGCAAATAATACTAGAAGGGTTTTCCACTCTCTTGTTGTGTGACTGTGAATCCTATGTATTTTAATTTAAGAACATCTGATTATTGATTGTTTCCCAGAGATGTAAGGGTTACATAAGCTATACAACCTTAGATGTTTAAAAATACAAGTAGGAAGACAGGTTCCTGGATCAAAATCTTGTTGGAACAACATTTCCATTAAAAACCCTTAAAATCAGAGGCATTTGAACACGTGCAGGTTATTCCTGTTATGCGGTACATTTTCAGTTCATGTGTTTTAGTTATATTAAATGGAATATCCACCTTATTTTTCGATGCGGAAGTAAGCTGTTCTCTGGTAATGTGTTAGACGTCCGGTTTATAATCCGCCATAGGGAAATAACGAGAACAATATCGAAGTGCAGTAAACGGTAAAACAGTTTGCACTACAAACCGGTGTGTTCATAATTGAGATAATACATTAAAATAATATGGTAGGACACACCAGTTTGCAATATATTTGCAATATCACGCAGCAAAAAGAGCTTTTTGTGCAGCTAAAAATAGCTGGAAGTGGATGAGACTGGAAGCCAGACAAAAAATTTACAAATGGCTGCACCCACTCTTATGGGAAAAATAAGGTGGATACTCACAATTTGTTAGGATTTGAATCAGATTCGTTTTATTGTGTCCTGTATTATTTTAATAATCAATTTACAGGTTTTCCCTTAAACCAGACTTTAACAAAAGTCAATTCCTTATGACATCATGCAGGAAGTGACATGTTTCTGGAGGGGAAACAACGAATCCGGTAAGTATTTAAGATAGGTTTTATTATGTCTGTGATGTTTTGTGGTTGTCTCTCTCTCAAATATTATCTGCTCTTCCTAAAAATACCAAATAGATCTAATAATATTAAACATTTGAGAAGATTGTCCACTGTATTTTTGCCGTAAGAGAGAGCCAATTGTACATTTTATGGGTCTGGTTTCCAGTCTCATTTGCGTCCAGCTACTTTTAACTGTACAAAATAACTCGTTTTGCGGTTTGATGTTGCAGATAGGTGTGTCTTATCATATTATTTTAATGTATTATCTTAATTATGAACACACTGGTTTGTAGTGCAAACGGTTTTACCGTTTACTTAATGTAGTTACTCTTCTCGTTATCGCCACCAATATTATCCAGCGGTTAATAAACCGGAAGTCTCGTCCGTATGTTTACTTCCGCGTTGAAGAATAAAGTGGAAAAGGTGCGGTCACAATTACCGTTGCTTAAAAAAAAAAATTAGTGGCCTAATCCAATCATAGTAAGGAATATCGTGCGAACGTAAGTTTCAGGTAAGGGTGAAAAAGTTAACACAGATTTCGCTCGTTTTCAAGTATTTTAATTGGTTTTTGCACAAATTCACTCATTGGCTAACAGAAAGCTGCTCAGAGTGGTGCTTCATGTCTACATTACTGACAATTGACGGTGAAATTTCGTTAATGTTACCTGCACCTTAATGTAAGATAACTCTTATTCCATGGCTTATATATATTAGCTTTTAATCCCTTTAATAGAAATAGTTAAATGTCCAGCATAACAGGAATGGCCATCCTAATCACAGTAAATTTTCACTGTGGTCCCTCCAGAAATACAATTTTTAATGCAGAGCTTTGGCACAGCAACCCCAACATTATAAAAAATATACTGCTTATGCATTGGTCCTTTCATAGTATCATTTTGTTCACTTTCTCTGTTTTATAAATGACTGTGATATTCACATTTAAAATATATATTCATTTTATCAAAACAAATAGACAAAATAGAGAATTCAATGAACTTTAGCGAGATTGCGAGGTCCTTGGGTTGATCATTTATGATGACTGGCTATCTAAATCTCAGTCACCTTAAAAAAAAAAAAAAAAAAACAATGCAACCATGCAAGCAAACCTTTAAAACTCTTTCACAACGCCACAACAGATCACAATGGCTAACGTTACATTTTGTCAGTACACGCAAGCTTTAAAACACGATAATTATCTGTCAAGTGTGTCTTTTATAAAATCTTCACATATAATGTAAATGAACGTTAGTGCACATTTAGGGGCTCTGAAATTTGTCACCAAAATGAGAATTGAATGAAAACTGCAGTGTAAATGGAAACTGTTTTTTAAAAGACATTCAGAAATCATGTGCTTCGTTATTCTATGTTACTGGCATGACCTCAGTGTTGAACTGCAGAGACATGAGAAACGTGTTGCACCACTTGCTGGAATGTCATAGAGTCATTGCGGCAGTGTGGCGGCACCGAGATCAGAGATGGAAATCCTGTGCAAAACGTCTGTGTGTGTTTGTGTGTCTAAAGGCTAATCTGTTTTCCTATACCTCATCGCAGACCACAGCTGGACAGAGCCTGAAGACATGAGTGTATGGAGAGTAAGCTGTCTGTAGACTGTAGCATGCTTGACTTCAACCAGCCAGAGTGACCCACAACAGCATCCTAGCAAGGTGAAGTGTGTAATTTCTGTGCCACTACAACAGCCTAATCCAACTGCAAAATTAATGAGGGAGTCCATACAGGTTTCTCCTTCCGCTCCTTTTCTGTCGATCACACAAACGTAGCTGTGTTTAGAATGGAATATTTAAAGGGATTGTTCAGCCAAAAATGAAATTTCTGTCATTAATTACTCACCCTCAGGTTTGGTTGTTCCAAACCTGTAAGACCTTCGTTCATCTTCAGAACATGAATTAAGATATTTTTAATGAAACCCGAAAGCTTTCTGATCCTGCATAGACAGGAACGCATCTACCACGTTCAATGCCCAGAAAGGTAGTAAGGACATTATTAAAATAGTCCATGTGACATCAGTGGTTCAACCGTAGTTTTATGAAGCTACAAGAATACGTTTTGTGCACAAAGACAACACAAATAACTTTTTTCAACAGTTTCACCTCTTCTGTGTCAGTCAACTTGTGTTTACAAGAATACCATGACACATGGTGCTGACGTAGAACCTGGATGCACTGCACCTTGTTTATAAGCAGTGGAAAAAACGTGCATGTGTCATGGTGTCATTTCTACGCAGGGTCAGAAGGCTCATGGATTTCATCAAGAATATCTTCATTTGTGATCCAAAGATGAACGAAGGTCTTAGGGGTTTGGAACAACAAGAGGGTGAGTAATTAATGACAGAATTTTCATTTTTGGGTGAACTATCACTTTTTTACTACTGTGCAGTATGCACTGTATATTCTACAGTTTTAATCCATGTCTTCACTTTCAGCAGTTTGTTCAAAAGGAGTCCAAAAGGAATTATTAAAATCATAGGTGATATTTGTTCATCACATTGGATGGAAAAGCAATTTAATTGCATTCAAGCTGGAAAACAGTACAGTGCTCTGTTGTGTACTGCACATTTTGCAAATATAGTACATTAAGATATTCTATAGATACAGAAATTTGTTAGTATGTTAGCACTACATTGCATGTAAAAAAAAATCAGCAAGTGGCATCCATCATCTAAATATGATATAAAATTGCATTATTTTTTACACACAACGCATTATTTTTAGCACAACGCGCTGCAACTTAAGAAAACACATGCAAACAGAATTAAGAAAACAAAATTAAGAAAACATCTTCATCAGTTTGACAACACAGGCGCTGCAAATCCTCGCAACGCAAACACAAATACAGAAACCCGCTGCAAATTCTCACAACACAACCAAACACAGAAACGCGCTGCAAACACACAAACGCGCTGCAAATAGCACGGACCACAACGGAAATGTTTCAGGGGGACCTCAAAAAGTAACAAACCCAGCAGAGGTGTTCTTGGTGACTAAAAGGGGGTTTATTGTTTATTTTAACATCCTGATCATATGATTCCTTGGTCTCTACTCTGACCAAAAGCCACTGAACAAATAATGAGATCCCAGCTGGGTTCGTCACTTTTTGAGGTCCGCGTTCCTGTGTTTGCAACGTGTTTCTGTGTTTGGTTGCGTTGCAAGGATTTGCAGCGCCTGTGTTGTCAAACTAATGAAGATGTTTAATTTGTTGTCGTTTTTTTCTGTTTGCATGTGTTTTCTTAAGTTGCAGCACGTTGAGCTCTCTCACCCACCGTACCATTTTATATCACTTTTGACAATCTGATCAAATAATAAGTCAGGGAAATGCTAAAAATGATACATTAAATTAAACACCCAAATTTCCGCTATGGTATAATATTGGCAGCTATACTGTAAACAGATATTTGCATACTGTGTATAGCAAGTTTGGGATTGGTAGGATTAAGTCTCTTTTGCTCACCAAAGCTTACACTTTACAGTAAAAACTGTAATTTTTTCAATTATGAAAGGTATTAATATTTTACAATGTAATTTTTTTATTTTGATGGTAAAGCTGAATTTTCAGCATCATAACTCCAGTCTTCAGTGTCACATGATCCATCAGAAATAATTCTAATATGCTGATTTGGTGCTCAAGAAACATTTATTATCACTGTTGAAAACAGCTTTGCTGCTTATGGAAGCCCGTTTCTGCCACTGAATAAAAAATTAAAAAAGGTCATTGCAACTTTCTTTTGAGAAAAAATAAACTTGCATTTGTGAGAAAAAAGTCAGAATTGTGAAATAAAATAGGTTATGCAAAATGTTATAGGTTTAAATAGCATTTCATGTTGTAACTATCAGGCTAAATCAATAATGTCCACTATGAACTGCATATGTAAATATTTTGTAGACCTATATTGTTTAAATCAAATATATGTTTTAATAAGTTAAATAATTATAGCAGGTTTCAGTCATAATCTGACCATTTAAACGTCTGCGTTTAGCTTCAAATAACGTCTTTGACGACAGTATTCTATAAAAATTATTTGCATTCCGATTCTGACATTCCAAAGGCACAACAATAATTTTTTTTTGTCTTATTCCATGGATTTTACCCATTTTCCTCAACTTGTTACCAGTTATTTTCTGCCACCACAATGCGCAGCTGCCAGTGACGTAACTAACGTGACATCTACTCCAAATTGGTCTATAATTTGCAATTGTGAGTTTATATAATGCAATTCTGACTTTAGAACTCGCAATTGCAAATTTATATCTCACAATTTTAAGGAAAAAAAGCCAGAATTGTGAGATAAAAAGTTGCAATTACCTTAATTAAAATTTTGATTATACAAGTGGAAATGGGCTTCCATAGCTAGAACTATCTATCGGGATAGAAAAATAGTTCGAATGTGAAAGTCTTTACTGTCACTTTTGATCAATTTAATGCATCCATGCTAAATAAAAGTAGATTAAAAAAAAAAAAAAACGTAGCAACCACAAACTTTTGAATGGTAGTGCACGTACCGCAGCCTAAACAGCCTATCACAGACAGTCCTGACCCAGAGTCACTTCATTGTTTAATTGAAAAGACCACTCAAATGAATTTGTTGCGATATTAGCCGACAAATGTTTTACTTACACTGATATCTGCACATGAAACTGAGATAAAGTATTTCAAATTACACACTTCACCTGTAATATCACTCTTATCTGTTTCATTCATCAGCCATTTTGTCTCCACTCTCCTTTCAAAGCCGCACGAAACCACGACAGCACCTTCACTATCGCAGCCAGTGAGAAAGAACAGAGTTAATCACCCGCTTGCCTTTGCAAATAGTATTGTACCGTGAGACAAGACATTAGTGAGAGATCGCCAACAAAATCCATAATTACACTTGAGCAGAATCTCTTTTTAAGCCCTACAACATCATGCCGCAGTTTGGCGGACATTCACATTGATTAGAAAACCGTGCTGACAGCGGACGCAAGGCTGGCTAGGGCATAATAAACCCTATTCTAATTGTTTTTAAGGAAGTCACGTCAATACACATCTTTTACCCTCCCAAGACCACAGACAGGCAATTACAGTACACTTCTCCTGTAATGTACGATGCCAGCCGGCCAAGCAAAACCTTGCAAAGTCACAATAAAAAGGCTCACAGTGATGCCTTCAGGCCTGATATTTATGTGCTACCGCTCTTTTCAGTTTATCTTTGCATACAGTATATAAAGCTAAACATCACCACTTCATTTTAAAGCTATTCCTCTTATGCTGAAGATGCACTTTTAAGATGGCACAGTGTGAAATCACTTTTTTTTATTTCCTAGAAATGCATTTGGCATGTACATATTCGTAATGATATGTAGATGATACATTTGCACAGTGTTTCCATTTCTGGCTTGGACCCTCAATGAAGCTTAATATGTGTGCATACGTTTTATACAGGCAGCCTCCTCTCACCGGCGCGCTTGGAGAACTTAGTCCATAGGGTCCTGGCAATGGGCGCAGTGGATCATGTCCTCGGAATAAGGCTCCACTTGAATGGTTGTGTTGTAAAAGCCAAATTTGGTCTGAAGGAGTTCACTGGCTTCCTTTAAGACACTATAAGGGTCAGCGTTCTCCTCTTGAGGGAAAAAATAGAAAAAAGGTAGGTTGAACATACATAGATGATGCTGTGCTTGAATGTTCATATATTTCTATCATATTTCTATTATATTTCATGATATGTGTAAACTCATTTTTGTATTTTGAAACCGTGATCTTGAGGTAAATATACACTACCAGTCAACAGTTTATGGACCGTAAGATTGTTAATGTTTTTTAAAGAATTCTCTTCTGCTCACCAAGCCTGTATTTATTTGATACAAAATACAGCAAAAGCAGTAATACTGTGAAATATTTTTTACTATTTAAAATAACTTCTTTCTATTTTAATATATTTTAAAATGGAATTTATTCCTCTGATCAAAGTTAAATTTTCAGCATCATTACTCCAGTCTTCAGTGTCGCATGATCCTTCAGAAATCATTTTAATATGCTGATTTGCTGTTCAAGAAACATTTATTATTATTATTACCAGTATTTAAAATAGTTGAGTACTTTGATGAATAGAAGGATCCTAAGATCAGCATTTATCTGAAATAAAAAGCTTTTGTATGCTTTAAATTGATCAAAAGTGATTATAAAGACATTTTTATTGTTATAAAATATTTCTATTTCAGATAATTGCTGATTTTTGGGTCTTTCTATTCATCAAAGAATCCTGAAAAAATGTATTCAACTGTTTTAAATATTGACAATAACAATAATAATAATAATTAAAAAAATATTTATTGAACAGCAAATCAGCATGTTTTCTGAAGAATCATGTGACACTGAAGACTGGAGTAATGATGCAGAAAACAGTTATTTTAAAGAGTGAAATAAATCAAAATTGTACTGTTTTTGCTGTACTTTGGATCAAATAAATACAGGCTTAGTGAGCAGAAGACTTCTTTAAAAAACATTAAAAATCTTACTGTTAAAAGTGTTTTTGTCTGGTAGTGTAACTATAACCACAAACAATAATAAAACAGATAAATAATAAATTCCATTTGAACCACAGGGTCGAAAAAAGACCTCATAATTTATATTTTACTTAAATATGACAGTAAAATTACAAAAAAAAAAAATAATAATAATAATAATAATAAAATAAAAACAATCAAAACAATCTGTAATATTTTATTTAAAATGTTTTATTCCACACTAAAATAAAATAGAATAAAATAAAAACAGTAATGTACCAAATAAAATGTCCAGTAAGTCATTCAGTAAGCCTTGGGGACACAAATGAGGCACAAAAAAAAGACACCTTTAAAAAAAAAATTTAAAAAAATCAATAGATTTTGGGCCACAAAACCAGTCATAAGGGTATTTTTTTTTTTTTAATTGAGATTTATACATCATCTGAAAGTTGCATAAATAAGCTTTCCATTGATGATTGGACAATATTTGGCTGAGATACAACTATTTGAACATCTGGAATCTGAGGGTGCAAGAAAATCAAATATTGAGAAAATCACCTTTGAAGTTGCCCAAATGAAGTTCTTAGCAATGCATATTACCAATCAAAAATGAAGTTTTGATATATTTACGGTAAGAAATTTACAAAATATCTTAATGGAACATGATCTTTACTTAATATCCTACTGATTTTTGGCATAAAAGAAAAATCAATAATTTCCCCCATACAATGTATTTTTGGCTATTGCTACGAATATACCCCTGCTACTTAAGACCGGTTTTGAGGTCCAGGGTCACACACATATGAATAATTTGTATAAAGAAAAACACAAATGAACAGTAAAAGAATAACAGTATAATTGTGCTGTGAAGCAAGCATTATCTAATAAACTTACCAATAGCTATGTGAACAGACACCAGACTCTGGCCAATGGTGAGAGCCCATAGATGTAGGCTATGCATGGCCTTCACTGCTTTCAGAGACAGCAGCACCTCCTTTACTGAATTAAACTCTATTCCTTTGGGTGCCCCTGAACACAGAAACATGACACTGAGTTTACAAGGATAGAGGCAAACCTGGCTGAGAAATTCATAGTTTGCATTTAAAGGTGAAGTGTGTCATTTTCTTTTACATTTTTTTGAATATTAAACCATGTGTATTATGCAACAAAAAATATACAGACATTGCATGCATGTATCAAGTGATTGATAATAACGCAAGTGTAATGTAATTATTAAATGTGAAAATATACCCTCCATTAGAATGCGAAAGACATCTCTCAGGATGGTAATGGTGGTGCCCAGGACGAACACAGAGAAGAGAAAAGTGCAAATGGGATCGGCTACTTTGTATTCTGGCTGCGTTAGAAGGTGGAGAGAAAATAGGGGGTACTGATGCATTAAAAAACAAAATCAGATGGTTCTTTGCAAAGTGTCAAATTGAATTAGACTACAAATATCAGAAGAAACATTCTCCACTCAAGTGCTTTCTAGAGTCATGGAAAGAATTCAGTGTCCTCTTCCTTTTTAAAGGTAATTTAATTTGATAACTTAAAAAAAAACACTACTGTTCAAAAATTGGGGGTCAGTAATATTTTTTTAAGGCTTTTATGTTCAATAAGGCTGCATTTATTTCATCAAAAATAAACTAGTAAAAAGTAATATTGTAAAATATTATTACAATTTTAAATAACTGTTTTCTATTTGAATATGTTTTAAAATAAAGTAAGAAGCCCCAAGAAGCTTTGGTTTACAATGAATTTATAACAGCTAAGGGGCACTGTTAGCTGAACCCACAGCTTCCTGGGGCTTATTGCTTTTATAAAATGGTTATTCCATATACATAGTAAGGTTTAATATAAAACAGAGCAAATAAAATGTAATGATATTATTAAAAATATTTGTTTCTCAAAAACGGTTGTGGTTGCAACAAAGTGGTTGCCGAACAACACGCAAACATAAACAAAGGTGTATGTTTGTAGAGTAATTTCAACCAATCAGAATCAAGGACCGGAACTATCCGTTTTATAATGGAATTTATTCCTGTGATGCTCAATATTCAGAAACCATTCTAATGTGCTTCTAATTCGGCTTTAAGGAGTTGAATGAGGTAAGGCACATGTTTGGGATGAATCTTTATGTTAGTGTTTATTTACCCTGAAGTAGATTATAATGGCGGCCACCATCACTCCGAAGCTCTGTAAGAGATCCCCCAAAACATGAATAAATGCTGCTCTGACACTGGTGTTCCCATGGTTACCCAGGAGGCTGTGGGAGTGGCCATGGCCCACAGGGCTCATCCCATTCTCATCAATCTTGTGGTAGCCTGAACCGTGACCGTGGAAGGTCGTGGAATGGTGTAGAATATAGGCCATTCTGGAATATAAACAATAATGCACACAAAAGAGTATAAATTTAACAAAATTCTAGTTATATTGTTTCTGTACTTTTACAATTGCTAATTAAATCTCAGAATTTTGACTTTATTTCTAATAATTGAGATTTTATATAAAGACTAAAGTTTAAGAACAAATTTTGATGCTGACTTGACAAAGCCTTGTCTGAAAGCTTGAAAAAAAAAACACTTTAAAAAGCTTCAGATTTGAAGTTTTTTCTCAGAAAGTGTGAAATGTTGCAAGCAGGTTTTTGCATATTGCTAGCATGTTTCTAGCATGATTTGGCATTTTGCTAGCATGCTCTAGTGTGTTGCTAATAGTAGATTTGTCTACTCACATGATGTTAACCACAACTGCACAACCTGAGGTGATGAGCATCACATGGCCTTCGATTTCGTAATCATTTTTTACTATCCTCTCAATGGCAAGGTACACCAACACCCCAGTCACGATCCAGATGGACATCACAGATATCAGTGCTCCCAGAATCTCTGTAAGATGTTCATTTGAGACAAATATTGTTTAGCATCACAACTGGATGTAGCAAAGTCTTAAAGGAGAAGTCCACTTCCAGAACAAAAATTGACAGATAATGTACTCACCCCTTTGTCATCCAGGATGTTCGTGTCTTTCTTTCTTCAGTCGGAAAGAAATTGTGTTTTTTTTTAAGAAAACATTTCAGCATTTTTCTCCATATAGTGGACTTCTATGGTGCCCAGAGTTTGAACTTCCAAAATGCAGTTTAAATGTGGCTTCAAATGATCCCAAATGGGGTTGTAAACAATCCCAGTCGAGGAAGAAGAGTCTTATCTACCAATATGAATCGGTTATTTTCATAAAAATAATACAGTTTATATACTTTTTTAATGTCAAATGCTCGTCTTGTCTTACTTTGCCTGAACTCTGTTCAAAAACTCCCATCTCATGTTCTCCCTCAACTTCAAAATCGCCCTATATCACTGTTTTACCTTTTTTGTTGAGGGTGTTTGGTCTTCTTTGCATGTTCACTTTGCAAAGACTGGATCGGTACTTCTGCAGTGATGTAGGATGATTTTGAAATGATTTTTAAGGGAGAAAATACATTTGGAGTTTTTCAACATACCCTAACTGTCTTGAACCAGAATATACAGAGTTCAGGGAAAGCGAGACAAGACGAGCGTTTGAGATTAAAAAGTATTTAAATAATATTTTTTTAATGAAAATAACCGATTGTTTTGCTAGATAAGACTCTTCTTCCTTGGCTGAGATCGTTTACAACCGCATTTGGGATCATTTGAAGCCGCATTTAAACTGCGTTTTGGAAGTTAAAACTCGGGGCACCATAGAAATCCACTATATAGAGAAAAATCCTGAAATGTTTTCCTCAAAAAACATTTCTTTATGACTGAAGAAAGACAGACATGAATATCTGTGGAAGGGGGTGAGTACATTATCTGTATATTTTTGCTCTGGAAGTGGACTTCTCGTTTAAAGGAATAGTTTACATAAAAAATTACTTAAATTGCAGTCTGCTTCTTATCCAAAGTTATAGATGTAGAAATATAGCACAATAGTAATTCATTGATTTCTTTTCTGATATTTTTATGTTGATTTTTGGGGCTTGACAGACAAATGTGTTCACTATGAACTACTGTCGTATGGAAAAAAGTTAGTTGCATGCATGAAAAAAACAGCATATGAGTTTGGAACATCATTGTCTCAATTTTTATTTTTAGGTGAAATTTTTCTTTACTTAATGTTAGATTTAACATGTAAATATAAAATTGTAAAAAATGTAAAATAAAGATGTCAAATTTATTTGATAAGATTGAGATGGAAACTCTGGGATGGACTTACCTGATCTGTGCCAGCCAAAGT